>CM056609.1:2045274-2163291 GCA_029721355.1 Tegillarca granosa
AAGGTGGCAGAATCTATAGACTGTAAGGCAGTGTTAGGAAAAACTATGTGTACATATGATTTTTATGAAGGTAAATATCTAACGAAAATACCTCTTAAATTTTGATGCACATATATGCACATTTCGGAAAATCATTCCTCATGAGTGACACTAGGGGCCGAAAAGTTTGATAGATTAATAAAATAAGCCAAACAGTTAAAAATTGATAAATCCAAATTTCGATATAGATTATTTTTGAAGTATTTTGACTTTTCAGTCATTAAAAATGAAATGCATTTCTGATGACAATTCTGGTCAATCAATGATGACATCATGTGGTCTTAACAATTGGTTGACTGTTTGTTCAGCAGCCATATAAAGTTACTGGTACTCTAATGGGAATAACAGACAAAATTTCACTTGTTCTTATTGCACACCCATAATTCTACAACTGCTCCAAATCAACCCACAGACAAGATGAAGATGGCATTGCTTTCAAAATTGAAATGCATTTCTTGGATCAGTTTATGCGCATATATCAGTTTTTTGCTCAACTGGCTGAGCTTATGGCATAGCGAAACGTGTGTGTGTGTAAACTTTTATCTTCTCCTCTAAAACAACTGAACCAAATGGAACAATATTTGATGTGGAAGGTCCCTAGGAGTAGTTTTAAGTTATTACAAATCAAATCCAAGCAGCCATTTAACACATTTAACAGGTTTTTTCCTCATAATTTTAATTGGCTTGTAATTAGAGGAATATGCAAATAAACTGCTATCAATAGCTGATTCTTTGAAATTCTTCTTCTCAGAAACAATTGGGCCAAATGGACCCATTCGGTGTGGAAAGTCTCCAGATTGAGTAGTTTAAGTTTATAAAAAACCAGCTTCTTGTGGCATCCAAGATGGCCATGGTACCATAAAATGAGAAAAAACTTGTCCACCAGTCGAGCGATTTATATATACATGTATGTTTTATATGATTTATTTTCAAGCTTTTGTGGGTATTTGTTGCAATAATTTTTAGTTCATGATGAATAATGTGTTATTTTTGCGAAATTTGATAAATGAAAATTCACCCATTTACATTGTATTTGTAATGATTAATGGTCAAATTTATTCTTTAGGCCAAGCCAGATTGGATGGAGCATTCTGTGATTACACTGAAGGTGACAAGATGGCATTTTTGAAGAGAGCACACGATCGTGGTATAGCTAATATTGAAATGGAATCTCTCTGCTTTGCGGCCATGTGTCATAGAGCAGGAATAAAGAGTAAGTTAGAAACTGTAAAGTTATACATACAGAACGTAGCCGAGTCAATAATCTGTCAGGTATATTGAGATGGTCAGTGCTTGGAGAAAACCAGAGTGCTCTAGAAAAAAATGCCTAATTTGGCAAAAAAACTGACACACTTTCTCACACTAGGATCTGCCCAAGTTTGATTTGAAAATAGGAAGCAAGAGACCCAGTAATTCAGTAAATTGAAGCTAAGACCACTTAGCTACTGAAACTCCACTTAACTAATTTAAAGATAAAACACACACACACAAACACACACACACACACACAAACACACACACAAACACACACACACACACACACACACACACACACACACACACACAAACACACATTTTATATATAAAACCAAATACATGTACAATGTATTTACAATTTTGGTTGATATTGTTGAGGCTTTTATCAAATAAATAAATTTCTGCCTTTCAAAGAAAAGAGGGGAGATATTAAATTAAATATTAATTCTGTCCTTCCAGCCTTCCATCAGTCTGTTCATCCATCTGTCCATCCAATTTCTGGTCCAGACAATTCTTCAAAACTATTTGTTTCAACTGCATGAAACTTGCTACAAAGCATTAACAGGGACAGGAGATGTGCAGATTTTTAATCAAAGTTAATTTGTGAATTTCCCTTAGAGTTATGACCATTTAGAGTTTTTAATAACAATTTTTATCCAGAGTAATTTTTCCAAAACTGTTCATCACAATTTAATGAAACTTGATACAAAGCATCAACATTAATAGGATATTTGCATATTATTTCACATACAACAGTCTAACTTAAAAATAATTGGTAATTACCAAAAATAAATAAATAAATAAATAATAAAGTGTTGGGGATATTAATTCACTAAATTTGTTTTTTTTTTTTTTAAATTTCTAAAATCCACTTTTAAAGACACAAAATTACTTAATTTTTCAAATTATTATTTTTCAATTTTGTCTACTATGCAGTTTTAGAAGAAAAAAATTAACCTTGATTTTGATATTTATTGTTATCATGTGTAGAAATGATTCATTTGGTTAGTGACTTGTTAATGTTAGCTACATAGGTGAGCCTTCCAGTACTAACAGTACTTTGATTGTTTTTAACCCACAGGTGCGGTATTGTGTGTGACCTTACTGGACAGACTGAAAGGTGACCAAATCAACACACCACATGACATCATGGAAGAATGGCAACAACGACCACAGAGAATTGTAGCCAAGTATATCAGACAGAAACTCGGGATAGAAAAATAAGGACATCAGACAGAAACTAAGAATAGGAAAATAGGGGGAGGTGGGGTTCACTAGGGTAATGTGATACTACCATATAACATTGTGTGGAACGATTATTTGTTGTACAATTACTTTTGGTAGATATGAAATATGTTCCACTTTTCAAGAATGATGTTAGTTTTGTAGGTAGAAGTTGGATTAAGGGATTCCATGTTGTTACACACAAATGTTATTGGTATGTTTCATGCATTATGCTGGTGAAACCCATGAGGATATCAAAAAGTAAATTTACTTTCAGTGATAAAAAAAAAAAAAAAAGATGAAGAAGCAACTAAATGGACATCACTGAAAAGAAGTCAATATTTAGAAAAAATCACTTGTTAATTGATAGGGTAATCTGTTTTAATCACAGCTTTTTAACCACACAGTTAGAAATAAATGTAACAGAAATTTTCCTTTCTGTCTGTCAGAATCTCTTTTCTTTTAGATTCATAAGAACACTTTACACATTGTTTTTGATAGTGAGATTTTTTTTAGTCATAGCTAGGTATAACTTTTTTCTGATGTTAACTGGAGTGGCATTACTGGTATGTTAGAATGTAAAAGGTACAAGCAAACTATATCTTTTTTACTGCTCTTGTTTAAAAAATAATTTCTGTAAATTCTGCGTATTAGAATGGAAATATAGTTATACATAGACTTCTCTACAACTGAGTTCCCTAACTGTCTACTAGGTGCAATAACTTTTAAATGTTTTATGTATTTGTTGGAGGAATTGTTAACAGTATTTACAAGTATGAGGATACCGGTATATGTTAAATATCTGCTGCTTCATTGTTTACTTGTTTACCAAATTTTTGATGTTGTATTTTATTTTTAAAAAATTTGAAGAAATTACATGTAATGTGTAAATTATCTCAGTATCATGTTATAAAAAATGTAGTACATTAGAGTTATAGCCCTTTGAACTCCTGGGTTTCTCGTCTCCTAGGTTACTAATCTTCTAGGTGACTGGTCTCCTAAGCTGTTAGTCTCCTAGGTTACTTGTCTCCTAGGTGACTCGTCTCCTAGGTTACTCATCTCCTAGGTTACTTGTCTCCTGGGTTACTCATCTCCTAGGTTACTCGTCTCCTAGGTTACTGGTCTCGTAGGTTACTAATCTTCTAGGTGACTGGTCTTCTAAGCTGTTAGTCTCCTAGGTTACTTGTCTCCTAGGTTACTCGTCTCCTAGGTTACTCATCTCCTAGGTTACTCGTCTCCTAGGTAACTAATCTTCTAGGTTACTGGTCGCCTAAGCTACTAGTCTCTTAAGTTACCAATCTCTAGTTTACTGGTCTCCTAAGCTATTAGTCTCCTAGGTTACTGATCTCCTAGATTACTGATCTCCGAGGTTACCAGTGTTGTTCTTTCTGTTGTAACATGAAATGATGTTTTGTGTCACATGACCTGTGCATATTAACGACATTTTTACTGATTCTCTATAACAAAAATAAACTTTGCTAGGATTAAATAAAGAAAAAAGAATTGAACATTCATTTTAATATCATTTTCAGTTTGTTTAATTCATTGAGAATTTATTTACGAAATTAGAACAAGGCTTTTTTTACCTCAAGAGTTATTTAACTTATTTAATAAATACAATATTACATAATAATGTAAAATTTTCAGAATTATTGTAATAATAATTACTAATATTTATTTGGATAAGACAAAACATGTCTGGTATTAAGAAGTTAAAACTTTTAAATATGGAGCTACTCAGCCCAGGATAACAATGTGATATTTCTCTTAACATTGCTCTTGAAAAATTATAGTTGATGCAGACGAACAAATCATTTATACTATCCTCTTTCACATAGAAAAAAACACAAAAACTTTGTATTGTAACAAAAAAAAAATCTAAAAAAATGAATATTTATTTATCACAGCTAATTGTCTTTGGTGTGTGTCATACTTCTTGTATTTTAAAAAGGAGTAAAAATTGTACGTATACTTTTTTTTCTTGCCAAAATTTTGTGTAATTAATTTTTAGAAGTTAAGATACATTCATTTTGATCATGGTAGATACGTCATAAGTCAAATGAGTCATTTTATTACCTTTGTCGAACAAAAGATATGAGATAAGTATACAGTAATTTTTTTTTTTTTTTTTTTTGGCATCCTAACGTCCATTGTTTTCGTAGACAGCTTGACACAAATTTACATGTCAACGAATCGTATATAAGAATAAATGTGAAGTAACAAATTGTTATCAAGTATTTTTGTCTCTGCAAAAACCAGAAATATTGAGCAAACAAGTAATATTTATTGAAGAGTCACGGTAATAAATGATTCCACAGTGTATGAAAAACGTTTGGAGAACCATTCAGACATCATATGGAGAAGGCAAGGCATCTTGCTGAGATTGCAGACATGTGGTTCAAGGGTTACGGGTTTGAGCTTAAATTAGGCTGCATGGCTATGTCTTTTAGCAAAGAAATAATTTTATATTGCTTCAGTTTATTTAAGATTGCAGACACATGGTTCAAGGGTTACGGGTTTGAGCTTAAATTATGCTGCTAGGCTATGTCCTTGAGCAAAGAAATAATTTTATATTGCTTCAGTTTATTTAAGTGCTAAATAAACAGTACCAGCAAATAAGCTAGAAGGGGAAGGAGGGGTGGGGGGTTATACATACGCTGGACTTTTTTCTCATCCAGGGAGGAATATTGTTTGCTACTTAGGTCAGGTGATTTACAGTGGAATAAGTAATAGCTTGTGAGCCTAGAGGCTCAGCCAATCTAAAACTTTATGGAAAAGAAAATGCATGTGTGTTAATTTGTATAGAACAGGTTATTTTTCCATAAAGTTAAAGTGATGTATCTGTTCCAAAAAAAATTATATAGATGTAAGTTTTTCATGTTTTCCATCCATTTTCTATAATAAACATCTATATACATGTATATATATATATCAAATGTGACCCAAACATATCTTTTTCATAAGTTTTGACATTTTTCCTGTGTATAAACTGAAGTTATATCTATTTTATTTAGATGTCATATGACGTGTTTCAGAATAAACTTTGTGTATACACTACCTCAGTACTGTTACATTCTTGCTGTTTTATAAACATATTCATGTAGATGAGGAGAAACAATATAAATCATATCACTGAAAAACATGACATATTTTATTATGGGGCCAGCATCATAAAACTTCCAACATATTTACATTGTAACCTGTCAAAACTGAAATCATTCTGAACAGACGATTTTGTTTTGTATTGAGGAACATTGGTGGATTTCCCTGCAGAGTTATCCCCACTTTGACACTAGAGGTTGGCTTGTAGATGGCGTCCACCTTATATTTCCTGTTTATACAATTAGTCATTGGGAACTCCAGTGCTTCTCCATTTAATTTATCAAACAGTTTTTCCAAATAAAATTGAAAATTACAAGTCCTGATTTTCAAATGTCAATGATTTGTTTTGTTCCCACTGGGTTCATTTTGGACATGTTGCACTGCATTCAGTTTGTATTTAAATTTTTATTTATGTATTTTGACCAGTAATAAGAGGGGTAATAATACCATGAATTGGTCCACTACTGTCATATAAAAAAGCCATCAAATGTTGTTTTTTTTTTTTTTTTTTTTTTTTTTTTGGGGGGGGGGGGGGGGGTTTGTAAACTGTAATGAAAATAATTTGCCTGTTTGGTTTTGCATTTATTAGCCCTTCACCAGAGACCAGGATGTTTTGTCGGGGTTTTCCACCACAGTTTGTCAGCTATAGTATCCAGCAGACATTGTTTGGTCAATAGCGCTTGCTTTAGAATATATAATCACCAGTGTGATAAATATACGTTGTATATCTGACATATTGGCATATATACTGTAAATAGGAAAACTGTTTTGTTCTTCCACTTTCCTGTAAATTTGTGAGTGATAAAACCCAAAAATAAAATTTTTGCAAATACTTTATTTTGATATATTTCACAAGCGTTTGCACTGATTACCTTTCCATAACAACAAAATAAAAGTAATTGAATATCTTGAAGTGAAGATACTTGCGGAAAATTAAATGACACAAGAATTTACCAATTTACAATATTTGTATCCACCACTTGTATAACCTAGTTAATCTAGTGCTCAGACTAATTTTTTTTTGCATTTTTTTATTTTTTGGTCTCATTGACAAACTCATTTTGGTGTCATTTTCATTTTCTTCAACTGCGAACTGCAATGAAAGATTCCTAATGCTATAGTTACAAGGAAAACTATGGCAGATATTTGAAGAGGCCAAATTATCTCACTCTATATTGTAACCCAATATTTTAAATATTTTATCAAATTATGAGACAACTTATATTATTATCAGAAACTTAGATTAAAAGGAAGTGGTTTATTGTTCACAGATCAGTTCAACCAACTGCAGAACAGAAGTAGAAAGTTTTATGGTGCTAAACCCTGTTTGTTTGGGTTTTTTTTGTTTGTTTGTTTGTTTTTTACACTATAGAATCATTAATATTTGTTGGGTTAAAATTTTGTGCTTTTGCAATATAAAAAAAATGTTCGGAGAAAACTTCAAGGAATTGAGTTCTTTAAAAAAATAAAATAAATAAATAGATAAATACCAATGTCTTGGCTTGGTATTTAAAAATTTTCATTTACATTAATTTTTGCTGTTTTTACAATTCATAAAAGTAGCAAAATTTTATCCCCTACAGATATTTGTGATATTTAAAGTATTTAAAACACATATATGGTTTTCTGATGTAGCTGATCGCACAAGTTTACCTTACACGAGTGCGCTCTGTGCACGAGTGTATATATGCATCCGCACAATAAAGAGTGTGATCAGCTACGACAGAAAACAACATATCTGGTTTTGTATTTATCACATATCCTACTAAACTGAATGCAAAGCTTTCTTTCTAACTTAATCTGCCAATAAATTCACAATCAGCTTTTTTATTTTGATTTTTAATCTGATTGGAAAAACTGATATCTGACTGGAAAAACGTAAAAAAAAAAAACAAAAATAAAACCTGCTAAAATGTAATTAAAAACAACAGATAATTGTTTGCTTACACGTCATTTGTTAACATTTTAATACTTCTTTCGTAAACAAAGATTGAAACTTAAAAAACAAACATTGATTTATCAAAATTTGTTAACAACGTCCAAGATTCTCCAAACTTGACAAAATTCTCCCAACTGAATGATAACATCACATAGGAAAAGTTCTCAAGTAGTCATTACGTAATGTTATTGTTGTTTGAAGATGGAATTCGCCTAAAAGTAGTTTGCAGTAACTATGGTGATATGTAATGTTGTATCGCACATGTGCAATATAGACCTTTGTATCATATAGCCAGAAAATGTAATGTATCGCTATAGTAAGTTTCAATGGGCATGTGATAAAAACTGATGTTACCTTTTTTAAACTATATTAATTTTGTAAATTGTAAAGTTCTTTTATTTTTTATTATTTTGTTAACTTATTTAATTCTAACTTGATGAAATAAATATGTTTGAAGCCCGGTAGAAGATAGATGGTATGACATACATTGAGAATAGCGTAGACAATTTTTATATTTATTTTTTAACAGGTGTCAAAGTCACCTTAAACCTTGTTTTACATAGAATGCTTATTATTTATACAAAAAATGTTTTTACTTTAAGTTTTCAGTAATATCCATTTTCAATGGTTCCAGAAATGGCATTATTTGCTTTAGAAAGCTCATGCTATGCTCTGTGTTTATATTAGTGACATCATTTTCTCAATTTGATGATCTCATCTACTGGTAATAGAAACTTTTTTTTTTTATCCAGTTAACATTTATTATGAAAACAAATTATGTGCCATTTAAACTTTATTTGTAGACAATTTTTAAAGTTTTTTTTAAATGTTATTTTTATCATACCTGTTCATATTTGATTTAAATGTTTTTTTCTTGTTTTCACACTACCAGCAGCATTTTATAGTTATACTTGTTTTGTCAGCAAAAATTACAAAAAAAAGTTCGATATTTTAAGCATTTAAATAATAATACTTTTTTTTTTTTTTTTTTTTTTTTTTACAATTTTACAACTTAGCACTAGTCAGAACTAAAAACAGTTATATTTTACCAACCACCATATAATTAATTAATTCATATAACTGCCAACTATAAACTGGATCATACCATTGGTATTTAGGGGTGAGAGGATTTAGTAGGCATACACCCTGTAAAACTGTCCATGTTTCATTAATCTACAGATAGAGTAATCACAGTTTGTTTGCTAAATTGGAATGGCTACCCGGATGGTTTACGGATATTAAAATCGGTTCTAATTGGAAAAAGGTGGATAACAATATTCTGTTTGGTTTAAACTGAAAATAAAACTTGATTAGTAATATTTATTTTGGTTTTAATCTTAAAAGTTCAATGTTTTCAACAAGAAAATTTATAAAAAATTTTGGTGCTGCTAAAAAGATACAATACAGGTCTTGATTCCCTGGACAGACCTAGATTTAGAAACCTGAAAGGCAGGAGAAATTTAACCCCTGCACTGGATGCAACTTTATTATTTTTGTTCTGTGACCATCCAGAGTAGGGAGTTTTTAAAATGTTACAGATTTTTGTTTATTGTCTTGGTAGCATGTATACATCAAATCATACATGAGCAAAATAAAACTCTGCTTAAGGTGATTGTTTTTATAGCAATTTTTGATTTAAAGATATTATTAAGATAAGTTGATGGGTCAAACAGATTTGATATTACAGTAATACATGTACAATGGTCTGTATTGACAATTTTGGATCATGTTTTTGGGTGTATTTGTGAGGTCAATGGTCTGTATTGACAATTTTGGATCATGTTTTTGGGTGTATTTGTGAGGTGAATTTGTAAAGGTGTATTTGTGAGGTGTATTTTGGATGGTCTATGTTTGATGTGTATTTTTATCTTAAGGTTTTAATTTATTAATCTTACTACAAAATGCGTTAATGGTAAAATATACATTTACTTTTTAAGAACAATATCCAGGAATGTTGGGATTTCCATGTATGTGTGATTATTACATTCCTCTGACTTTGCATACAACAGCAAGCTGTTCTGGAGCAAGTGTTCACACAAGCAACTACTGTCGTTTTTTGTAAGGTAGTTCGCCTTAGATTCAAGGTGGCATCCTGCATATGTGTGTGTAATATACATACATATTAATTAAAAATACTGTAAGGAAGATAAATTCTTAATGTAATTTAGAAATATAATAACATCCATTATCATCTCCCAAGATAAAACTACATAGCACAATTAACAGGTAACCTGAAAACCAGCGCAGTGTGCATTTTAAACTTTGGAATTTATGCATAGTAAAAATTTCATGACTTATGTCATAAAATATTTTAATTAGAAAAATTACATCGTTTTATAGAGTAAAAAACCTCAAGATTGATAATATGACCTATTAGTGAGGGTTTTTTGCTTGACATGTCACATTTCACTTCAAGAATGAATGCTTTTGAGAAATATTTGTATGCAAGGTCAGGGGTCTTGCTTTTAATTTATTTAGAGTATATTACTATTTCTATATTTTGAGGCTGTAGTATATTAATTCTTTGTTAATTTATTTTGTCATAGTTGTTGTTAATTAATGTTCATTCTTTAATGACTTACCGGTAATATACATGTAATAGCTTTTTATATACATGACAAAAAAACTTGCAAAATATCCCCACCAGCGCCTCACTGTAGGCAGCCAATCAAAGTTGACTAGAGCTGTTTACATAGCCAATCAAATCAGTAAATGCAATCCACCAATAGAAGCTCAGAATATCAAATTAAATTGAACTGTAAATGGAGATTGGTTATAAAGATGTCCAAAAGGACAGAATTTTGATTGGTTATAAAGATGTCCAAAAAGACAGAATTTTGATTGGTTATAAAGATGTCCAAAAGGACAGAATTTTGATTGGTTATAAAGATGTCCAAAAGGACAGAATTTTTCACCACCATTCAATTATAAGAAGCATCTGAAATAATAGCTTTGAATTTAGTGTTTCCAAAAACATTTCTATTCACATCTCTGCCAGACAATTTTCCCTCAGGGGCACTCTTCTAATGAAGCACACAGACATCCTACTAGAAGCTGAAAGTACACTGTGACAATATTGAAATTTAAAAGTTGTTTTAATTGGAGGTAGGCCGGGTGTAATGGGATGGACTGGTGAAGAATTATAAAGGTATTGGGTAATTATAACCAATCTCCATTGTAAATTTGTAAGTTATAATTTCAGAAGTAATTTATTAACATTGATATCCGTACTGTCACTGATTTGTAAATCCACTTCAGTATGTGTAGTAAGAAGCTTTGTGCTTATTTATTGTTGAAATGTAAACAGAATAAAATAAAATTGCAAGGAAACTGTATTCTTGATTGTGGCTTAAACCTTATTTGTTGCATGTGAGAGTAAAGAGTTTTTCCAACCTCGTGGTATATGTACATACTATTCAGCAATATAATTTGACGAAGATCAGAGGTAACTCACGAGTGCAACATAATATAAATGTTCTTTATTTAGCAGTGGTATAATTTTAAGGTTTTTGGCAAATAAAGGCAAATTTATATAAACGTGTATATATACATGTATATATATATATATATATATATATATATATATATATATATATATATATATATATATATATATATATATTTAGAGATTATTATATGGCCATTTTGATATCACACCCTTTATCAGCCCGAGAGTCCAGATATCAGCCACGGCCATCTGGCTGATATCAGGACTCTCGGGCTAAATATAATATATATATACATGTATATGTTTTTATTTACGTATAATTTTCAGATATAAGTACAGTCAAACCTGCCTATAAAGACCATCCATTGGAATCAGTAAAGGAGGCTTTTATATACAAGTTCAAATATATGAATAAAGAGCAACTGGGATAGACTTTTATTGGCCTTTTTAGCAGGTGGTCCTTGTAGAGAGGTGAATTTTAAGGCAGGTTTCACTGTATATTAAATACCTGATATAACCGTTTCAGTTAGTGAAAAGTTATTTTAATAACAAACAAAAAGTCAAAACCATAGCAAAGTGAACTGACAAACTTTCTCACACTGCCCAAGTAGGATTCATACCTTGGCGGTGGTCAGTGACATGATCCTATCTGCGCTCTTTAAAACAATTGACCACTAAGCCCCACGGACAGAGGTTCTGATTGTAACATACTTTACTTACTTACTTAATCCTCTTCATTCCGTGTGGAACATAGGGTTGTAACATACAGTAAATCTTTATTTAGTTGTGACAGTTGAGTTGAGTAATGGTGTTTAATATCCCAGTCAAGAATATTTCACTTATATTGAGACGTCACCAGCTATAGGCAAGAGTGCAGACATTTGCCTGTGCATTGTGCTGATAGCATTATACGGCACGCCTACCATGACATGGGACCTGAGAAAGTTTGTCAGTTTGCATGTCGAATGTTGGTTGTTTTCTCTGGGTACTCTGGTTTCCTCCATCATTCCAGAACTGACCGCCTCGAAATAAGTGAAAAAATCTTGACTGGTAAAACACTGTTACATAACTCAACTCATGTATTTAAAGCTTTTTGTAAGTATTATTTTATTAACAAGTCCGTTTGTGTTAGTTTAAATTTGCCTGTGTGCCAACACTCCGCTACGCTTCGGTCCACATCTTATTTTCGGGGTGCCTGCCCAGTCCATAAACTGAGATATAGCTCGCAAACCCCATGATATATTTGATAAATACGATACCCTGCAACCCCATGATATATTTGTTAAATATGATACCATAAATGAATGGTGTTTTACACCTTAGCCAAGATTTTTTCACTTATTTCAAGGTGGTCAGTTCTGGGATGATGGAGGAAACCAGAGTGCCAAGAGAAACCACCGACCTTCAGCAAGCGAACTGACAAACTTTCTCGCATAAAGTTCTGTTGGGGAGGGCCAGAGAACCCTGCCTACAGTGTTCCGAGTGCACTGCAAAGTTAAAGCTGCATAAAATAGCGCATATTTTCTTAACTATGCTTCTCATGAAAAACACATGTTCTTAATTCCATAATAGAACCTTTACCTATAACAAAATTTGTGAAGAAACCTACTGCTAGTTTGATCTATTAAAGATCTTAGTTTAGCACATTGATCATGTGATTCTTTATTGAAAATGAGGCAAAGCCAACAAACACTGCATAGAAGCATGATTTCTGATAACAGAAGCAGTGGTATGGTAAATAAACAAACAAGTTGCATAAAGATCCAAGTAATATTATCGGATTCAGTTCGTCCCAGTTGGCTCTTGATCTGTTCTTTGCAGAATCTGTTGTTGTTTTCCCACAAACACTTCTTTCTATCGATGCCACTGTTCACTTACATATAGGACTTCGTGCATGGTTAACCTGATAATTAACAAATTATGGTGTTGCCCCAAGCTTTTAGGATTTCCATTAATTATGGGCTAGTAAGGATGAACCAATTACATAGATAAAAAAATATTTATTTATTTTATTTTTTTTTTTTTTTTTGAATAATAGGTAAACTAAATGTAGTTCTAAATAGGTCGACAATTTAATCTTTAGCTAGTGACTTACTGATATAAGTGAAATATTCTTGACTGGGATATTAAAATCTATTCATTCAATCAATCATTAACCTTCTATAAATCATTAGAGATAACTAATAAAGAAATTCAATAACAAAATCAATTCACATATAGTTTATCACATTTAACTATTCACAATTATACATTAAATATCGGCCAGCCATAAAATTATATGCAAGCTTCTAAAAAGTAAATATTAATTACAGATATAATACAAACTATTGGTTACCATGGTAACATGACAATTTGCATACTGATGACTAGACATTTACAAAAACTGACCAAAGTTATCCATTGTCTTAATAATTTTTTTTCAATTATTCAATTTCCACATATAACATATCTAGTGATTCAACATTACTTCCTATGGTGTTAAAAATCTCATTATAATGCCCCTTGATAACTTTGCAACCTTGTTTATTACCAAAGAATTTGAAGTCATCATATCAGAGTTCTTTATTATCTCCTTTGATCACTTTTTTTTTTAATTTTCCTTGATTTCTTTATTACCTCCCTTGGATTATCTCCCTTTTCTACTTTAAAATGACCAAATCTGACTTGAAGAAATGATGATGGCAATAAATAAAAGTTTAACTGTACACGTCTGTAATGAATGATGAAACTTTAACAACTAAAACTCCATGAAAACAGTGACACAGAAGAAATTGTATTCCAGAAAACACCAAGTCCAAGTTAACTTGTATCTATAATGCTTGAAAAAGTTTAAATTTGTATTTTAGGATTGTTCAAATGTCAAATGTAGATTTTACAACTAAGCGCTGTTCTCGTTAAGTTTTATAATATGTTACTCATTTCATTTTCAAAGTTTTTTTTCAAAATTTCTATCAAATGAAATTTTATTCAACAAAAGATGTTGAAGGTGAAACATTAGAAACAATTCATAAATCAAGTATCTTTCATAGATTTATTACAATATTCCTTCGTCCTGAAATGTTTAATTTTTACCAAAAAGTGCATATACAAAGCTTATTAGAATTTTTGTAAACACTGTATTTATATGTTATGGGTTTTTTTCAGTATTTGAACTGCTTGGATTCTTTTTCTTCCTTATTTTTGGTCTAGAAAGTGTCTGCCTATATAAAATGGAAGTCACAGAACTAGAATCTTGCACTGATTCAAAAACATTTGGACTTTTGTAATAAATTTAAAAAAATTGATAAAGAAAAATATTTGGCTTGACCAAAAATATCATAAAAGACTAGATTCCAGTTTGCTTGGCTAGCTGGAACAGTGTTTCATGTCCTAACAAAATAATTTGATTTAAACTGAGGTGGTAAGTTCTAAGATAATGAAGGAAACCAAAACAGTTGAAACACTTTTCATATATTTCTGAAACCAATGCTATAATTAACTAGATATTTCAAAAAATATGTTCATAAAATAAACAGTCAAGAGGCTAAGCCTAAAGATTTTCTTTAAAAAAAGCACCAAAGCATTAAAATAAATTCTTACAATGAGTATACATTATGATAAAATTTTTTGGCAGAAAAAAGGATTGAGAGAGAAAAAAAAACATCCTGTAACATTCATAGACATGTACCTACATTATATGACATTTAAATTTGGTTTCTAGATGCTTGAGAAAGAAAAGTAGATAAAAATTCTGATTTTTTTTTTACCTTTCAAATATTCAAAATGATATTTTGATATTTCTCTTCAATATCAAAGAGATCTGCATTTCAGTTTGGTATGAATTTATTTTCACATACAATGAAAGATCGCCAAATTTTGTAAAACTGACCAATAAGGAGCAGTAGGAAACCATGGCTATATTTAGATTTTAAGATTTTTTTTACAAAAAAAAAAAAAATAAATAAATTACTAACTGTAACTTGTTTACTGAATAACAAAAAAACTTATTTACATAATTCAAAGAAAAAAAAAAATTAATAAAAAACATAAAAAAAATAATAATAAAACAAAAAAGAAAAACAAATCAACACTTTAGAAGCATGAATATAATTTGACGACATAGTAATATAAAAAACAGTAATGATGAAATATTAATAATCAGATCATAACCTTAACAAAATAACTATGTTCAAATACAAACCAATAGGATTCAAAACATATCAACAGGTTTCATATCCCTCTGTTTTCATTGGCTGAATAAAGAACCAATCAGCATTTAAAATATTACTCTATGTTTATTGGCTGAATAATTAACCAATGAATTGGAGTGTAGCACATGATGTATGCATAAATCATCAGTTTGAAGACTAGCTGTGTATCATTTATATCATCAATAAGGCCAAGAAATGATGCAAATTTGTGTTTCCCATTTTCCTTGTAGTAAATTTTGCTTTAATTTTTGTAATTTTAAAGTTTTTGGCTTAGTTCCAAAATGGAGATTGTCTTAATTTGAACCCAACTGAAGTGGATCATTAGCTATTAGAAGAAGTGTTACACATCTTCATAATATCTAATCCATCAAAACTTTTACTATTGTCCTTATTATTTGAACCATCATAAACTTATTTTTTAATGGACACCCATCCAATCACAAACATTCTAAGCAGTGACTAGGCCATATATATTTCTTTATTTTCAATAGGTGAGCTAAGTGACAATAAATAGATATTTTTTCATTAGCCTTAAAGATTTGTTCTGTACATCTATAATTTGTCCATCAATTTTTTTTCTTTACTTCAATAAGCAAGCTGACAGTAAAACAGATAATTTATTTTCATTGGCCTTAAGGATATGTTCCTGTACTTCTGTTTTTCCTTCCTCAATGATTAAGAAAGACTTTAAACATAACACAATTATACAATTCCTATTTCATTCAATGTACATAAATCTTTAAACTTTCATACTTACAATGAACCACACAAATAACAACATAAGCACTAACTGGGATTTAAATTGACTTGCTAGGCTGACTTTCTTTCGACTTGTTGTCAT
Source organism: Tegillarca granosa (assembly GCA_029721355.1). Classification (NCBI taxonomy): domain Eukaryota; kingdom Metazoa; phylum Mollusca; class Bivalvia; order Arcoida; family Arcidae; genus Tegillarca; species Tegillarca granosa. The sequence goes on from CM056609.1 coordinate 2,061,315, forward strand.
TCCAGCTTTTTAACAGCTGACATTTAACAGCTACAGTTTGTGGCAATCTGCAGAGTATGCAGACATTTCTAAGTTTTCAACAACAGCACTTGCTGACATTGTATAGCCATCATTTGTGGTAATTCTGCAGATTTTTTAAGTATTCAAGAACAGCATTTGCTGACATTGTATAGCCATAATTTATGGTATGGAGCTAAAACCCAAGAACCTTGAATGACAAGACTGGTCTTAACCACTTGGCAACATGTTCTTTCAATATTGTAAAGGAATACCCAGTCAGCATGTTGTGTGAAATCAAAGTTCTAATTAACTGATGAAAAACAACAATACATACTTCAAACATACAATAAATAACTGGCATATATATATATATATTTATATCTATGTAGGTATATAGGTATTTTGCATGAATTTATAAAGTGAAAAAATGGAATTCTTATCTCTGAAAACAAAAATAAGCACTTATATTCTTGAACAATTTATCATGCTACTTGTCTTTTACATGCCTCAATTATCAAATCGCTTGCTCTCTCTCTCTCTCTCTCTCTCTCTCACACACACACACACACACACATACACACACACACACACACACACCAAATTTTAACAAATATTTGCTTGAAGAAAATTTGCAAATTCAGTAATAGGATAAACTAAATTCCTGATTAAACAAGTTTTCTTCTTTATTCTGAGAAACATTGATAATTTTTCATAGGAAATTTACATATTTCTAGTGTCACAAGAATTGTCAATATTTTTCCATACAAACAATTGTAGTCATATTAAATATATCAGCATCTCTCTCTCTCTCTCTCTCAAATATACATACACTCAGAACCCTCTCTCAATTTCATTTACCATCTTCATAAACATATGCACATTCCTAGCACCTCTCTTACAGACCCCTCCCCCCCCCTCTCTCTCTCTCTCTCTCCTCTCTCTCTCTCTCTCTCTCTCTCTCTCTCTCTCTCTCTCTCTTTCTCAAATCAATCACTGAGATGAACTTTGTCATATCAATTCTATTCTATGAGATTTGTAATAATTTTAAAACAATGAGGTTATTACATATATAACTGTCTCTTACAGCACTTGCCCATTTTACTAATGAAATATGTTTTCTTTTTCTCAAAGAGACATAAGTCTTGGCAACTCTCATCTTGCTTAAGATACCTTTTTTAAGACAGATATCTAGATTAGCAAGTAAAAAGGTTGTTCCCATAGTAACAACAAACAAATGAGTACAAATACATGTCAAAAGTTGTTCCCATGACAACAACAACAACAGTTCATATAACAAGCACATTAATTCAATTTGTCCTCAACAGTCTAAAACTATCAGGGTAACACATTACAGATTTGTTTGTCATTCTTTGATCCATGACTATCCTTAATGTTCCTGGACTTCTATCAATGCTTCATCATCAATATTTAGAATATTTCAGCATTTTCAATCACAATCATTTTCTTATTTCAGGACCAATCAAATGCATAAGACATTTACTGTAAAAAAAATGCCACTAAATGTTTCAAATTTGTCTTTCAGAGATCCAACACAAACATTCTCTTCCAAAGGTTGTAATTTATAATTAAAACAACATTCTATTTGTTCCAGGTGCTGTTGTATAATTTTAAAATCAATCATTTTTATTTTCTGGAAAATTTCTTATTTCAAGAACTCCAAATATACCTTGTAAGAAATTCCACATTCCAAAACTTTTTTTTTCCTGATCTAGAAATTTCCAAGATTGTGAGCAAATGTTCCGAGACTTGTCATTAAACATCCAGGACTGGCATTCATTTTCATGTTAGTAAATCATTTCTATCATGTGTCACTCATGTTCCATCAAGCTCAGCAACTCTTGTTCCAGCACCATCCGACATTCACATAATAAATAATGACTGAATCAGTTGTTCCATGGTAACAACAATGGCTTGTTCCATGGCAACAACAATGATAGTCATCACTACACATGTTAAATAGTTTCTGAGAGACAAGATCACAATACAGCTAAGGAAGTTATAAAGATGATTTAACAATAACAATATAATAATAAATCCAGGACTATGATGTCTTCACACGCTTCCTTGGAGGACCTAATGGTGGACTCTGTTGACTTGCGAGAGCACGGAATGCGTCTGCTATCAAATGAGGATGACTTTGTATTAAGGTTTTCCATCCTGATGTTTCCATAACATCTGTTGCATGACTGAAATGAGAATAAGAATCTGATTATTAGATTTTGATTTCGTAATTGTTTTTAATTGTGTCACTATCCTTCAATTCTCTATGATCAGAGTGTAGCTGAGTAATAGTATTTTATGTCCAAGACAAGATTCTTTCACTTAAATGTATTTTAAAGCATTTAGATTCTAGATGGTGAAGTAGCCCAGAGTATCAAGAGTAAAACACAGAACTTTTAAAAAGCAAAACGACAAATATTAGGATGCATCTTAAAGAAATTCAACCTAGATGTAAAGAGGTGTATCCTTAAAATTTCTTTGGTCAGGCAGCCCCTCTAACACATATAACAATAACATAAGACATGTGTTTCAACTTATGTATTTCAGGTAAATGGTTTCCACTAGCCCTTCTGATATTCAATTCAGATCTTTATAATTTTTATCACTGTTTTTATATCTCTGTCAATTTATCTTAAAATTTTTAAAAGGCAAATAAAAATAAAAATATGAACTAGTGTGACTTTTTATTCGGGTAAACAGACTTTAAAGAGTGTCTAAATTCAGCAAACAAAAAAAATATCCAGGAGTATATACAGAAATTAATCTAAATGTGTGTGTGGAAGAGTGTGTGTGTGTGTGTGTTTGTATGCTGCATGTACGTGTGTGTGTGTGTGTGTGTGTGTGTGTGTGTGTGTGTGTGTGTGTGTGTGTGAGAAAGTGTGTTTGTGGAGAGAGAGAGAGAGAGAGAGAGAGAGAGAGAGAGAGAGAGAGAGAGAGCATATTACCTATTGATAAAGTCTATCGCATGGGTTTTGAGTTGATCAGCACTATGTAAATCTGCTAACACTAATACTTCACACACATTGTCTATTATCAAATTTGAACACAAAGCTTCTTCACACATAACTTTTAATCTTTCTAATGCATACTGAAAAAACAGTCAAAATTTTATAAGTCACAAAGATTTCTTTGTATCAAGTAACTGGATTAATAAGCAATTTTGAAAACTGTTTATTTACAAACATTTCTATTTTTTCCAATTAAATGCTTAAAAAAGTTGTGAGAAAAACAATCTACAAAGTTAGTCAACCATAACTTAAACAAGAATTCCATGGATTTAAATGTCTCGCCTGGTTAGTTTTTGACAGAGTAGAAAATACTTTACTTTAACATAAACTTTCACATTTTGACATGCCGCCACTGCTACCAAAAAAAGTAACACCTTAGTCTCGCCTTATGGCAATGCCAGGCTCGACAAAAATGCAAGGTTGCTATATGACATCACCTACCTTGAGGCCAGATAGATAATATCACAAAAGTCAATTTGTCAATACCCCAAAAGCAAATTTGTTGAAGTATGGATTTTACTCCCCACTGATTAAACTTTATATTAACGAGAACAGACAGTAACTAATCCAAAACGCAATCATACTAATAATAAATGCAATCATACCTGTCTATAAAGACCACCTATGAGAATTAGTAGAAGTGGCCTTTATGCACATGTGGTCTTTATATACAAGTTCAAATAATATGAATAAAGAGCAATTGGGATAGAATTTTATTGGCCTTTATAAGCAGATGTCCCTTATAAAGAGGTGGTCTTTAGGGCAGGTTCAACTGTAATTAATATCTGCAATTTATCTATTAACTAACATTTCTGACAATGAATTCTTTATATTTACTCAAGACTGCTTAGTTAACAAAGTCAATTGATTTTCTGTGTGTTAATGAGGTGTATGCTGATGATAACAATTTAAGTCCATCCACCTTACACATAAACAAACACTGTCATGGTTGTCATTTTGAAGTGGACGGCTCAGAAAAATTAGGTCAGATTTCTGAACAGACTCAGCACTGAATTAAACAAATATTTTGACTTTAAAAAAGTAAAATGTAAGAAAATAAAACCTTGTCTGATGCAGCTAATAGATCATCAGCCATTTTATCTAAGTTTGGTGCTTTCCCTGTATATATAAATCGTAACATTTCTCTCATCACTTCGTGGTCTACATCTGTTATATCTACTCGGTTCTATAAATATACACAAAATAATGGTAAGTTATAGTTTGTTAATGTTGTATAATTGACTGAGAAGGACAATTTTTATGAATAAAGATACAGCCTTTGAGGCAGAGTGGTCTAAATAAATTGTGTGCTTCCCAATTACAGTGCCTCTCACCGCCTAAGTTTGAATCTCCTCAGGCAGATCCTAGCAGGACCTCTGTGGCTGAGTGGTCTAAATTGTGAGCCTACTGATCACAGTGCCTCTCACCACCAAACTTTGAATCCCACTCAGGCAGATCTTAGCAGGGCCTCTGTGGCTGAGTGGTCTAAATTGTGAGTCTACTGATCACAGTGCCTCTCACCACAAAACTTTGAATCCCACTCAGGCAGATCTTAGCAGGGCCTCTGTGGCTGAGTGGTCTAAATTGTGAGCCTACTGATCACAGTGCCTCTCACCACAAAACTTTGAATCCCACTCAGGCAGATCCTAGCAGGGCCTCTGTGGCTGAGTGGTCTAAATTGTGAGCCTACTGATCACAGTGCCTCTCACCACCAAACTTTGAATCCCACTCGGGCAGATCCTAGCAGGGCCTCTGTGGCTGAGTGGTCTAAATTGTGAGCCTACTGATCACAGTGCCTCTCACCACCAAACTTTGAATCCCACTCAGGCAGATCTTAGCAGGGCCTCTGTGGCTGAGTGGTCTAAATTGTGAGCCTACTGATCACAGTGCCTCTCACCACAAAACTTTGAATCCCACTCAGGCAGATCCTAGCAGGGCCTCTGTGGCTGAATGGTCTAAATTATGTGCTTAATTACATGCTTATTGATCACACTGCCTCTCACTGCCAAAGTTCCGCCTTGGGTGATCCAAGCGTGTGATAGTTAGTCAGTTTGCTGGCAGCAGGTCTAAGGTTTTTTCAAGAAACTTTAGTTTCCTCTACCATCCTAGAAATGATTGCCTCAATATAAATATAAGTGAAAATACTTGACAGGGGCAAAAAAACACCATATCTCCATTCCATTCTTCGTCACTCTTTTTATTTCAAAATACACAATGAAGAAATAAACAAGTGATTTGGTAAATGCTGCATGTTAACCTAAAATTAGCTGGTTAAAATATAATACAATGAAAAACCTTGATCCATTGTTAAATTCTATCAGTCAAATTTTACTGTTATAAAGGGTTTTGAGAAAAACATGAAAAATAGATTGCAGGACTTCAAAACAGTGCAAAGAGAGAAAGTTATCAAAGGGATATAATTAACAAGATTTAACTGAGTCATGAAGGGGCATTATAACAGGGTTTAACTGTATTTTATATGTATAATATGTTACCTGCTTTCTTTCTTCCATTTCATGTTCAAACATTGCATTAAACACAGGAGAACGAGCTGAAATATAACAATATATACAGATTTCCTTTAACAAGGCTTTTAGAACATTAACAACTCTCGGACTCTAATCAATTAAATGTGTTAGTTTATAATTTGAACGACTGGCATATAGTGACAAGATTCTCTGCACATTTTAAACAAAACTTTTACAAATTATAGTCCTAGAATGCAAAAAAAGTTTTTTGTTGAAAAGGTCAAGTAAGTTAGATGGTTTTGCAATTGTATTAAGAAAACTTCAAATACATGCAATTTATACAAGAAGGCTGTTAACTAAGTTTATAAAAACACAGGAAATTGCTACATAATATGCCACCACTAATTATATAAATTTAATCAGCTTGTTTGCAGAATATTATATATAACAACTGAAAAACCGAGTGTAAAATTATCAGCTTGTTTACAGAATACTACATATAACAGCTGAAAACCGAATGTAAAATTATCAACTAGTTTACAGAATACTACATATAACAGCTGAAAACCGAGTGTAAAATTATCAGCTAGTTTACAGAATACTACATATAACAGCTGAAAAACCGAGTGTAAAATTATCAGCTTGTTTACAGAATACTACATATAACAGCCGAAAACCGAATGTAAAAATTATCAGATTTAAATGATTGCAAACAACTAGAAAAGTTGAGTATGCAAATTTGCATTAAGTGTTGCTTTAATCTGAAAGCAATTGGCATCAAAATTTCTTGATTAACCGTTTTTTTCGATTTACCATTTTCTCAATTTACCGTCGTATATCTATTGACTAACCTGCTAATATTGCTTTATGAGCTTGGAATTCTCTCCCTGCTACACACAACGTTACATCACTAAACGATGAACGTTCAAATAAACTGCCTAATTCATCACTTAATTTACATTCTGGAACTTTTACAGGTGTACAATTTGACTGTCCCGATACGTTGACTGTGTCTCCTACTACAGATACCTGTAAAATAGACACAAAAATGTATCAAACAAGATATAAATAAGATAATTACTAGAACTGCAAGTAATGTAGGTGAGTTGAGTAATGGTGTTTTACACCCCAGTCAAGATTTGGTCACTTACAACAAGGCGGTCCCAGTCAAGATTATTTAACTTACAACTAGGCGGTCCCAGTCAAGATTATTTAACTTACAACTAGGCGGTCCCAGTCAAGATTATTTAACTTACAACTAGGCAGCCTAGTCAAGATTATTTCACTTACAATGAGGTGGTCCAAGTCAAGATTATTTCACTTACATTGAGGTAATCGCTTTGATGGTGGTGGTGGAAGAAACTGAAGTACCCAGAAAAAAAACTACCTAACTTCCGCAAGCAAACTGACATCTTGACTGGGAATTAAAAGACTAACAAGAGACCCATGGGCCTTAACGCTCACCTGAGGAAATATCCAAAAACTTACAAAGAACTTAATTACAAAAAGTTCACAAAATTCCTCAAATTTGGAAAATCCTGCAATAATTAATCAGAAATGTCTAGTCACATTTCATTTATAAATAGCTCATATGCACGATTAAACTATAGTACAATGAATAATTTCCAAATCATTAACCATATGGTTATGCAGCCATGATTTTGACCTTTGAACATGTGAACTTGAACCTTATATCAAAATGGTCTTAATATCAAATATGTACAATATTCTAATAAACAGGCTTGTACACAATGTTAATGGTTTTCAAGATAATTTACAATTTCAGTCTTCTTCTACAGCTATGACCTTGACCTTTAAACATGTGACCTTGAACCATATATCAAAATGATCACCATGTCAATACCTACAATATTCTTATATACATGTCTATACAAAAAGTTTATAGTTTTCAAGATAATTAGCAATTTAAGTTTTCTTTTGCAGCTGTGACCTTGACCTTTCAACATGTGACCTTGATCCATATATCAAAATGATCGTCATGTCAATACCTACAATATTCTAATGTACATGCCTATACAAAAAGATAACAGCTTTCAAGATAATACACAATTTCAGTACCTGTATGCAGCTATGACCTTGACCTTTCAACATATGACCTTGAACCATATATCTAAATGATTGTCATATCAATACCTACAATATTCTTATATACATGCCTATACAAAAAGCTTGTAGTTTTCAAGCTAATGCACAATTTTAGTATTCATAAGCCAAAAATAACATTTCAGGGGCAACAACTCCTGCATGGATTATCATATAGTTAAGAAACTTGGTACCTTTTTAAATTTTGTCATGCTGAACATTTTAACAATGTTTTGAATTCATATATCTCTAAAAATTTGCAAGAAAATTGCCTAAAACTGCATGAATCACAAATTAGGTCATAACCTTGATTTGTGACCTTGACCCTATTTTAAAGGTCATTTCAAGAAAAAGTCAAAACTGAAAACCCCATGTGAATATCTGTTCAAATAGTCAAGTTATAACAATTTAAAGCCATTTTACGAAATTTTTAAAATTAAACGCAAAAACGCGTAACCCATTTTTCGACCAAATTTCACGAAATGAACAAACTATAGGCTTAAGACCCTAGAGAAGCCAAATATCACATCAGATTTTTTCTCTCATCATTGGTTTTAGAGAAGAAGCTTTTTTAAGATTTTTGGACCCCTAGGTCACCTTGACCTAGTTTTGGTAGCCATGGCAATGCCATGAACAAATCTGAATTGCATCGGCCCATATATGCTTCTGACCAAGTATCATTGAAATCTGTCCAGCAGTTTTGGAGGATAAGTCGAAAATAGGTGCTAACAACGCATGCATGCACGCAAGCACATACACACGCCACGCCATGCCATAAGTTCACATGACCTTTCGGTCAGGTGAGCTAAAAATCAATCCAATCATTTATAAGACACACTCATAGTAGCTTACACTTTACTGCAAGGTAAGATTTCTGAAGTGTAAAAATTTTAACAGTTTGATATTTGTTGTAGTGAGATTTTTTGGAAAAAATTATTTCTTGGAAAATTTTATAATATTATTAAAATCATAGATAACTATTATAGGAAATTGTGTTTCAAAGATCCTGAAATCTAATAGATGATTTGAAATTTTTTTATGAAGAAATTAACCATTTTCCTGGAAATAACTGCTGATTAGTCCCAGAGAATCTCACATGAAATTTGAAAATCAGGATCAAGACAGGTAAACCTTTGGTCACAGGTTAAACCAGAAAACTGTGTGAGACAAGACATAAACAAAACTGATAACACCTGTATAAATCTATTAATAGAACACTTGGAAATGTAACATTTTTTTCCAACATAAAAAACATAATAACCACGTTTAAAATATAATTTGTCGTACCTCACAAAATATTGTTAATTTATCATCTGGTAATAGACCATTTGCTTCATCCATTAAAAAATCTCTTCGTATAAATTTTTTAAACCCCCAATCTTTACCCTGTACAAATCGATATGCTCTCTGACTCTCTGAAATTTAAACAAAATTATATATGAAACTAGAACATAAACAAATAATTGAGTAATAATCGATTTATGGAATAATAAGTTCAAGTTTAAAATGTAGAAGTCTCTGCAACATTAATGTCTGGAATGTTATTTTGTCACTATATATATAGGTGTTACTGTAAATTGGGAAATTTTTGTGTCAGTTAATATTTGAGAAAAACAACATTGACAACTATTCACGTACTTTCAATTTTGTGTAATATGGTGACCTTCCAGCACAAATAAAACAGAAATTTTCATAATTGTTTTATTTTCACATCTTGCTTTACTTACGAATTATTGTAAAAATATAACAATTTCGAAAATTTTCTGATTTACAGTATGTTGTTATGTTTAATTCAGCCATAAGTTGGGGCATGCCTTTGGTTGCTGGGATCTCAGTAGACAAGTTGTCTAAATTATGACCTTTCAGACCGCAGCATCCTCAAGATACTCATTTGTAATATTTGTGTTTTTCCTAAACATTCGCAATTTTTCAATAATGAAAGACAAAATATATTATGTGTGTGTGTGTGTGTGTGTGTGTGTGTTAAGAGAGATAATAACTCCATAACATCATCATCTTATTCTTCAATGTGAAAAATTAAGTTTTGAAATTCCATCATCTATCTAAGGTAAATCTCAACATAAAATGTTTTGTAAAGGAATATATAAAAGAATCTATGAAAATATTATGGTGCCAACTGAAAATTTACAAGTCTCAAGCTGGAAGAGTAGCTAAGCAGATATTTATAACTTAACCAAAGTAAAATCTACAATTTCATAATTTTGTCTCTACCACGTCATCCGTCTGTTCTACACTTACCCATAGCTTTTGTTTCTTCTCTTTTGGCATTTAATATCGAGAACTTAAATTTAGCTCTGACTTCACTTTTGTTACATGATACTAATAATAAATATAATGATAAATAGTCTTTGCTTTCCTCATCTAAACCTTTAGGATTCACCCGTAAACACCTGAAAAATGAAAGGTACAGATTAACAACATCAGATAAATCAAATCAGTGATTGTATTACACTTAAAAAAAACTACACCAAAACTTTGGTAATCTGAAATATAAGACTGATTGGATTGGATTGGATTTATAGTGCTTTAGGCATAGGAAACTATTTTTTGTCATTAAATAGAGGTAGTCAGTTCAAAGATAGTGGAGGAAGCCAAAGAAAACCATCAACAATCAGCAAACAAACTTACATACTTTCTCACACAATGATTGGCCCATGCAGGATTTGAACATTAGAGGTGAAAGGCACTGTGTTCCCATGTTGGTGGTGAGAGGCACTGTGTTCCCACCTTGGTGGTGAGAGGCACTGTGTTCCCACTGGTGGTGAGAGGTACTGTGTTCCCACCTTGGTGGTGAAAGGTACTGTGTTCCCACCTTGGTGGTGAGAGGCACTGTTCCCACCTTGGTGGTGAGAGGTACTGTATTCCCACCTTGGTGGTGAGAGGCAATGTGTTCCCACCTTGGTGGTGAGAGGCACTGTGTTCCCACCTTGGTGGTGAGAGGCAAACTGAATTAGGACATGCTGTAGCATTAAACTCCATATATCAATCCTGGATTTCTGATAATAAATAGACTTTTGTAAGCTGATCTCTGTGATAGTATGAAGGGCAAGGTACTACAAGTAATAAATTCATATATGTAATTGCACAAGTCTAGACATGCTGGAAATAGCTAGAATCTCATAATGTAAAGATGTCATATTGTATTTCAAAAAAATTAAAGCTAAAACTTAGTAGGTAAGGAAAACCAGATTGAATTAGCTAGTGTATTATCACTTTTGTTTTGGGAATTTTTGTGGTCAAACTGGAAAATTTTAGTCTTTTTCTCAGGGGAAACAATTAGTTATCAGTTATAAATAGGACAAACAAAAACAGTGTAAATGATAAACAAGGACTAAACAGCTGCTAATTCAATTATAAAATTTGTAGCAACTAGAATCACAAAATATAAAAATGCTTATCCTGTTTCATTTGGGGTGAAAACACCAAGAGTTCATAATTCCCATACTTAATAACAAATGGCAAGCACCCCCCCCCCCAACATCACCCCATCTTGATACTGATGTGGAATCTTTCCATTCTTGTCATGTGACCAGTAAGAAATGTGCAGAATTAGAGTACAAGTACAGTCAGTTCTGGGATGATGGAGGAAACTGGAATGCCCAGTGCAATCCCACACCCTTTGGCAAGCAATAAGACAAAACTTTTTTACACTAGGATCTGCCCATGTGAGAAAAGAAACTGGGCAATGAGAGGCACTGTAATCCATAAGCCTGGGCTATAGACCATCTGACCACAGAGCCCTCCAATCCCCAATCTCTCCAGGTACAAAATTTTGAACATGACTTCCTGGTTCAGAGCCTACATTTCAGTTGATACATACCCCCCTCCCCCCAACCCCCAATCTCTCCAGGTACAAAATTTTGAACATGACTTCCTGGTTCAGAGCCTACATCTCAGTTGATACATACCCCCCTCCCCCAACCCCCAATCTCTCCAGGTACAAAATTTTGAACATGACTTCCTGGTTCAGATCATACATCTCAGTTGATACATACCACCATCCCAACCCCCCAATCTCTCCAGGTACAAAATTTTGAACATGACTTCCTGGTTCAGATCATACATCTCAGTTGATACATACCACCATCCCAACCCCACAATCTCTCCAGGTACAAAATTTTGTACATGACTTCCTGGTTCAGATCATACATCTCAGTTGATACATACCACCATCCCAACCCCCCAATCTCTCCAGGTACAAAATTTTGAACATGACTTTCTGGTTCAGAGCCTACATCTCAGTTGATACATACCACCACCCGAACCCCCAATCTCTCCAAGCACAATGTTTTGAACATGACTTCCCCGGTTCAGAGCTTACAGTTGATACATACCATTTTAATTTGTCGTTTGCTCCTGCAGAAAAAGTTGAACTTTTTAACACTTCTCCCATTTCTTCTCGACAAAAACTAAAATTATTTATTGTCCATATGTATGAAAATTTCACTACTTTCACCTGTTTAAAAAAAAAAGTTACAAACAGTCCAAATGATGAAATGTGTGTTTAGCCATCTTTATTTTGGTGTTTGATTTTCACACCTATAGCTGATACAAACAATACCAATAATGTTGATATTAGAGGAATAATTATTCCAATGACAGCACCTGAAATGTTGATGTCATAAAAGTTTTTCTAACCTAGATGCTGACACCAGAAAAAAAATTATTTTAATAACAAAATCAACTCTCACAGCACCAGAGAAGTAATTCCAATGATCATTTCTATGATGCTGACACTGGTAAAAGTTATTCTTATTCTCAAAGCACCAGAGAAGTAATTGTAACAGTAACATCCACAATGCTGACATCAGAAAAGTTATTTCAATGATCATTTTTATGATGCTGACACTGAAAAAAAGTTATTATTTAATTAAATGAGCAATCTTGACCCTAGAGTAGCCATTTCAAAGACAAATCTTACAATGCCTATGCCAAAGAAGTTATTCCAATGACAACAAACACAATATTGATGCCAGAGTGAGTAAGTAGATGAATTATTGTTTAAAGCTGCTTCAGCATTTTTGCAGCTATTCACAGCTAATGAATGCAACAGACAAAATTGTACCAAAAACACTTAATAAGTGTAAAATACAAAAGGAGATTTTAAAACCAATGCTAAATAGATAAGAACCAATTGTATTGTAGATAACTCAGTTGGTAGAGTGCTCGCTCCATAAGTGGAAGGTCGTGGGTTCGAACCCCTGCCGGGTCTGACCCAAGTTTTGAAAGTGGGTAGTGACCGTTCTTTCACCAAGCACTCAGCATTACGAAACGAAAGTCACAGTTCCTTCAGATGGGAACTTAAAATAAAGGATGTCTTGTATCATGGCAGGCATGGCACGATAAAGAACCCTGCTGTATAATGCCATCAGCGCAACGCACAGGCAAAATTTCTGCACTTTCGCCTATAGCTGGCGACGTCACGATATAAGTGAAATATTCTTGACTGGGACATTAAACACCATTACTCAACTGTATTGCAGATAAGTTATAAATATAAGTCTAGTTAGTCAGAGTCTTGACTTCCCCCTTTCACAAAATAGCAGTAATGTTTCTATGGATTCACTTTTTTAAAAACGGACTTCTTCACTCACAAGTCACAAGAAAGCCCTTAATTGACATAATTAGGTTTTAACGTGTGTTTTTGTACCTTAATTAAATCAGTGACTTACCTGTGTATTTTAAAAAGTTTTTTTGTACCATAAACAAATCAGTGACATACCTGAGTATAACACCAGTTCTCTGCCACTGGACATGACATCTCTGGGGGTGGCGGTGTCTGCACACGAGACACTGCCATCCGTCCAGGATGGTCCAGTGCAGACGTAGCCTCCCGTGAGTCCAGGGTTTCTGATTCCTTGGACGATGGCTGAAGTAGAGCTACCAAATACGATAAAGGAAGTGTAGATTCATTTACTGACTGGTCAGCCTCCTGTCTGAAAAGAGAAAAAAAATACATCAATCAATGACTGGCCAGAAAAGAATGTGGGTCAACATTACACATTGGAATGTTTAGTTGAATCTAGATATTTTGAACTTACATATTTCTTATGTCCTTTTTTAAAAGTATGGAGTTAATTTTTTCTTAACAAAAATAGATCTGGAAAATGTGGTTAAAGTCCTAACACCTTATTGTTTGTAGGTCTTTGTTGTAACTGTTAGCAGGTGGTTTCTTCAGGCAGTGGGTGGTGAATGTGTTTGAAACAGCTAAATCAAAACTACAGAGACCAAAAGCAGTTAATATAGTACATGTATTAAATGATTGTGATTTGGTCATAATCAAGCTTTTTGCCAAGGGTAGCCTTCATCAGGATCTGGTTATCTCAAACTAAATAGTTATCTCAAATTTTCAGATAAGTCAAATGATATTTATGTCTTCTTGAATGAAAATTTAATAAAAATAAAATTCATCAACTTGAACTGAAATCTTTCAGTCAAAGTAAAATGTTCATATACTGTTAGAACATCTACTCATACAACTTAGCATATGTTAAATGGAAGAACTTCTATTGTACCCTTCACTTAAAAATGTTTTATAAGTAATTCTTGAGACAGAAAACAAAAGGAATTTTACCAGGTAAAGTAACAATAGACAATTATCTTTGATCTATGAGTAATATGTACTATGAACTATTTTCAGACCAATCTGTGTAATTTGTATAGTTGATAAGCTAACACACATTTCTTCACAATTCAGACCACTATAACAGGTCTGAGTTTTCAGTTTGTAAGATCACAGTCACATCAACAATTATATGACTGCGATTGACAAGACAACATGTTCAACACTAATACAAAATCACCAAAAATCATTTCATAATTACACAAGGTACCGGTACATATTATATATATATATATATATATATATATATATATATATATATATATATATATATATATATATATATATCCAAAAATCATTTTATAATTACACAAGGTACCTGTATACATAGCAAATCTAGTACATTAAAATTTTTGTCTAAACTTGTTATCACACAATAAACAGGCAAGTTTAATCTCAAAGGTAGGAAACATATGTAAGATTAACTTAAATATATACAGAAAGTATACACTTTCTATTGTACCCTCCAATAAAATTTCAATTCTGATTGAAATGACCTAAAAATAATGAAATCAACAATTTTGTACATTTCGGTGAATTTGTTTTTTTTTTTTTGCTCAAAAATTTCACATAGAATTTAATGGGTGGTGGTGAAAAAAGAACTTTTTATCCCAAAAATTTCAGCATATAAGTACCTTATTCAGCAGCTGTAAAATTAATATGAATATTTACAAAATAATCACATGTAAATACTGGGGAAAATGAGTGGGAGTTATATATGAATATAAATATGTATATATATACTGGTATTTACAACCTACATATAACAATTTACCTTTCAAGTCAAGATGAATCAAATCAACATTTTAATGGATGATATATCCCAAATTTAGCCTGTAGCCTACATAATGACTACAAAAACTCACTGAAAATTGTAATTAAACAAAAACCTGCTCACAGTCTACATGTCAACCTTCACCTTTAAGATTTAAAACAGCTGCACTGAAGAAAATGTGTGACCTAAATTCTTTTAAGGAATAACGTATAATCTATATTTAGATCTGTTTGAGTATATGAAGGTTAAAATTATTCACATAATTTTTTACTAAGTATACTGATACAATCCATTATGAACACACACACACACACACATACACACACACACATATAGTGAACCTGAAAAAATATTTAATTCATGTATTTCTCTATCTCTTATGTTGTATTACTATATCAGGGTTAAGATTAAAGGATTCTAATAAAATTCATAGTGACACCCTGGAGAAATAAATGACACTTTAGTCTACCTATCACTAGACCTGAATTTGTGCTGGCATGCTCTTCTTTGTGTGAAATCCCCAACTTTACCCTAAAATGTTGTTTTTTTTTTTTTTTTTTTTTTTTTTTTTTTTTTTTTTTTTTTTTTTGGGGGGGGGGGGGGGGGGGCATCTCCTTCATCTC
Organism: Tegillarca granosa; assembly: GCA_029721355.1. NCBI lineage: Eukaryota > Metazoa > Mollusca > Bivalvia > Arcoida > Arcidae > Tegillarca > Tegillarca granosa. Next base: position 2,076,956 of record CM056609.1, read on the forward strand.
TCAGAAAACAAAAACCTGAGGTAACAAGCAGAAAATCTGTGTGTGTGTGTGTGTGTGTGTGTGTGTGAGAGAGAGAGAGAGAGAGAGAGAGAGAGAGAGAGAGAGAGAGAGAGAGAGAGAGAGAGAGCAAAATCCATTACAACTGATTTTATCTGTTTTATATATACAAGTATATAAAAGAGAGAGAACGAGAATGAGACGAGAGAGAGAGAGAGAGAGAGAGAGAGAGAGAGAGAGAGAGAGAGAGAGAGAGAGGGGTAGAGAGAAGGGAAAAAGAGAGAGAGAGAGAGAGAGAGAAAGAGAGAGGTAGAGAGAAGGGGAAGAGAGAGAGAGAGAGAGAGAGAGAGAGAGAGAGAGAGAGAGAGAGACTTTGTCTTTGTCTCATGTTGAAGCTTAAGTTGTACACTATACAGCACTGTCTGTGTAGAACTATTAAGCAGAACTATATACACTTACTGAACATTATTGATTTTACCCCAGTACTTCTATAAAATCTAAGTTAATGTAATTTTATGTGTGTCTACAGCAGTTAAATTGTCCCAATTTCCCAGTCATAACTTGTTCTGTAAGTGCTACTTTAAAGGTTTGATCCAAGCTAGTTGTGATTTTAAATTTTTATTCACCAAGAACTTAAGCCTGAAGGCCAGTTTACTGACTCTCACAGACTGGAAACTTTTCTGTTGAATCAATGTACCACATGAGCAAATTAATTTGTATTTAATAACTTCACATATATGCTCTAACAAGGAAAATCGAATGGTTGAGATTTAGGGTTTATTAAAACAGAGAAAAACTTTGTTTTAAAACCCCTCACTAACACTCCCGCTCATTCGTTTCGACAATATTTCTAAGTCCTAAAATCAAAATAATGAAGCTCCAAAATCAATTTTTTTTATATAAGCTTCCCTTGATTTACCAGCAAACCTCCATGGCATGTGCTTACAGATCACAGCACGGCCCCTGGGTTCCTATCCCACACAGGACAAATCCTAGGTCGAGACAGTTTGTCAGTTTGCTTGCCAATGGTCTGTGGTTTTCTCCAGGCACTCTGGTTTCCTCATCCAACCAAGAAGTGACCGTCTCGAAATAAGTAAAGAATCCTAACTGGGGCGTAAAACACCATTCCACTCCACTCTTTATAATGCCAAGATTTGACTGAACAAATGATAGGAGTGAAATCAATTTATCTTAGTTTTACAGTATTTAAAGAACAATTAAAGTTGTTCAGGAAGTAGAGTGCTTGCTTTTTTAATGGAAGGTCAGGTTATTTTTCAGCCGAATTTAACCTCCAAGACTGGAAAGCATCAGCTTGTACTCTTGCTAATTGCCTAAAGCTGGTAGTGTCTCAAAATAAGTCAGATTTAGTCGATTTCAGGTTGCGACACAAACATTTCAGCTATACACGTAATAAATTTCCTTGTTTAAATAGGCATAACAAAATGAAAGTCACGGTTCTTTGGGATGGGAACTTAAAATAAACGAGGTCCCATGTCACGACAGGCGTGGCACGATAAAGAACCCTGCTGTATGATACCATCAGTGCAACGCACAGGCAAAATTTCTGCACTTAGCCTTTATAGTAGAGCTTCGATAACTCAAACTTCGATATCTCAAATACCATGGATAACTCGAAGTCTTTATTTTGTCCCGACCGGTTTTCTATATAAGTTATATTAAAGTAACTTCGATAACTCAAACTTCTATAATTCGAATACCCCCGATAACTCGGAAGTAAATATTTGGTCTGTAGTTAAAAAATTTATTAAAATTAACTTTAAAAACTCGAATTTTATTCTAACAATGTGTGACCAAAGACCCATTAATTAAAACAATCAGAAAAATAACATATGGGAATTATTAGAGAAGTAAACAGAGTAGTTCTAGTTATCTACCGTATTAATGAGTATCAGTTAACGGATTAATATTCAGTACTGTCACGAACAATTAATTTTGATAGGTACGCTATCCCTTACTCTTATCTCTAATTACAGAAGTCGAGAAACAGTTCAACTTTCGACTTAATTACTCCAAGCTTAATTTAAACGACTAACCCAGTGGTACTCACAACTGCATTAAAATATTAAAGACTTATGGCAATGCTTTGTAATTTTATTTACTGTGTTCGTATTATCTTAAAAATGTAATAAATAAGTATTGCTGATAAACATTACACATATCTGATTTCCGATTCTGTTGTTCGTATACATCATAATTTTAAAATAAAGTAACACGTTTTGTATACGTATTATGATTATTATTATGTTTCGAAAGTAACTATAAGTACTGTTTTTTTCTATTGCATCTCATTCGAGTTCCGATAACTCTTTACAACATCAAAGATTTCTGTAGTGGAAAACATATACTAGTATTAAGGTGACGTCATTCTTCAACTTCGATAACTCGAAAACCCCGATAACTCGAAGTCACCACAGAAGTCCTACAGACTTCAAGTTATTAGATGTTCTACTGTAGCTGGCGACGTCTCGATATAAGTGAAATATTCTTGACTGGGACGTTAAACATCATTACTGACTCACTACTCACTTGTGTAATCTTTATTAACCTTTTTTATTTTTTTTGAAAATCAACCTCATATATGTCAAAATCTTTTACATAGACCACCAAAGAATAGAAATAAATTTATTGATAAAAATACACAAATTATATTTTTTGCAAATATCTGTCAACATTAAACCTGTTAAACAGAAAAATAACATGCAGTTACTGTTTAGTGGAACATTAAAGTTCCTGTTAAGGTTAATCACGAATAAGACAAATGTAACAGGCCAATAATCAAAATTATTTAAATAAACAAAATTTGCAGATGCTATATTATACTGTGAATACAGTCAAACGTGTCTATAAGAGCCACCCGTGGGAATCAGTAAAAGTGGCCTTTATGGACAGGTGGCCTTTATATATATATATATAGTTCAATTAATATGAAAAAAGACGGCCAAGACAGAATTTTATTGGCCTTTATAAGCAGGTGGCTCTTATAGAGAGGCGGTCTTCAGTTTAGACAGGTTTTTGTTTACTCACGGTTCAGTTTAGGCAGGTTTTCAGTTTACTCATGGTTCAGCTTAGACAGGTTTTCAGTTCAATCGGGGTTCAGTTTAGACAGGTTTTTAGTTTACTCAGGGTTCAGTTTAGACAGGTTTTTAGTTTACTCAGGGTTCAGTTTAGACAGGTTTTTAGTTTACTCAGGGTTCAGTTTAGACAGGTTTTTAGTTTACTCAGGGTTCAGTTTAGACAGGTTTTTAGTTTACTCAGGGTTCATTTTAGACAGGTTTTCAGTTCAATCAGGGTTCAGTTTAGACAGGTTTTTGGTTCACTCAGGGTTCAGTTTAGACAGGTTTTTTGTTTACTCAGGGTTCAGTTTAGACAGGTTTTAGGTTTACTCAGGGTTCAGTTTAGACAGGTTTTGGTTTACTCAGGGTTCAGTTTAGACAGGTTTTCAGTTCAATTAGGGTTCAGTTTAGACAGGTTTTTGGTTCACTCAGGGTTCAGTTTAGGCAGGTTTTCAGTTAACTCATGGTTCAGTTTAGACAGGTTTTCAGTTAACTCAGGGTTCAGTTTAGACAGGTTTTTTGTTTACTCAGGGTTCAGTTTAGACAGGTTTTTGGTTCACTCAGGGTTCAGTTTAGACAGGTTTTCAGTTAACTCAGGGTTCAGTTTAGGCAGGTTTTTAGTTAACTCATGGTTCAGTTTAGACAGGTTTTCAGTTTACCAGGGTTCAGTTTAGACAGGTTTTCAGTTTACTCAGGGTTCAGTTTAGACCGGTTTTCAGATTACTCAAGGTTCATTTTAGACAGGTTTTCAGTTAACTCATGGTTCAGTTTAGACAGGTTTTCAGTTTACTCAGGGTTCAGTTTAGACAGGTTTTCAGTTTAGACAGGTTTTCAGTTCAATTGGGGTTCAGTTAGACAGGTTTTCAGTTTACTCAGGGTTCAGTTTAGACAGGTTTTTAGTTTACTCAGGGTTCAGTTTAGACAGGTTTTCAGTTCAATCAGGGTTCAGTTTAGACAGGTTTTTGGTTCACTCAGGGTTCAGTTTAGACAGGTTTTTTGTTTACTCAGGGTTCAGTTTTAGGCAGGTTTTCAGTTAACCTCATGGTTCAGTTTAGGACAGGTTTTCAGTTAACTCATGGTTCAGTTTATACAGGTTTTTCAGTTTACTCAGGGTTCAGTTTAGACAGGTTTTTTGGTTTACTCAGGGTTCAGTTTAGACAGGTTTTCAGTTTACTCAGGGTTCGTTTAGACAGGTTTTCAATTTACTCAGGGTTCAGTTTTAGACAGGTTTTCGGTTTATTCAGGGTTCAGTTTAGACAGGTTTTGGTTTCCTCAGGCTTCAGTTTAGGCAGGTTTCAGTTAACTCATGGTTCAGTTTAGACAGGTTTTCAGTTCAATCGGGGTTCAGTTTAGACATGTTTTCAATTTACTCAGGGTTCAGTTTAGACAGGTTTTGTTTACTCAGGGTTCAGTTTAGACAGGTTTTCAGTTTACTCAGGGTTCAGTTTAGACAGGTTTTCAGTTTAATCAGGGTTCAGTTAGACAGATTTTTTGTTTACCAGGGTTCAGTTTAGACAGGTTTTCAGTTCAATCAGGGTTCAGTTTAGACAGGTTTTCAGTTTACTCAGGGTTCAGTTTAGACAGGTTTAAGTTCAATCAGGGTTCAGTTTAGACAGGTTTTCAGTTCACTCAGGGTTCAGTTTAGACAGGTCTTTGTTTACTCAGGGTTCAGTTTAGACAGATTTTTTGTTTACCAGGGTTCAGTTTAGACAGGTTTTCAGTTCAATCAGGGATTAGTTTAGACAGGTTTTTAGTTAACTCAGGGTTCAGTTTAGATAGGTTTTTGGTTTACTCAGGGTTCAGTTTAGACAGGATTTTGTTTACTCAGGGTTCATTTAGACAGGTTTTCAATTCAATCAGGGTTCAGTTTAGACAGGTTTTTAGTTAACTCAGGGTTCAGTTTAGACAGGATTTTTGTTTACCTCAGGGTTCATTTTAGACAGGTTTTCAGTTCAATCAGGGTTCAGTTTAGACAGGTTTTTGGTTCACTCAGGGTTCAGTTTAGACAGGTTTTTTGTTTACTCATGGTTCAGTTTTAGACAGGTTTAGGTTTACTCAGGGTTCAGTTTAGACAGGTTTTTGGTTTACTCAGGGTTCAGTTTAGACAGGTTTTCAGTTCAATTAGGGTTCAGTTTAGACAGGTTTTTGGTTCACTCAGGGTTCAGTTAGACAGGTTTTTGGTTCACTCAGGGTTCAGTTTAGACAGGTTTTTAGTTAACTCAGGGTTCAGTTTAGACAGGTTTTTGTTCACTCATGGTTCATTTTAGACAGGTTTTTAGTTAACTCAGGGTTCAGGTTTAGACAGGTTTTTGGTTCACTCAGGGGTTCAGTTTAGACAGGTTTTTAGTTTACTCAGGGTTCAGTTTAGACAGGTTTTCAGTTCAATCGGGGTTCAGTTTAGACAGGTTTTCAGTTTAGACAGGTTTTCAGTTCAATCATGGTTCATTTATAATGGGTTGCAACAGAATATATAATATTTTTTTACATTTTGTTGAATAATAAGAATCAACCAGCAATGAGTAAATTATCACAGATACCATGGTGTGACATGAATGTCAAATGATGTAGCACATTATACTAGTTTTTATTTTTGGTTCACTGTAATCAAGGTTGACATTATAGACAAGAAGTGCATATACAAGTAAGGTATATATATATATATAGGCAAGGCATGTACCAGTACAAGTAGTCTTGAAAATCTGGAAATTAAATATGTGTGTGTGTGTGTGTGTGTGTGTGTGTGTGTGTGTGTGTGTGTGTGTGTGTGTGAGTGTGTGTGTGTGTGTGTGGTGTGTGTGTGTGTGTGTGTGTGTGTGTGTGTGCTCTAAACCTTTTATAACCATAAAAATGCCCTAATGACAAACATAGAGTTATGCATTTAATGATCTATATAAAGATTTGGTGACAATTGAGTGTTGATAATAAATAGTACTAATTGTATTTATAGCCAATGTACTACTATGTTTTGTATGTTCCTTAATGGCTATATAAGTACACAGCTCTTGGTGAAAATAGTAACTTCCTAGTACCATGATTACACTAAATACATTCTATTTTTTTTTTTTTTTTTTTAAAAGTGAAAAAAAAAAATTTTTATCTCAGGTTACACCATATCAGGAAAATTCATTTTCATTTATCAATTTATTTTCTTATAAAATTCTATATACATTAAAATAACAGGTAAGTAAAATATTGTGAATACCAGTATAACAATCTGGTATTAATGACTTGCTTGCATTTCCATTGGCTGTCTGTTACCATACAACATGAAAATGAAAGTAACCATACTGAAACGTAAACCCTCATGTGCAAAAATTTCCTTATTTACAATAATATGAAATTTTCAATGCCAATAGATTCTTCCAACTCTATAAATCTATAGCTCAATGTTGGTCATAATTTGCCAATGTATAGTTATAAATTTGAAAGATAATATAGAATGGAATAATGATGTTTTAAGGATTCTTCACTTATTTTGAGGTGGTCGGTTCTGGGACAGTGGAGGAAACCGGGATGCCCGGAGAAAACCAATGACCTTCAGCAAGCGAACTAACAAACTTTCTCACACTAGGATCTGTCCCCAGTGGAATTTGAACCCAGGCGGTGAGAGGCACTGTCAAAGATAATATAAAGTGATGACTAGAGTCCAAAATTTTGGCTAAAATTATTTCCTGTCCAAAAACTCAAATTTTTGTTTGCTAAACCAGTATTTATAGACAGTTTACAAAATAATACATGTCCAACTTACAGGTCGCATGGTCTACAGATCTATTACAACACCCAACAGGTTTTTTTCTAGACACCCCCCCCCCCCCCAAAAAAAAAGAAGGGGGGGGGGAAGAATAAGAACCATATAAAGAGCAAACTGCAAGCATGTTAACCTTGATATAAAGCACATGATTCCATTGTTAAATTTGATAAATTTAACTTAAACAAGGGTCAATAGGCTATTTATTTACCAGGTTTGAATTTTAATTGGAATATTTTAAGGACCATTTTTTTTTTTTTTTTTTTTTTTTTTTGTGTGTCAGTTGACTTTCCAAAGGTTAAAATTATTTCCTGGGTATTTTAGACTTAGTTTCCTCCAATGACAGCATTAATATGAGTGAAAAAAGACTGAATTTACAACACCAATATTCTGTTCTACTTCCACTCCTACCTGATTCTATGTCAAAGTACAATTCAACCACACTTGCTAAGTACAATTCAACCAACACAGCTTAAAGTACCAGTACTATTGATAAAGTACACCTGTACTCTTTAGAAATAAAGAAATTAATCAGATAAATATAGAATACTTGTACCTGCAGACATGTTTATCACATCATTCACTCATTTTTTTTCCCACAGGTATCTAAAAATATTTTTTTCTTTCTAAAAAAAAATTATCAGTTGATACAATCTGTTACAAAATATCTATTTAATCACTTCCCACAGATGTTGATAACAATGTCCATACAATCAGGAACGATTTGAATTGATCATTTTTAAATGTCGCTTTGAATATATGAATTACATCTGAATCATTTTATGCTTATGTGAAAACGTTCCGGGAAAAAAACTCCTCGAGGACTTAATTTTTTATTCAGAAAAGACAGGTTTTCTTTTACACAGGTATTTTTAATAAACAATAGTTAAATAAAAGACTTTTAAAATATATGCATAATTTATAATTTTCCTTGGGATTAATCTAGGTTTCTGGGAAACTATCTTTTACTGGGAAAGATGGGGGGGGGGAGCTAAAAAGTAAAAAACATCTTAATGCTAGGTAAAAATAATGGCTATCTTGGACAACATTTTTAACGTCAGTTTGTGCCATCTGGAACTAAGATCTTTGTAGACAATATTTTCAATGTGGTATATATTGATTGTCTCTTTAAAAGTACATGTACTTACAAGTGTTTAACAGTGACTATATGAATTCAAGATTAATAAAGAGATAGTATTATAAGACAATTTTATTTATAACATTAGAATGGATTTCCCAGTTTTTAAGAAGGGAATTTTTTTTTCTTTTAAAGACAGGGGAATTCTTTTAAAATTATCAAGATTTTAGGAAGAGAAATATATCATGACTTGGTCTTCAAATCAAGCTAGAATTATCCAACATTTTTGTAATCTTTTAACTTGACATGCATGTGTATATATTGAAATGAAATTATTCAATTTTTAACATAACCAACCATTTTTTTTCAATCCTTATTTAAACTACATGTACCATTAATTTTTAAGAAAATTGAAACTGTACCAATTACCGGTAATTTTTAAGAAATTCTTTATAGTGTGAAAACTAAGCTATTGGTTACTCTAATTCTAAAAATAAATATTTCAAACAGGAGGAAGTAATTTATAACTTACCTGGTTTTAAATTCTCGTAGAACCATTTATAAAAATTATATTATCTTGTCTTTAACAAAAAAAAAATTCACAATTGACAAAGTTCCTGGTAACGTGTTTCTTTGGACTTCGCTCCTACAGTGACTTCCTATTAAACTGATCAGTATTATCCAGAACAATGACATATATAGAATCATGTACATACATACATGTGTATATAAAACACATTGATTATTGTGTAAATGGGTCAAGTTTCTGCGGGGATTTTTTTTTATCCTACTGACTCTAATCAACTCAAACTCTGATATAAAAGTTGTAGCTTTTTTGTATTGATTTTTGACTATTATGTCCACTAGGCTATGATACTAGATGGTTGAATAACCTGTATGTATGGGTGAATGTATTATAGTATATACATGAGATTCAGGCCAATGACCTACAAGTCAATTCTCTTTACATAAGATTACGTTGTCATACTCCCTGGCTATATAGCTATATAGCCTGGTGTGTCTTTTCACGCCCCCCCCCCTCTCTCTCTCTCTATCTCTCTCATCAAAAGGTAAAACAAAAATTTTTAACAGTTTCTATGTCTATCAATAAAAAAATTCAGAATAAAAAAATAACATATAATAAATACATAATACATATTACTTCATTAACTTCACATAAATAACCAATGTATCAAAAGATATGACAGTGCACAGTCATTGACCTCTTGATTTGAATAAGTACAAAATCTGGTAAAAATCGACACTTAATAAGTGTATAGGATTAATTCACTTTAATCATTTTTTCAGACGTTTTAAAAAAGTATAGATCTATAGGTGTGAAAGTAAAAGTACAGATAACATCTTTATACAAATACTGGGTATATAATTCAGGAACAAATTGGGAGGGGGGAGGTGGAAGGGGAGGTGGAAGGAGAGGACGGGAGGAGGGATTTCAGGACAGGAGTCAATATCCTTAAAATCTGTAAAATTTAGTTGATTTTATTTGAAAGATCAGATTCAAGTGAGAGTAATAAACTGATTGATGTGTGGATTAATTGCTGGCTAACTGATTAGAATGTTAGAATACAAGGGTTAATGTCTTCAGTATCTGAAAATTTCAAGTACTAGTAAAAGTATCATTAGAACCATTATCAACAGGAAAAGTAAATATCCTCTGATTGTAATTTTTCAGATTAGAGAAGTATACCAGTAACACAAGTTTAATTTATCAATAAATATGAAAGGTACATCCAAAAGAAATATTTGTCTCACAAGTTTAATTTATCAATAAATATGAGGGGTCACATGATCATCAAATGAATTATTTCTGTTTATCTATTTCAGGTTATGTTTTAAAAGATTTTGACTACATGTCTAAAAAAAGTCTGAAATTCTAACAAGGCTAAATATCAAAATTTTATGTTTTTCTGGATAAGATTATAACAAATTACCAAGCTCTTTGACGTAACCCACAATTACTTTTTACCTGAAGCCCATTCATACACAACAAATATCAAGTCAGACATGTTTCTACCACTGTGGTTTTTTTTTTAAACAAAATTACAGATTAGAAATTATCTTCCTAAATTTAAAACATCCTAGATCTATGCAATATTCCAACTGCGACAGGTAAAACTAATTGCAATTTTTCAGTCAAAGATTTCAGAATTGAGGAATTTTTGGTCACCAAATTTTAAATTTTCAATAAGTCTGAAAAAATATATTTATATGACAGTTAATATAAATTCCAATTGAAAAGTTACCATCTCAGGAACTTTAGTTAAAGGTTCAGAACCTGCCGACTAGCCTGTTTATTTAATGTTTAAATCTGATTAAAATGTATAAATTTCTGAAATTAAACACAGGACATTAACAAATAAAATACATGTCTTGTTTTACAAAATTTGATTTTTTTTTTTAAATTTTTTATTTTTATTAATTTTAAAGTACTTGAAATGAACTTTAAAAATAACACATTAAAAGACAATTTTGAATAAATATAATGTACTGACCTCTTTAATTTTATAAATGATTGTCTCCAAATTTAATAATCACAGTCTGTAAAATCTTTTGAGGTCTTTATTGCACTGCATGTAAGTTATAATACTAGTACTAGTTCATCAGTTTTTAAATTAAATATGAATTTTGAAACTGAACAAGTCTGGACAATTATCTACTAAAATTCTTTTAAAAACCTATTGTTCATACTCATGCCGTAATGTAGATATTGTTATGATTTAATGACTACATTATAAATCATACTCATGCCGTAATGTAGATATTGTTATGATATAATAACTACATAACAAGCTAAAAATAGTTAAAAATTACCAAAAAACCCAAGATTTAATTTATCTAAATATAACCACCAGTAACAATTTAAAATTTATAATTTCCTGTGTTAAACAATATATCTGTCGAAATTAGTTAATATTACGTAATATATTTAGGCCTTTAAATAATTAATTGTTCACATTAAGGAATTAATCAGAAATATTTCCTGATCAAAACATATCTGATTATCTTTTAAACGAGAGAGAGAGAGAGAGAGAGAGAGAGAGAGAGAGAGAGAGAGAGAGAGAGAGCAAAAATTATATACTTTGCATTTAAGCATAGGGAAAAATTGTTTTAAAAGCTAATAAATAATAAATAATAGTAAAATGTTAAGTGTTCATAATGTATTTATAACTGTTATCAACATCTGCTATATAATACATAATTTTAGTATATAAATGTTATACAGAACAATATAATATCTACTGTGTCCTTCCGACCAGACTTTTTAACTCCAATATTGTAATGTCTTGTCATGTTACATAAAATATTTATTTGTTTATAAGCTACAAGTATTATTTGTATACCTTACGCAAATAAAGTTTATTATTATTATTTAGAGAGAGAGAGAGAGAAAGAGAGAGAGAGAGAGAAAAAGAGAGGGGGAGCAAGAGACAGAGAGCAAGAGAGAGGTTTACTTATTATTATGGAGAGAGAGGGAAAAACAGAGAGAGAAGAGACAGAAAGAGAGGGGGGGGGGGGTTTATGTGTACAACACCTTATTAAAGAGATGCCTTTTTAAAATTTTTTACCTTTTTTGGTTCATCACATTTCATGACTTATGTCTCGACTAAGTTATTTAACAAAAATTTTATAACCATATTTACGTGAATCATCTTAAAGGTGTGTGTGTGTGTATCGTTATATCAATCCTAGCGAGTTAGTAAAATCCTAGAGAGTTAGTAAACTTCCTGAAGAAAAAACTCCTTTATACAATTTAAACTTAAACTTATAACAGTCATCTATGTCTTGAAATAAAATTTTAAAATAAAATTTTAATTATATATATATAAATAACTAATTTTCCTGATAATTTTCACATAAATGGTAATCTAGTTAAAAAAAAAAAAAAAAAAAAAAAAAAAAAAAAAAGCATTAAAAATTTTTATTCAGTAGCAGATAGACTTTTATCCCCCCCCCCTTCCCCCTTCATAACTGTTCATATTTTTTCCTCCTCTTCAAATATCAAAGTGGTCATTTTATTTTATTTTTGAACTGAAAAATTATATTTTTATATGAGTGAATACAAGTTTTTTCCCAATTAAAAAAAATCCTTTTTATAAAAAGTAAGTAATACTTTAAGATTAAATTTAACCATTAATTACAAATTCTTAAACTGTGTATTCTTGTAACATCTGCTGAGACTTGTTAAACTTTCGATTTCATATGAAGTTTACGTAAATGAAAATATTCAGGCAATTACTGAATTAAATTCAATCTTTATTTTTATTAAAAAAAAACTTCATTCTTCCTTTTCCCCTTTTTTCTTTTCTTTCTTTCTTTTTTTTTTAATTTTTTATTTATTTCTTTTTTTCTTTTTTCTTTTTTTTTTTACTTTCTGTAAGTAAAAACAAACCAGTCTAATGAATAATATTAATTCTATATTAAAGATTTTAAATATACGTATAATTTGTTTTTCCTATGAGAACTTACAAGGTTCACTTTAAGTAACATTTTCATTGAAAGAATTTTTAAATTTTAACAATCTGAGCTTTAAATAATTTATTATAACTTGTGATTTACTTTTAATACCATACATAAATTAAATATATTTTAAAATTATTAAATAAATTGAATAACACTATTTTTTTAATCATATCCAATAATATTTTTTTGTTTTATAGTTCAATTTTTTTTTAACTCAAACAATAAACCGGTAACTTAAAAGAAATTTTTTCACAAAATATATTTTAATAGTATTTTTTAAATAACACAAGCTATTTTTTTTTCAATCATATCCAATAATGTTTCTAGTATTATAGTTTTTATAATTTTTTTTCTAACTCAATCAGTAAAACTAAAAACTTTTTTTTTCATGAAAAAAATTGGTTACAAATAAACTTGTTTTTGATCTAACATTGATGTTTCAAATAGTTACTGCAGTCAGTTTTTTTAATACTCAAATAAAAAATTATACCACTTTTTTATAGATTATTTTTTGGTTTTTGATATTAGTTTTCTTTAATAAAATTTAACTTGAAATTCTTAGTTCTTAACTAACATAACATCATATCTCATTATAATTTTTACATACCGAAAATCAAAATCAAACTGCAAAAATTTTATTCTTGAAACAATTTTTTTAGTTATTAATCAAATTTCACTTTTCAATCATAAAATCAAATAGAAAAGGTATATAAATAAAATGTCTTGTATCAACATTTTACTTCAAAATAAAACTGTTAAGTTTTCCTGTAAAATTTTACTTAATCTAACAGTAGTCATTTTGTAATAAAATTTTACATTTGACATTTTATAAAAAGACAGTTAAAAATTACCTCATGACAACCATGCTACTTCTAAAACTGTATAAAACTTTAAAGGTTCAACACAGTACAATATAATCCAAATCTGTAATACTTCATTACTACACACAACATAATGATATAATCCTTTATCTTACTGTAACAACCAACACGAAATTGTTAAAATATCCTTCAAAAGTACATAATTCTTTAAAACTTCAAGTATTTCCTTAAAGGATGTCAAAACATCAAATTAAAACAGAGTCAGGTCTTTAAAACAAAAAGCTTGACTGTACATAACCATCGTTCTGAGACAACTGAAATAATCCAAAGAAAAACTGTCACCCACAGGAAAAAGGAATTGAAACTTATCTCTTTATAGCGTATACAAGTTCAGTGTGGTTTATAAAAAAATGAACTTAACGATCCTTGTCAAAGCCATGTCTGTATCATTAAAAAAACCAAACTTTTGTCATTAACCATATTTAATGAGTTTTTATAAATACTGCACTAACTGAACATCGGGATCATATAAAATTACATTATGACCTCAGAATTTCTATCCAGAACTAACTGAGCTCGGAGTCTGTTAATCAAGCAATAATAATATATACATGCATGCATGAGTGGGAAGACCTCAAGAATTAGAGTAAGAAATACAAAAAAAAAAAATTTAATATGAACTTCATGTATTTATCTACATTCTGTTAATCATAAACAGACCATACGTGGGCTGTCCCAAAATTATGTTAGGAACAACTTTCCCTAAGGGAAAAATATTTTGAGGGGATCTCCCACAAACTAACATGGTCACATGTGCAGTGTCTTTAAGTACGATACACATCAGTTTAGATCAATAAACAAATATATTTTCCCTCTTTGGGAGGCCTGGCCTATTGAGTCAAGGAAAATGTGTTGGTTAACTTAATTTTTAATGTGAAAGCATGCACCCATGATTAAGAGTCAAACTAATACAAACGTATTAGTGGCTAATTTCTTCACAGTTTTAACTACTGTAGTTAGAACTCTCTGAACCCTCTCAGCTCATTATCACACAGAATTGTTTTCTTAATTAGTTCTCAGCAATGTCCATTTCTCTACAAAATACTGTGAACTGATATTTTGCAGTCACTTTAATTTTGTCAGAGCATTTACAACAGCTTTTTTTTATATCAAAAAGTTTTTTCATACTTTTATTTCTTTTTTATTTTTTTTTTTTTAAATTGTGTGCATTAAGAACAAAATTCAATGTTAGTTGACTTTTAATAAATTTTGAATTTATACACTATCTAAAAACTTTTTAAAGTAATTTTTTTATTAAAGTAATCAAATTTGAAAAAAGGAAATAAAGTAATTAACTAAATAACAAGGAATTTATAAACATTGTATAACAAGACGAGAAAGTTTAAAGCCAGAACATTGCAGATACAAGCTAGAGTCTAATTACCAGTCGCACATCTCACACATATACATAGTCGCACATCTCACACATATACATAGTCGCACAACTCACACATATACATAGTCGCACATCTCACACATATACATAGTCGCACATCTCACACATATACACAGTCGCACATCTCACACATATACACAGTTGCACATCTCACACATATACACAGTCACACATCTCACACATATACACAGTCGCACATCTCACACATATACACAGTCACACATCTCACACATATACATAGCCGCATATCTCACACATATACACAGTCACACATCTCACACATATACATAGCCACATATCTCACACATATACATAGTCGCACATCTCACACATATACATAGTCGCACATCTCACACATATACACAGTCACACATCTCACACATATACACAGTCGCACATCTCACACATATACATAGCAGCATATCTCACACATATACACAGTACATCTCACACATATACACAGTCGCACATCTCACACATATACACAGTTGCACATCTCACACATATACACAGTCACACATCTCACACATATACAGTCGCACATCTCACACATATACACAGTCACACATCTCACACATATACATAGCCGCATATCTCACACATATACACAGTCACACATCTCACACATATACATAGCCGCATATCTCACACATATACACAGTCACACATCTCACACATATACACAGTACATCTCACACATATACACAGTCGCACATCTCACACATATACAGTCACACATCTCACACATATACACAGTCACATATCTCACACATATACAGTCGCACATCTCACATACATAGCTGCATATCTCACACATATACACAGTCACACATATACACAGTCACACATCTCACACATATACACAGTCACACATCTCACACATATACACAGTCGCACATCTCACACATATACACAGTTGCACATCTCACACATATACACAGTCACACATCTCACACATATACACAGTTGCACATCTCACACATATACACAGTCACACATCTCACACATATACACAGTCACACATCTCACACATATAGTCGCACATCTCACACATATACACAGTCGCACATCTCACACATATACACAGTTGCACATCTCACACATATACACAGTTGCACATCTCACACATATACACAGTCACACATCTCACACATATACACAGTCACACATCTCACACATATAGTCGCACATCTCACACATATACACAGTCGCACATCTCACACATATACACAGTCGCACATCTCACACATATACACAGTCACACAACTCACATATACATAGTTGCACATCTCACACATATACATAGTCACACATCTCACACATATACACAGTCACACATCTCACACATATAGTCGCACATCTCACACATATACACAGTCGCACATCTCACACATATACACAGTCACACATATACACAGTCGCACATCTCACACATATACATAGCCGCATATCTCACACATACATAAACTTGTTCTTGGATTAATCTATAGAGATAAATATTGCTGAAGTTGCTCTCGTCATGAATAGCTGAAACATTGCTAATACAACATTAAACATTACAATAACAATCTAGAACAGAGGATACAACAGGTAACACTAAGTTGAAAAACCTGAAAGCTTCTTATTCTGCTGAAATGCAGTTTCAAACCCAGCAATACCCAAGTCTTTAAAACAGAGGTTATAGATAACAATAAATGGAGGCATACAAATAAAGAATAAATGGAGACAACTGGTCTTAGTATACTTAATGGTTCCTACTCTGCTGAAACTTAGTTGCAACATTGCTAATACCTAATAGATCCTTTATCAATAGTTGAAACAAAGGCTTCATAAAAAACCTGGTCTTTCAGTGGTTTTGCCATGGAGGTCATGTGTTTTAACCCCAGCAAGCTTGAGCAACACATTCAACTGCACATTTTTCCAATCTATCTAAATGATAAATTAATAGATATCTGCAAATTCTGCAGTACAAAATAGCTGTAAAGTTAACCTAGCACAAAATAATGAGGTAACATTGAGGAATAGAGTGGAGTGCATTAATGGTGTTTCAATTCCCTTGTTATGGAATTAGGTCACATTTTGGAAGAGACTGAAGTGTAGTAAAGGTGTTTAAAATACCTCCTATAGATGGGATCGGATTGAGACACACACACACACGCACACACACACACACACACACACACACACACACACACACACACACACACACACACACACACACACACAGAATGATGCTTTACACATCAATCAACATTCTCTTACTTATAACAAGAAAGTCAGTTCAGAAATGAATTTTAGAAACTGGAGAAAACTGAGAATGTGATACAAGAAGGCTGATAAACTTTCTCACACTAGTATCTGCTTGAATGGGATTCAAATCTAATGTTGTAATCTATAAAACTGCACTTACACCACTTCAGACGACCTGTGCAACCACAAACATGCAAAAAGAGTCCTGCATTCATAGACACTTTTCATACCAAAGAAACCAAAAAAAGCACAGTCCTTATGGTGATTTATCTTAAAACTAATCTTTTTGATGCTGAATATTTCCTTATAAAACTGCTTGACAGCACTTAATGACAATTAATACTGGTAAAAGAGTTTCAGCACAATTCATCTCTCTTGACAATTTTCCATTTTTTCTATTTTCCGTTTTTTCTTTTTTTTTTAGGTACATGTAATGCATAAAGAATTTAAGTACAGATGGGGTTTATTACGAGTATACCCTGTCAGATTATCATTTTAATTTGATACATGTATTGTATCTTTTTTTTTTTCTCTCTCTCTCTCTACTAGATGAATTCACACAGTGAAATTGGCTAACACATTTCTAATTAATGAAGGTTTTGACACAATCCCCAGAGATATGTTCTGAATGTTAATCAGTTCATGCATGTATGCGGATTTAGTGATGATTTATGGCGATTCCAATTGCTCGGTTCTGGTACATTTAAATAAAAAATGTACCGACACAGCAATATTTGTCCCTCATCAACACTTTATCTGGGGGTCTATCATGATATAATTAAGTATTTTAATCTCTTCAGTAGCCCTCTCTGTAGAAGCTGATGGGAGTCTTACTAATGATTTAACTTCACTATATGACAGCGTATTATAACACTAATACACACATGTATTGCTCTATTAAATCATATCTTAGCATCTTTTTTTCTAATCAGAGTGCAAAATATAATAATGATTTTTTAACCGGTAGTCACAATATTGTGTTATTAAATAATTTTCTCCCTATGGTTACATATTTCAAGTGCAAAACAATTTTTAATTTTTATGCATTTTCAATCAAATTTTTATGCATTTTTTATTACTGGAATAATCATGATAACAATACTGAATTTTTTCAGAAATAACAAGGCACTTATTATTAATTTTTTTTATTATTTGGGTGTAGCTAGACAGACAGGAAGTGCTTACCCTTTTGAAGCACCTGGTCTTACTTCTTTTATGGAAGTTCATGTTTGTAACTAAATCTGCCAGTTTTCAAAGTTTTTACTTTGTTTTTTTTTTTTTTCTTGGGGGGGGGGGGAATAGTGATTTGGACTTGGACTGCTATGTTTGTGCTTTTTTATTTATTTATTTATTCATTCATTCATTCATTCATTCATTCATTCATTCATTCATTATATGGAAGTACTCCGATTTGTACTCTCAAATAATGTAATAACTTAGAAAAATCCTGAAATCACAAAATCAAACCTTTTTGGAACATTTCTGTTAAAAAATTTTTTTTCATAAAATTTAGGTCTACAGGGTTTTAGTTTCAGCAGGAAGTCTTACTTTTTGTGCTGCGTGAACCATTTTAACATCTGAAGTGCAGCAATTTAACAATGAGACCTAATATCTTTCTTTTTTTTTAATTTTAAATAGCCTAACATACTAAAGCACAGGTATAAATACATTTTTACAATGATGTTATATTTATGATGCTGTCCTAATTTACTTAGCCTTCTGAGTCACCTTCAAGTTTGCATAATGTATTTTAAGTGCAAGGGCTTTATATTGAGGTTCATCAGGAATATTTGTTATTTATTTCTGATTATTTTTATGATATAATTATTGTCAAGTAAAACCATCAATAAATTAAACAATGAACTCTGAAACAGGGATGCCAGTCAGTGCAGATAAATCAACAGGGAAAGCCCAAAAACACTTAATGTATAGCTTATTAAAGCCTAATCACACCTATACAATCATAATGGAATAGCCCTATTTAAGATTATGGGACATGAACAAAACAAAAATGCATATGATCTGGCTTTTTATGGGTCTGATGATCCAGTCAATATATTTTATTTATATCAAAAGGCCTACAAGACTGCAGTAGGCAAAGTCAACCTAAATTCAAAAGGTCACCAGACAGGTGAAGCTGATTCAGATAACAGCCTAAGCATAGAAAGTTATTACAGTAGTTAGTCAAGTGTTGAGTTGAGTTGAGTTGAGTAATGGTGTTAAACGTCCCAGTCAAGAATATTTCACTTATATCGAGATGTCGCCAGGTATAGGCGAAAGTGCAGAAATTTTGCCAGTGCGTTGCGCTGATGGCATCAGGGATTATACAGCAGGGTTCTTTAATGTGCCACGCCTACCAAGACACAGGACCTTGTTTATTATAATTTCCCATGCGAAAGAACCCTGACTTTCATTTCGTAATGCAGAGTGCTTGGCGAAAGAACAGTCACTACCCATTTCAAGTCTTGGATCAGACCCGACCAGGGTTCAAACCCACAACCTTCCACTTACGAAGCGAGCACTCTACCAACTGACCTACAGCAGTGGCGTTTAGTCAAGTGTTGTTTTACATACTATCAGCAATTTTTCAGCTATTTACAACCAAAAAATTTCTTTTTAATCCCAAAGATTACTCTAAACACATGTTGATGTGACATGTAAATATTTACAATCTGCTCTGTGCTAGTGCACACCCACTTTAGACAAGTTTTATAGTGCTAGAATATTCACCCCAAATGTCACAGTTGAGAATGTCAGACCACTCAGTTCACTATACAAGCCAAGTAAAAAAAAAGGAAAAACCCCTTTCCCAATTGCAGACTACCAGGTTTTAGCAAACAAACAGTGAGATAGATGCCTTGGGTCTGGCCCCTTATACATTAAACACTCTGCCACTATTTTTAAAACTGAAAGAAAAATTGCAAACTTGTAGCTTTAATGAAAATACTTTCAATGAGTGTAGTGGGGTGAAATAATGGTATTTTATGAAACAGTAAAGATTTTCTAATTTATATATGTCATGTGGTCAGTTCAGGAATGGTGGAGAAAATCAGAGTACCCAGAGATAACCACTGACTTTCAACTGGCAAACTCAAAAACTCTGTCAAACAAGAAACTTCCTGGAAAGTAATTTTAACTTCAGCAACAATATAAATTGTGTTTGTCAATCTAAAAACGTTTAGGAAAGTAATTCAAACTTCAGTAACATTAGACATTGTGTTTGTCAATCTAGTAACTTTCAGCAAAGTAATTTTAACTTCAGCAACAATAGAAATTGTGTTTGTCAATCTAGAAACGTTTAGGAAAGTAATTCAAACTTCAGTAACATTAGACATTGTGTTTGTCAATCTAGTAACTTTCAGCAACTTTCAGCAAAGTAATTTTAACTTCAGCTACAACAGACATTGTGTTTGTCAATCTAGTAACTTTCAGCAAAGTAATTTTATCTTCAGCAACAATAGACATTGTGTTTGTCAATCTAGTAACTTTCAAGAAAGTAATTTTAACTTCAGCAACAATAGAAATTGTGTTTGTCAAACTAGAAACGTTTAGGAAAGTAATTCAAACTTCAGTAACAATAGACATTGTGTTTGTCAAACTAGTAACTTTCAGCAAAGTAATTTTAACTTCAGCAACAACAGACATTGTGTTTGTCAATCTAGTAACTTTCAGCAAAGTAATTTTAACTTCAGCAACAACAGACATTGTGTTTGTCAAACTA
Source organism: Tegillarca granosa (assembly GCA_029721355.1). Taxonomy (NCBI): domain Eukaryota; kingdom Metazoa; phylum Mollusca; class Bivalvia; order Arcoida; family Arcidae; genus Tegillarca; species Tegillarca granosa. The sequence continues at coordinate 2,097,583 of CM056609.1, forward strand.
GGAACTTTCAGCAAAGTAATTCAAACTTCAGCAACAATAGACATTGTGTTTGTCAAACTAGTAACTTTCAGCAAAGTAATTTTAACTTCAGCAACAACAGACATTGTGTTTGTCAATCTAGGAAATTTCAGCAAAGTAATTTTAACTTCAGCAACAACAGACATTGTGTTTGTCAAACTAGGAACTTTCAGCAAAGTAATTCAAACTTCAGCAACAATAGACATTGTGTTTGTCAAACTAGTAACTTTCAGCAAAGTAATTTTAACTTCAGCAACAACAGACATTGTGTTTGTCAATCTAGTAACTTTCAGCAAAGTAATTTTAACTTCAGCAACAACAGACATTGTGTTTGTCAAACTAGGAACTTTCAGCAAAGTAATTCAAACTTCAGCAACAATAGACATTGTGTTTGTCAAACTAGTAACTTTCAGCAAAGTAATTTTAACTTCAGCAACAACAGACATTGTGTTTGTCAATCTAGGAAATTTCAGCAAAGTAATTTTAACTTCAGCAACAATAGACATTGTGTTTATCAATCTAGTAACTTTCAGCAAAGTAATTTTAACTTCAGCAACAACAGACATTGTGTTTGTCAATCTAGTAACTTTCAGCAAAGTAATTTTAACTTCAGCAACAACAGACATTGTGTTTGTCAATCTAGTAACTTTCAGCAAAGTAATTTTAACTTCAGCAACAATAGACATTGTGTTTGTCAATCTAGTTACTTTCAAAAAAGTAATTTTATCTTCAGCAACAACAGACATTGTGTTTGTCAAACTAGGAACTTCCAGGAAAGTATTCAAACTTCAGCAACAGCAGACATTGTGTTTGTCAAACTAGGAACTTCCAGGAAAGTATTCAAACTTCAGCAACAGCAGACATTGTGTTTGTCAATCTAGTAACTTTCAGCAGAGAAATTTTATCTTCAGCAACAACAGACATTGTGTTTGTCAATCTAGTAACTTTCAAGAAAGTAATTTTAACTTCAGCAACAATAGACATTGTGTTTGTCAAACTAGGAACTTCCAGGAAAGTATTCAAACTTCAGCAACAGCAGACTAGACATTGTGATTGTTAGTAACCACTTTAGACCACTCAGCTACCCAAATTCTTTATATTTTGCAATGATAAAATTTTCTAAAATTCAATGAATAAATTGATCCATTATATACAGAGAATGAACATTTTATCATCTTTTTGGTTTTAAGATGTATTATAGCAGTTAACTTGTAACTTTACACAACAAAAAGAAACACAATTTGGTGTTTAAAGTCTCATAAGAGTACATACAAGTACATCACACCTATTCACTGAGAATTAAAGCCAGACAAAAAAGTTATGAAATCAGATTTAGAACTGAAGATATACCGATAAATATAGTTCATGCAAAAAATAATTACCGGTAACTTATGTGAATTTTTGCAGCCTGTCTTTAAGGTGAAACTTTAGATAGGGTAGAATTCTAACAAAGATATATTTTGGGAAATGAATCTTTAAAATTTGTGAAAATAATAAAATAATAGACATGTGGAAAGCTTGATATGGCAAAATTGAAGCATTAAAAATCACAATAAAATTGCAGCAACTCTTATCCACCGATAATTTACAGACTTAATGATGGTTACAAAAATCAAAACAGTTTTGTCGTGAACAGAGGACATCAAGTACAAATTTTAAAAAAAGATGCATTATTACACACACTATAATCATTTAAGTATTGTGTAAGGTCATGTAAATACCAGTACATGTACTTATGGTACAGTTCAGTAAGGTTAAAATGTAGCACCATGTACTAATTTACCAAGCACACACACACACACACACACACACACACACACACACACACACACACACACTCTCTCTCTCTCTCTCTCTCTCTCTCTCTCTCTCTCTCTCTCTCTCTCTGATACCAGTATCTTATAAATAATAAATCATGGAATTAAGCATTATTACTAAATAAACTTAAAATATTGTAAAATCACAAATATTTGGGGGGGGGGGGGGTTAATTTTCGATATTTTCGTTGGTTAATGAAAACCACAAAATTAAAGACCATCAAAAATTTTTAATTACCATTGCCATTAATGGGATTTATTTTAACAAAACTCAATTTCACAAAAATTTCTACCAACAGAATTTTTTTAAAAAAGGCAAAACCACGAAATTTCAACCCAATGAATATTAATGATTCTATAGTAAGTTTAAATTTATAAAACAATGTGCCATGTATGGTTTCAAAATAGAATTTTGGATGATGTGACCCACATATTTCTCATTAGTTTATTTTTTATTCTTTTTTTAGATTTTTAGATTTCTATATACAATACCAATTTTCATAGCATTTTCAAGTATCATAGTTTCTGCTTTGTATTGTAATTTTCACAACTTACTTTTATTCTATGTTTCAGTACATTTTTAATTTTGCTATTAATATATATGTAACAGACTTATTTTTTCTGAAAATGTGTCAGATGTTTTCGTATCCTTTTTAAAATCTTTGAATAATCATGGTTTAATTGATACAAAATAGAAAGAAAATGTCGCATATTTTTTACCAAATCATAGATATCCCTATACCACCAGGTAAAAGACAGAGGATAACCAAATGAACCTGTTGACAAAAATGGAGATTACCTCACCACTATGTTTCACTTTGTGACAGGTATGAAAGAATGGTTGTTTGGTTGGTTGGTTGTTTGGTTGGTTGGTTGGTAGTAATGTAGTTTAACGTTAATTTTTCAGCTATTCAAGATGAGAGCAAGGTTATTAATCTCTATGGGTCAATCTAAGAACAAGTTTGTGTACGTAACGCCAAGTACCAGGAAAGGAACCAGTTTGACTTGACCAATACCAAATATCTCCCACTTTCAAGGCTGACTACTCCACCAGTTTAGATTATATATAAGAGTGAGACACTTCTGCAAATACTTGTATGGATTCAAGTTACCAATGAAATCCGGATTAAGACTTCCGTTTGCCTCATCTAAGAAGTGGAATCTAGAGCACTGAGCATGTAAAATCGGTTGTCACTTGTTGATCTGTGTGTCTCTGGTTTAAACCATCCCTCTAGCTTAGTTGGTAAGTCCTCTTTCTCTAAGATACAGATTTTTAATTTTTTCCAGGTTTTTTAATCTTAATTGATTCACACCTGGGTCTGATTACAGATTGGTTACGCAGGTTCTAAAATCTGAACAATTAACCAGAAGTTGAAAACACTGTCCCAGGAAGTAAATGTATCCAAAATATATTCGTAATTGGCAACAAAGTGTGGTGATTAAACTTTCAAATGTGACAACCAGGATCTGGTTTTCCCAAAGCATTTTTAAATACTAAAGGAAAATGGGAAGTTATTTTGAAAAAAAAATCATGATGTAAGGTCTTTTTTTTTCATAGGGTACTTGGTTAATGGGTAAACCCCTGATCAGGTAAGGAAATACATAGTTATAAACACCATTGTTATTAACTTCCTTTTTAACAGGATAAATAATAAAATTTTCTACAGGTAAATAGCAAATAAAGCTACAAAAATATTTAAAACATTTAATAACCTTCAAATTCATATTTATTTTAAATGAAATTTTTTTATCAAATTCAAAAGTTTTGAGAACAAAACCTACCAAAAAAGAGGAAGAAAGATAATATTTCTATTATCATTTGAAAATCAGGGAATTTTTTTTTTTGGTCATAAACTGTACTGTATTAACAAACAGCCTTTAATAAAATTTCTTTTTCCCTTTGATTTCCTTTTACCCCTCAATTTTACAACAATCTTAACAATCTTATACTTAACAGCTAAATTTTTAACCAATCACTAACAACTGACATTTGTGCATGCTTTCTTGCACAATGTTCAAGTTAAATATGGTAGCCTCCTTCTGTTACAATGCAGGATTTTTACACAGTCTCCATAATTGAAATAATGTGTAAAAAAATGATTTTTTTTTCCTATTCAATTAGTCCAGATACCCAGAATTTCTGAAAGTGTAATATGTGTGGAAAAATTGTGAAGTTTTGATATGACTTATTTTCTGTTTGTAAAATATGTGCAAAAATTGCACTATATGGGTAAAAAATGAAAAATGTGTGTAAGTCTTTGTTTATAATAAATGTGTAAAAAAATTGTGGAATTAAACATCATAGCCATACCAGTTTAGCCCCAGTAAAAAACAGAAAATGTTTAAAAAAAAGTAAATCTTATGTTTAATTGTAAAATAACACAAAATCAATAAAGAGAAATGTCAAGCTATCAACAAATAAAAAAACATTAATTACATGTGATTTAATTACAGGTGTTAAATTTATAAAATGTATATCAATTAATACTCAGTAATCCAAAGTAACACCTACTGCTTAGAGAATAACATACATCAGGTAACAGTATAGTACTGAAAAACAGTGACCTAGTTACATAATTTGAAATTATGATACTGAGAAACAATGACCTAGTAACATAATTTGACATTATGATACTGAGAAACAATGACCTAGTTACACAATTTGACATTATGATACTGAGAAACAATGACCTAATTACAAAATTTGACATGATACTGAAAAAGTGACCTAGTTACAATTTGACATAATGATACTGAGAAACTGAAACATAGTAACATAATTTGACATTATGACACTGAGAAATGGTGACCTTGTTACACAATTTGACATCATGATACCGAGAAACAGTGACCTTGTAACACAATTTGACATCATGACACTGAAAGTGACCTAGTAACATAATTTCACATCATGATACTGAGAAACAGTGACTTTGTAACACAATTTGACATCATAACACTGAAAGTGACCTAGTAACATAATTTCACATCATGAAACTAAGAAACAGTGACTGAGTAACACAATTTGACATCATGACACTGAATGTGACCTAGTAACATAGTTTGATATCATAGTACTAAGAAACTATGCATCATAGTAATTAGAAACAGTGACTTAGTAACATAATTTGATATCATGACACGGAAAGTGACCTAGTAACAGAATTTGACACCATGGTACAGTAAAAGTTGTCTAATTACTCAATTTGACATCATGATTCTGAAAAACAATGACCTATAGTGACATAATTTGGCATCATGACATCATGACACTGAGAAACAGTGACCTAGATACCAAATTTCATTGAAATTTCATTCATTTGGTTATGAGAAAACAAAGTATTAACTGGGTTATAAGAAAACAAAGTATTGACTGGGTTATACAATGCAAGGATATTGTGATAGTATGCTTCACTGAGCTAGCATATTAAAGTTGCCTTAATGCACATTAGTACAAAACAGACCAAAAATAAAAAATAAAACAAAAAACACAAAAATCCTGACACCAAGCCCTGTGTTTCAATTGTATTCTACCGCGTCGTTTAACAAAAACTATACCCCTATCCGTAATTCAAATATATATGTACGTAGATTACAATATTTGACAAGTGATAAGAGTAGACTGAAAACAATCGTTAAAACATCGATAGCACGACAAACGCTACTTCTTGGCAATAGCTTCTTGCAATGTCGGAACTACATTTTTCAGTGTAGTAAGAAATCAAAATGAACAGAACCTAGTGAAGAAGCTGCAACATTCTGGTCTGTACCCCGGTGCCTTAGGAATGATTGTTCCAATCTTTCCAAAAAAGACTTGCATACTGTATATCTCAAACGTCTATGATATTGTTCTGACATCAACCTTTATAGATAAACTTGCTTTCGTCACAAATACAGGAAAATTGCTGATGCACTGTTAAACAACAGTAAAACTAATTTATGTAAGGATGTTTATGCCTATATGTAAATATATATATGTATATATTGTAAAATCACAAACATTCGTTGGAGATTAAATTTCATTATTTCTGTGGGTTATTGAAAACCACGAAATCAAATGTCATCGGAAATTTTTAATTACCATTGCCCTGAATGGGATTTTTTTTTCACAAAACTCAATTCCACGAAAATTTCTACCAACAGAATTTTTGAAAAAGGCAAAAGGCAAAACCACTTAATTTTAACCCAACGGATATTAATGATTCTACAGTATATCAGTATATATATATATATATATATATATATATATATATATATATATATATATATATAAACACACATATATATATGTATATATATATAGTGTGTGTGTGTGTGTGTGTGTGTGGGTGTGTACGCACACACAAAATATGATCATATACCAAAGACACATATAATTACAGAAAACATCTTTAATATTTGACACCAGATAGGTTCAAACCTATTGTAATTATATTGACATTTTTAAAACTTCAATAATGAATATAAACACATGATACTAGGGTAATCTACTTAAGGAAAAATTTAACTATCTGCTAAGGGGAAAGATAAAGGAATTTAATCAAAATTTAAATATTTGTACTAAATATTGGACAACCTTTATAACTGACTTAGATATATTTCAGAAAGTAAAGAGATGAAAACGGAATTGTTCACAATAAAGTTTTTCACAGCTTGCAGTGACATGTATTGAGGGAATATTTACTAGAAAAAATTATATCTGTCATGTATTGGAGGTATATTTACTAGAATAAATTATACCTTAATATTAAAAATTATTTTCAGAGTATTGCATGGCAGTACAGACTGTAGTTACTACCAGTGAGAAATTTAAACCAGAATAAAATTTGATTTGTCATAATGCAATAACAAAATTTGTCTTGTCAGACAGACAGGCAAATGTAGAATATAAACTTGAATTCCCCTTTGACTACGCTTATAAACTTACTGAAAGGGGAAAGGGTGGATAGTAGAAGATTTTTTAAATATCTACATAACCAGTAAATATGGTGGAGGACAGTGGAGTTCCCAAGAACCACTATACTTCTAACCAAGCTGAAATGGTCAAGGAAACTGGAGTTCCCAAGAACCACCATACTTCTAACAAAGCTGGAATGGTGGAGGAAACTGGAGTTCCCAAGAGTCTGAACTCATAACAAGACAGTTTATGCAACATAATTGAGTCTGAACTCATAACAAGACAGTTTATGCAACATAATTGAGTCTGAACTCATAACAAGACAGTTTATGTAACATGATTGAGTCTGAACTCATAACAAGACAGTTTATGCAACATAATTGAGTCTGATCTCATAACAAGACAGTTTATGCAATATAATTGAGTCTGAACTCATAACAAGACAGTTTATGCAACATGATTGAGTCTGAACTCATAACAAGACAGTTTATGCAACATAATTGAGTCTGAACTCATAACAAGACAGTTTATGCAATATAATTGAGTCTGAACTCATAACAAGACAGTGTATGTAACATGATTGAGTCTGAACTCATAATAAGACAGTTAATGCAAGTACTGTACCAGATATTGGACTTACTGTCATCAGCCTCAATAACATGCATCATGTCATGTGTATACATATACTACTGCATACATGTATATGTGTGCATATATACAGTATATATACATTTTATTTATATATATACATGTATATATTTATATTGTAAATTCACAATGCATATTTCAACCAGCTAAAATACTGTGATGTGATCACACTTTTGTAATTAATTCATCTTAACTCAAGTTCATAAAAAGATAAAATAATAAATTGGTTTAACACCTATTACTAAATGTCTATCAGACTTTCTTTTATACCCTTCCCATTTAATTTACATAGAATTTGAAACATTCAGGAATGGATTGATCCTGTCTTTTTTTTTTTTTTCTTCCTTTTTTTTTTTTTTTTGGGGGGGGGGGGGGTCTTTTCTCAATCAAAATCAAAATCAAAGTGGAGGGTACATATGGAAATAATTGGCCTCTAGATCACTTAAAAGGATGCAATATTGAAGTGAAAAAAAAGATAAATTCTTTTAAAAGATAAACAAGTATGATACATATTGCCTACAGCAATACTGATAAATCTTACACATAGTTGTTCACCTAATCATTTACAGAGTTATAAAGATTTAGTGATGATTATTGATTTTTCAATGGTAAAACAGTTTGGACATGTCCTGAAAATGCAAACATAAATCAGCTGAGTCTAGGCACTTACTGCAGGCTACAGTTTACCACTTAAGATGAAAATCTGATCAGTAACTGAGCAATCAAGCTTAAATATATTACAACAATCATTTAAATGTCATGTCCTGAAAATTTAAAAACCAATCATAGTCCTCAAGAGTTGAGTTTCATCTCCTTTCCCATTTAGAGCTGTAAAAAGCTCAGGACCAGAGCAGTATTTTAATGAGATTACACTCTAGAAGACGTCCGAAGCACAGACTCCCTGTAACCACTATACAGAATACTTACAACTACAGGTAATTGAAAGACATTTATCAAGAAAATAAACTAGTCTCACTGCTCAATACATTTTAACCACTACCCAGTGAAGTTGTAATTGATTGACTGATTTAACGGGGTTAATGTCCCTGTCAAGAATATTTCACTTATATTGAGACATCACTAGCTATAGACAAAAAGGCAGAAAATTTTTACCTTTGCGGTGTGTACAGGGCAATGTGCAGGGAGGGTTCTTATAGTGTGCCACGCCTTCCTTGACATTGGGCATCAGTTTCTAAGGTCTCTTTTTTTTAAATGCTGAGTGCTTGGTGAAAGAATAATAACTACTTTTTTCCAAGTCTTGGTCAGATTTGCCCTTTTGTGGGACATTTACAATAAATGTGCACATGTTTAGCAGATTCGTATGACATCTACAATAAAAGTGACATTTACAATAAATGTGCACATGTTTAGCAGATTAGCGTGACATCTACAATAAAAGTGACATTTACAATAAATGTGCACATGTTTAGCAGATTAGCGTGACATCTACAATAAAAGTGACATTTACAATAAATGTGCACATGTTTAGCAGATTCGTATGACATCTACAATAAAAGTGACATTTACAATAAATGTGCACATGTTTAGCAGATTCGTATGACATCTACAATAAAAGTGACATTTACAATAAATGTGCACATGTTTAGCAGATCGTATGACATCTACAATAAAAGTGACATTTACAATAAATGTGCACATGTTTAGCAGATTCGTATGACATCTACAATAAAAGTGACATTTACAATAAATGTGCACATGTTTAGCAGATTCGTATGACATCTACAATAAAAGTGACATTTACAATAAATGTGCACATGTTTAGCAGATTCGTATGACATCTACAATAAAAGTGACATTTACAATAAATGTGCACATGTTTAGCAGATTCATATGACATCTACAATAAAAGTGACATTTACAATAAATGTGCACATGTTTAGCAGATTCATATGACATCTACAATAAAAGTGACATTTACAATAAATGTGCACATGTTTAGCAGATTCGTATGACATCTACAATAAAAGTGACATTTACAATAAATGTGCACATGTTTAGCAGATTCGTATGACATCTACAATAAAAGTGACATTAACAATAAATGTGCACATGTTTAGCAGATTCGTATGACATCTACAATAAAAGTGACATTTACAATAAATGTGCACATGTTTAGCAGATTCGTATGACATCTACAATAAAAGTGACATTTACAATAAATGTGCACATGTTTAGCAGATTCGTATGACATCTACAATAAAAGTGACATTAACAATAAATGTGCACATGTTTAGCAGATTCGTATGACATCTACAATAAAAGTGACATTAACAATAAATGTGCACATGTTTAGCAGATTCGTATGACATCTACAATAAAAGTGACATTTACAATAAATGTGCACATGTTTAGCAGATTCGTATGACATCTACAATAAAAGTGACATTAACAATAAATGTGCACATGTTTAGCAGATTCGTATGACATCTACAATAAAAGTGACATTAACAATAAATGTGCACATGTTTAGCAGATTCGTATGACATCTACAATAAAAGTGACATTAACAATAAATGTGCACATGTTTAGCAGATTCGTATGACATCTACAATAAAAGTGACATTTACAATAAATGTGCACATGTTTAGCAGATTAGCGTGACATCTACAATAAAAGTGACATTTACAATAAAAGTGCACGTTTAGCAGATTTGTGCGACATAAGAATTTAACCTGCATAAAAAACAATTTTATCCCTAATGTCAGGGGCAATAACCTCAAATACACAAGGCCAGTGGAATGTTTATAACTGTATGAATAGAAATCTCCAATCAGACCAAACGTCATTTAGTTTACAAGTAGATGCATATATATATATACAACAAATATGGCACAATAAATCAAGTACAAGTACCTATAATCCACCTGTCTCCAATTTTACCACAAATAATTTTGTACCCTTAAAAACCTTGTTATAGGGAAACACATTAGTACCCCTAAATTTTAAAATTTACCCAAAATTTCTTAATTGGGGCATTTAAACTCTATATACGAAATTACAGGGGGGGGGGGGGGGGGGGGGGGATGCCAGTACAGTAGATTCCGCTTAATTGCATAGTCTGTGTGTCAGAAAAATTTATGCAATTAAGCGGAATATGCAAATAACCGAAAATGCCCCTTGGGCACAATTGATAGATGGATACATGGGTTGGGGCCATTTTAGTACTTATGTAGGCATCATAGAACACTGTAGAAACAACAGAAAATAAGTTATTACTTTGAAATTAAAAAATGAAATAAATAATTCAGAATAAAAAAATTTAAAAAATTATTTTTTTTTAATTTGTATATAATGTTTTAAAAATTCTAGCTGATCGATTGACGGATACTCCCGGTGACGCCGTTTTTTTAGTAAACATCAAAGTCGGTGTCCTGTAGAATCAGCAGAAAATTTGTAATTCCTTTGACATAAAAAAATGAATAATTAAAGATAATTAAAAAAAATATTTAATTACATGTAATTAAAATCTCAAGACTTGTAATATATTTTCTTTACTAAATAAAGATTTAAAATTCTAGCTGATCGTTTTAAACCTCGTATTTACATGGGATTCCAAAATGTGGTATGGGTTGACTTTTCTTTCAGACCATTGATCTGTGTTTAATCCTAGAAAATGTATGTAACTAGAACATTTGTTGGTATTTAATTCATTGTTGCTTAACACTAGCGATATTTGTATTTCTTGTTTATTTACTACTTTTTAAAAATCCACGTGTTCACACATGGCACTGAGTTATACTGTTCGAGTTATCTCCCTTTCACGGTACGATAATCTATTTTTAAATGTGACATAGAAAAAATCCAGTTGCTTGACAACGTGCACGATGCCCGGTAAAATTAAATTTCAAACAGATTTCGTGTAAATAAATTGAAAGATGTCTTATCTTGTTATTAATTTTATACAAAGATATATTTTAATTGTTTATTGACCAATTATTCGATCAGTCATAAATTGGAAATTCCCGTTGTTATGTGTAACTAGGTCTGATCCAATGAAATTAATGACTAAAACGTCACTTCCTTATGTGAATACCGACAAAACTTGCTACATAAAGGGTTTTTCAGCCGTAAACGATGATTTCAACCAGTTTATCTTAATGAGGAAATAATAAATAAAGAATAAAGCATTTGATTGAGGTATGATTTATTGAGTTTACCCAAAAAGAACTGTATATACGCGTTATTAAACTTGCTATGGGATAACAGTCAACGTACATACAATGATACACATTCCTTAACCATGTTAACAAAAACATTAATTTAAAAAATGTTTTTGGCTTTATTTAATCTTTGTTTGAAAAACCCAGCACCGAAGTTCCAGTAAAACCCTGTCTGGGTTTAGAAAATGTAATGGAAATAAATTTCAGTTAAAAAAAATCGTTATAAAACTTGTGTGACCCGGGTACAAATTTTTCACCTGTCATAGCCCTTTTTAATTGGTTTAACATAATTAATTACGTTTCCTGACAAACGCGTATTGACAGACCAATTAGATGACTACTCTACAAAGTGAACACTAATTAACTGGCTTCATATCTCACCTGGTGTTAGCTGTACACATGTTTATATAATGTAAACATCTGTCGAGGTTACCTTTGCATTGTCGGCAAATATATTTTGTAATCGTGAAACTTCAGACCAAGATCGCATAATTTTCAGAATTTTTTTATGCAATTAAGCGGAATTTAGACTTTTGTTTATGCAAATAAACGGAATTTTTTACATTGTTTAAATAGGAAATGGTTTGGTGCAGAGAAAAATTATGCAATTAACCGGAATATGCAATTAACCGGTATGCAATTAAGTGGAATCTACTGTATTTACTAAGGTGAATATTGGAAGTACCAATGTTTATTACACTGCTTTAAAAAGTCTGTTAATGTGCCATGTAGAACTTTCAAACAACAGAACCACACATATATACGTGTGTATATATTTATATATATCTATATCTATATATATAAATTTATCATAAGCTTATAACATCTAATGTCTGGCACTTATTTAGGCAATGCTAACAAGACGTCCTGATCAATTACTTTAATATTATCACCAATTATCACTTGAGACACTTATTACAGTTAAATCTTCATTAATTAAAACGCGCATGCATCATGATTTGTACCATGTGACACACAAACAAGCATTTCAGAATATCATAATACATAATACTATAAAAGACTTTTAAAACAAGGGGGGGGGGGGGGGGGGGGGGGGGGGGGGCGGGCTCAGGCTCAGTGGCCGAGTGGTCTAAAGCACAAATCACAGGTGCCCCTCATCTCAAACATGTAAGTTTGAATCCCACTAGACTGAGAGTTTATCAGGCTCAGGCTCAGTGGCCGAATGGTCTAAAGCACAAATCACAGTGCCCCTCATCAGCACCTCTCACCCCCTACATGTAAGTCTGAATCCCACTACTAGACTGAGAGTTTATCAGCGCCTCTCACCCCCTACATGTAAGTCTGAATCCCACTACTAGACTGAGAGTTTATCAGCGCCTCTCACCCCCTACATGTAAGTCTGAATCCCACTACCAGATTGAGAGTTTATCAGCGCCTCTCACCCCCTACATGTAAGTCTGAATCCCAATACAAGACTGAGAGATTATCAGCGCCTCTCACCCCCTACATGTAAGTCTGAATCCCACTACTAGACTGAGAGTTTATCAGTGCCTCTCACCCCCTACATGTAAGTCTGAATCCCACTACTAGACTGAGAGTTTATCAGCGCCTCTCACCCCCAACATGTAAGTCTGAATCCCACTACTAGACTGAGAGTTTACAGCACCTCTCACCCCTACATGTAAGTTTGAATCCCACTACTAGACTGAGAGTTTATCAGCGCCTCCCGCCCCCTACATGTAAGTCTGAATCCCACTACTAGACTGAGAGTTTATCATCGCCTCTCACCCCCTACATGTAAGTTTGAATCCCACTACTAGACTGAGAGTTTATCAGCGCCTCTCACCCCCTACATGTAAGTCTGATTCCCACTACTAGACTGAGAGTTTATCAGTGCCTCTCACCTCCTACATGTAAGTCTGAATCCCACTACTAGACTGAGAGTTTATCAGCGCCTCCCACCCCCTACATGTAAGTCTGAATCCCACTACTAGACTGAGAGTTTATCAGTGCCTCTCACCTCCTACATGTAAGTCTGAATCCCACTACTAGACTGAGAGTTTATCAGCACCTCTCACCCCCTACATGTGTTTGAATCCCACTACTAGACTGAGAGTTTATCAGTGCCTCTCACCCCCTACATGTAAGATTGAATCCCACTACTAGACTAAGAGTTTATCAGTTGGCTTGGTGTTTTTTCTGGGGACTCCAGTTTCCTCCATCATCCCAGACCTGAACACCTTGATATAAATGATAAAATTTAGACTGGGGAATTAAACATCATAACTCAACTCCACTTTCTATCTTTTAAACATGATAAAAAGAAGATTGATGTACTTTTTGTACTCAGAAAAAAATGAACATAGCAACAAATGTATAAAATCAGGAACATGTAACACACACACACACAAAAAAAAAAAAAAAAAAAAAAAAAAAAAAAAAAAAAAAAAAAAAAATGTTCCGATTCATAAAACAAGCATAACATTAAGTTAATTATTGAACCTTTAAAAGCTAACTTCTATACCCAAATATTTACATTTTGTAAAATAAGTCATATTTATTATTCTGTTACAGATTATTCATTAGTCAATATGTTCTGGTATGTTATATAGCTAATTATCACAAAATGTGCACATGTTATAGGGTACAAGTAGATCTGTATCTAGCTTGGTCAGATCTTATTAGTACTACAAACTGACCACCTGTTTTTGAAGGCTGTCTTTTTTCTTCAAACTGACAACCTGTTTTTGAAGGCTGTCTTTTTTCTACAAACTGACTAACTGTTTATTAAGGTCGTCTTATTTCTACAAAATGACCACTGGTCATTTAAGTCAACTGCTTTTAACTCCATTTTTGCTATACATTTATAAAAAGAACTATTGTTAATCATTGCTAAACATTAAAGGTACAATTTCATCTGAAGCTTATAAATAAAATCCTAAATCCTGAATAACAAAATAAAATGAACTAAAAACCCAACAGATTAAATATTTCCAAACCATATAAAATTTTCCTTGTGTTTATATATATATATATATATTATTATTATTATTTACAAATTTTAGGACAATTCAAATAAAATCAGTATTTTAAGTGACTGTTTTCTTATTATGAAAGGCCAAAAGCCAATCAAAAAACAGCAGCCAGTACAAAGATGGATGATATTATAAATACTTCTTAAAAAGTGATGTATGCAAAAGTGACCAATGAACTCACTATGCTGATGATTAAAAGCAATAATTTACCAAATGTCTCTGGGTGGTCTTTATTGATCAATAATTTATAATATGTTCTATATATCATCAGTAAATAAACCAGCTAATACCAACATAATTATTCAAGGTGATTCAAATAAAAATGAAACAAGACAAATCACTGCCAGTTCAGAAGTCATTATCCTCAACAAAAGGTCATGAACTTAGAAAACCATAAATATCAATAAAATATTTTCAGTAAATCTGTTATACCAGAAATAGAGAATTAATTAAAGGTTTCAGTACAGACCTGATTCAAAATTACAAGTACAAATATAGAGATCTACCAGAGGTTTCTGTATTTATATACCGGTGTATATATATACAATTATTATGAAACCTGTCAATGTTTATTTTAATATCTTAAAGTTGAAATACAAAACAAAACATTTAGATGCTCGCTTGTACCAACCAACAGAAATGTTAATCCTCTAGAAGTGAAGGTGAGTGATTATTTAAGGATTGAACTTTGATTGTACTGAATTTATTGGGTGATAACTTCAGTTGGTCACGCACAAATTGAATGAATGGCAATGGCGAAGCCATTCATGATCATGAAAAAATTTGCGCGTGACTTTTAATGGATATTGAATTAAATATGTTGATTTTTTTCCTCAAAAATAAAAATGTAATAGATGGAAATTTGAACTAAACAGAATTTTTTTAAAATGTTCAATATAAACTTTAAGGAATGTTGATTAACTGATTCATTTTAAACTGCATTACACAAATAAATCTGGCTTTGGCTTGTTGTGTATTAAGATACATGATTTATCACTTCAATTCATTTTGCAAGATGGATTAGAACCTTCCTTCTTTTAAATTTTTAATGGAATGTTTTTTTTATCCTTTTCAGTTTAAGAATTTTTCCTTCAGTTTAGGAAACTGATACCCTATTTTGTCAGTGGAACTACCTTTTTTAAGGAAGAAAGCGAGTTTAGGTAAACGAATATTCAAATTGGTTGAATAATGTTATCTATTCCTAGGTCTACACTATTTTTTTCTTATGCAACCAAAAGTGGCTGACTGTAAATTTGTCAATGCAGAAAACATTCAACTGAAAATTTGTCAATGGAGAAAACATTTACTGCATT
Organism: Tegillarca granosa; assembly: GCA_029721355.1. Classification (NCBI taxonomy): domain Eukaryota; kingdom Metazoa; phylum Mollusca; class Bivalvia; order Arcoida; family Arcidae; genus Tegillarca; species Tegillarca granosa. The sequence continues at coordinate 2,113,453 of CM056609.1, forward strand.
GGCAGCAGGGTCAGCTTTGGCTACTGAAAAGTAGGAGCCTAAAAATAAGTCAACTGTAAAGTTGGAGCAAATTTATATAAAATGGTTCAAGTTAACCTCAGAAACTAAAAGCACATTTAAAACTACTGGTAATGAAAATATTGGAACAATATAATTAGCTACGGTAATACATGTACAATATTTCGGAGCCAGAAATTAAAACTAGATATGTTTCTTTGAAACAGATGTGTCGCCTGACACTGCATTAAAATCAATCAAAGGGAAATAATTCAAAAACGGAACAAGATAGAGTTGTGGTTCTTGTGCACTGCACTTCGAGTCATTGCCAGAAACATGTACACCAAGTTTAGAGTCATTTGAACATACTACACCAAAGTTATGCTCCATACAAGATATGCTCTATAAAAATCAATCAAAGGGAAATAATTCAAAAACTGAAAAAGATAGAGTTGCGGTTCTTGTGCACTGCACTTCTAGTCATTGCCAGAAACATGCACACCAAGTTTGGAGTCATTTGAACGTACAACACCAATGTTATGCTCCTGACAAGGAAATCCAAATGCCGCCGTCGCCACCGACGACACAGACGAAAGTAATCCCTATATGTCGCCTAGTCAGGCGACACAAAAATTAGCATTTTGCTAAATCGGTGAATGGCAGGGCAACACCTGTACTAGTGAGTGCCTATGACAAGAAAAAATCTTTTTCACTTGAGGTTAACCAGTTGGAGCCATAGTGATGAAATGCTTTGAGTTCAGAGGCTAACACTTCAATCACCAGACAACAGTGGCCCTTTAAGGTAAACAGAATCAGCAGAAAATGTCAAGTCATTCTGACTTATTACAACTTAAGTATATGTACCTGTAACACATAGTAATGTCCGACACTCATATCCAAGTTTATCACAGTTTTAACAGAGAGAAGTAAGGTGATCCAATGATAGTAGCAGAAACAGGAATTTCTATTTGTAACCCCACCTTTTCCCTTTCTATTTAGAAATTTTGAAATCATTTCCTGTAAATTTTTTGACATTTTTTATGTAAAATTTTTGAAAATTTTTTATGTAAAATTTTTTAAACTTTTTATGAAAAATTTTTGAAAAATTATTTTTACAGTAATGTTCAATTGTCTTGGTCCCAACTGATTACAATGTAAGTTATTGATAGACAGTGTGACTAATCTCTGATAAATAAAGAATTGAATAAAATAGGGTGTCTAGTCTCTGGCTTTTGAAAAGTAAGAGTTGAGTTCAGTGTATGAAATTAGCCAGAAAGACATGATGGTCAACAGGGCCCTTAACTTTTAGTAGTTGGTAGCCCAAATGAAAAGTTAATGGACCTGAAATATGGAAGTTTGCGTGTCTCTTTACACTGTATGAATTGTCTTTGCTATATTGTCTGTTGTACTGGTGTAAAATATTGTTCATTAAAGTAGATTTATTATTATACTGAAACAAACTATCACGAATTTAGGCATCTTGAGGAAACTTCCATCTGCTATAGGAGGACTGATGGTTAAACTAAAGAGCCAACCAGACTTGGAACTCTATGAAGTTGGTGACTCGAGCAAAAAGTTAATAGCCTCGGTCATCGGGCCTGCAGTAACTTTGCACACTGGTTGAGTTGAGTAATGGTGTTTAACTTACCAGTCAAGAATATTTCATTTATATTGAGATGTCGCCAACTGTAGGCAAAAGTGTAGAAATTTTGCCTGTGTGTTGCACTGGGTTACAACAGGGTTCTTTATTGTGCTATGCCTACTGTGACACAGGACCTTGTTTATTTTAAGTTCTCAACTAAAAGAACTGCGACTTTCATTTCCATAATCATGAGTGCTTGGTGAAAGAACAGTCACTAACCACTTTCAAGTCTTGGGTCAGACCTGGTCAGAGTTTGAACCCATGACCTCACACTTACGAAAAGAGCACTTTGAAAGGCGAGAGCTAAAAAGGAGTCAAATGTAAAATTTTGTTGTCAATTTATATGCAACAGTTCTAGCAAGCTTCAGAAACTAAAAGCTCATGAATATTTAAAATGATGAACTTTTTGGAATAAAAATATTAACCAAAATCAATATGTTAGAGTCAGAAATTGTAAAAATTAACAATTGTCTAAATGAGTGGATGTCAGAGTAACTCAGATCTAGATCAGATTTTTTTTTTTTCATTTACATCAGAATGTCTCTGATTATTCATAATTGATATTTAAAAAAATATTCATTTGCATGTGCTTTTAAATTAATTTCATTTTTGAACTTCTGCCTTGCATCTTTCAATGTTTATACTGATAAAAATTCATTATCTATTTGTTTTTCAAATTCCAGTTCATTTTTCAATGCTTTTTACGGTTTATTATTTATTACAGATTGTATTACTACCAAAGTCAACCACCTGTGACTGACTTTTACTTGTGGTAACTACAATTCAATATTGGTCAACAAAGGTGACCCATGACCAAATTGCTAAATGTATAACTCAGATAGCACTACCATATTGTTTTGAGTTTTGTTAATATTGATTTCAGCTAATAAACCAAAATCAATTAATCAACAATCATGGAGTAGGATGTCAACCACAACAAAAGACCGATATAAAAAAAAAAGTAAACAACAAGATATTTGAACAGAAGAATGAAAAATGAGTATGTCGATCTTAACAATGCAAAGAAACTAGACACTACATTCTATAAACATCAAGATACTGTCTAAATTAAAAAACACACTATCAATGGTGTAACAAGGAGGCCACATCATCAAGAAGTGGCAATTGTCTTTAAACCTGGTTGAGGATGGAGTTGTCTGCTGTGTACAGCCCTCTCTTTGATATCATATGACAACCCCCAAGTCACCTCATACACACAGAAAACAGTAGGGCTCTTTTTTGTTGTGACAGATTGAAATAAACAAGTAACTGTTTTACTCCAAGTCCATGGACAAATTGGGCAAGTTATCCATTGTAAGTAGTTGAGATACAAATCTTTAAAAAATGAATGAATGATAATCTTCTGCATTTATTTGTCATATAAAATCTGATAATCTTTTTATCCCAGATTAAGTTACCCCCCCCCCCCCCCCCCCAACAAACACACACACACACACTCCGGGTCTTTTCGCCCTGATTCCCGTTCGCCCCGTGGGTCAATTCGCCCCGATTCCCGTTGGCCCTGGGTCGATTCACCTTTATTCCCATTCGCCCTGGGTCCATTCGCCGGATTGTTTATTAACTAATAAAAAAAAACAATCTAAATGTTGACATATTTAATTGAAGTTGCTTACAAAAATATTTTTTCATCTGTTTTGCATTAAAATAACATAACTTCTCAACATAAGTGTTTAATAAGTTGCATAAAACAATAACAAACAACACAGCTTGTGTCTTCATGGGTCAAGATACTTTAATGTATGTGGACAGCGGTACATCAAAGCAGAAATAGCAGTCATCCGCGGTACATCAAACAAATACCCGGTCATTGTACTTTTAAAACAAAGAACTGTGCACAAACAAATACATGTTTACACGTGCGGCTCCAGGCGGAAGCATATTTGCAGGGCGAAACGACTTACTTCCGGGGGCGAAACAACCCGGGGCGAATCGACCCAGGGCGAACGGGCATAAGGGCGAATCGACCCGACACCCATCCCTTATCCAAAATTAATTTTACAAGCAACGGTGTACAATGCAAGGAATTAAGCCAAGGTAAGATTGGCAACATCGTCTGTCACCGCTCTAAATATCTAAAATTTGTTTCCAATTCAGGAGCGTTACTTATTTACTGATTGTGATAATATTTTATAAGATATCACAGTGTTTACTATCACTACAGTTAGCCTCTTTGGTGTAAGGATACAGGTTTCAACCCATCTGAACATGTTGACATCACTTTGTGTGTAAAACTAAAGATGAGTTATATTGAATTGAATATTCAAATTCAACCTCAAATTTCACAATTCATGTTTTTTATTATTTATGATTAAAACTCCATTGCAAAAAAAATAAATAATTCTCAAATCAGCTGATCACAGAACAAGGAAGCTGCACATGAAAGAAAACGTCAACATCCGTTTTTGTACACCAGGTATGGTCGTAAGAAAACACGTTTTATCGTGATTATTCTCATAATTAATCATATATTCAACAATCATTAAGTGTGAAAATAAAATGGTAAAAACATACTAAACAATTACGTCTACAAATAACTAAATACACGAATCGTTATTCCTGGGATAAAATTAATTTAGACGCACTTTTCACGATATATGTGGAACAAGGTAGAAAACTCGGGCCACAACTTTTATATGATTCGTGGACAAGCTTTTTGATTTTATTCCTAAAATAACACTTACCTGTGCCAGTAGAGATTAATTTGAAGAATCTATAAACTTAAATGATTAACACACCAAACAATCTTAAAAATAAACAATGGTGATGATCCAGACGAGTTCTCTGCATCAGACGATGTTAACTTGGCTTCCATTTAGGTCACGCACATGCGCATGCTTCACATCTAGCCATATTCTAAAGAGAGGATTTGACCTATTACTCTCGAAACACAGCTATGTTTATTTGACCTAGTTTTTATCTGGGCCTAAAAATTGGACTCGAAAGCAATTTGATTCTAATTTTAAATTTAAAGCATTATTTTAACCATTTAATTATTTAAACACTCTTTATATGTTAAAACAGCCACTTGAAATAACTTTGATGGTGACGGTATTTATTTGATCACGTGGTATGTTAAGTCACATGACATAATAATGGTAGAAGGAACATTTCAGCTAATGCATTGTTTTTAATTGTTCTGTTCTCTTCAGGAGATAAAAGGACTGAGAATTTGACACCTGGATCTGAAAAGTTTAGAAAATGTTTGAAACAGATTTAAAACGAAGGTTAATACAGCGACAAGTGAATGTTCAGAGGAAAAATCTGGTACAAGTCTGCAGGTTTGTTTACATTTTCTGCCCCTATTACCATGATACTGTCTGACATATCAACGACAATGTTGGCAACATTCAGGTCGAGGCATTCGTTGAATAGTAGAGTCACACTCCTGATCCACCATTAATCACATTCAGAAGTTGAAGACTAAAGTTACTTTTTAGATATGATAATAAGACACTGTATATAATTTACAAAATTTCATAATTAATACGGAGTGATTATTCACACGTACGGTAGAATAACGCATGTTGTTGGCTGGCATTATTTACACATACGCATGCGCAGTACGATAACTTATATCAGCCGTATACGGACAAGGTGTATGGTCCAATGATTTAATACGATACGATGAGTAATATAAGAATACATGAAATAAATTATCAAACTAATAAAACCATTTAAGATAAAATTATTATTAAATAAAGGTTTGATAACGAAAATATGTATAGAATTAAACAATTATTATTTATAATAATAAAATAATCATGTATAATATTTTTTTAAAAATCATGTATAAGAATAAAATAATCATGAATGATAATAAAATAATTATGTGTAATATACTAAGTAAGATTAAAAATAAATCATTAAAATATAATAAAAACCAATAAATTGATTATCAAATGTGAAAAATTTGAAAACGACAATACTAATTATATTAAAAATGTTATATATAAAATTTAAAAAAAAATAATTGAAATACACTAGTTAAAATTAAAAATAAATTATTACAAATTATTAATTAAGAAAAATAATTTATTATTAAGTAAAATTAAAATTTAAAGACATAATCAAATCAAGACGTGTGTACGGATAAAAAAATAAAGTTATTAATTTATGAATAGTGTTCATGAATCGTATTCAACTAGTTAACGCAATCGTTCGCTTTGATTAATTACTATGTGATAAGGACGTGATCACAGGAGTCCGCTAATGAAATAATGTAATTAACGTCTTGAACACAGGATGCTGAGTAATTATTTGAGCGTTCGTGTCAATGTAATTAATTACCTTTGAACATGAAAATGAACACAAAAATGAAATTAACGCAGAATGCTCACAGACGAGGTTTTGACGGCGACACAATCTCTGCTAAAATCTGAATTCAAAATTCAGGGTTTCAAGACAACTATGCATTCGCAAAATATAAACTTATTCACACCCGTTTCAGGTCCTATGGTTCAAATTTTATTTGAAGGTCCCAATGGTTTAGGACATGGGATTGTAGTTTCAACGATCGATTGTGAAGACGGTCATATAAATCTATATGACAGTCTCAACAAACCAGCTTCTATTGAAACGATAAAACAAATCTGTGCAATTTTGAAAAGTGAAAACAAACATATCGAAATAAACCATAAACTAGTACAACAACAATCTGGTTGTTTAGATTGCGGTTTATTTGCAATTGCAATCAGTCTTGTTATCTGTTTAGGAAAAGATCCGGCAACTTTCTTCTTTTATCAACAAGAAATGAGAGCACATTTGGTTATATGCTTAGAACAATCTGAATTTACCCCATTTCCACATTTCATAAAGCCAAATAGACGTAACATAACAAAACATGGTCGGCAAAAGATAGAAATATATTACCGTTGCAGGAATATGTATGGCCAGAAAACTGACGAGATGGTTGAATGTACTAATTGCGGTAAAAGGTTCCATGTATCTTGCGTAGATTCTGGACCAATTGAGTCTTTGGCAAAGTCTGATTCAACTTATTTTTGCAGCGATTTTTGTAATATGGAAAAACAATGGAATTAATTATGAAAAGTACTCTGTAAATACTAGTTAAGTGATTTTTGAAATAATTATTTCATAAATAAATTTGTAAAGCCGGCACAATTAATTATCTGAGGTGATCAGTTGCGGCTTTATTCGTGAGATCCACATTCTATGTGCAACTTCAGATATATTGATTGTCCATAATTTTTTTTTTCATATATTGGTTATCCATATTAAACAAAACACAATAAAAAAATTCAAAATAAACAGTAAAATTTTTATTAAATCAAAATCATCGGGATGGATAACTAATCAAATAAATGGATCCCGTGAGAACCAAGTCCTCGTCGTGGGATCTGGAAACATGACAAGTTATAATATGAAATATTATACAAATATTACAAAAATATTCATTAGCAATATGATGTTTTAAATAAATAAATAAATATATCGGTAATTATTATATAATTTATAAATATTTATATAATATTGCATATAATAACTCTTCATGGCTAAGTGTTCTCTATAATATTAAACAAGTTATTAAACGCAATATTATACAAATATTACAAAAATATTCATTAGCAATATGATAAATATTTAAATAAATAAATAAATATATCAATAATTATTATATAATTTATATAATATTGCATATAATAACACTTCATGGCTAAGTGTTCTCTATAATAATAAGCGTATTAAATAGTCCGATATACTTCATTGAACATACACCTTGTCCGTATACGGCTGATATAAGTTATCGTACTGCACATGCATACGTGTGAATAATGCCAGCCAACAACATGCGTTATTCTACCGTACGTGTGAATAATGTCGGCCTCATTAATATTGTTTTTTGACACATCATGTAATAATTCAGTTTTTAATATGCTACATTTTTACACAGATTATCCCCCATATAGTGGAGTGTGCCTAGTTGTTAAGATGATAGCATTCAAACCCAATTGCCCACTTATAGTTTGAGGAGATTGATTTGACTCTCTCAACAAATACACATCCACATTGTGATCAAATAATCTGCAAAGATTGTAATAATATATATATATATTTTTTTTATCAAACACATTTAAGATTCTATACAATGTCATTGTGTGAAACTTGTGCAAAACCTTTACCAAGCAGACACAGAGAATTCGGCTTATTTTGCCTGCTGTGTTTGAAAATCATGTGACCTGTGAATTCTAGGATTAACATGTAAAAAAGAAAATTCTGATCATGTGACCTTGTACTCTGTACCAGTAAAATGGACAAAGTAATAGCCAATGTTTATATGAGACATTGCTGGCAAGTGTACTAGCACTGTTAAGGTAATTATAAGCGTCACAAGTAAAACGCCGATTAAATAAAAGCTTGCTAAGACTCAATAAATGCATCAAATGGATGTGTTTATGTAGCCATTTAACATATGTTAAAAGTTTTTCTGAAATTTTTTTGACTTAATTTTCACAGATTATATTTATAAGGTGCTAAATTAGTATTAGCCACATCTTTGTAAACTTCATTTTAACTTGTGCAGTGTTTCCGTTGTAGGTCGCCATTTTCGCAAAATGCGATATTTTTATATGCCCGTCATATGACGGGACGTATTATGTTACGGTGCTGTCCGTCCGGGCGGGCGGGTGGGCGTCTGTTAACAATTTGTATTCCGTTCAATAGAGACCACAAACATTTATGGATTCAAATGAAATTTGGTATACAGCTTTACCATGGTAATACCTTGTGCAAGTTCGAATTACAACTTTTTCGGATTATTTTTGGAGGAGTTATGCCCCTTTTTTAACTTAGAAATTTTTGTATGTATGACCATGTGGTTTCCGATCATCAGAGCCTACAACTATTTATGGATTCAAATGAAATTTGGTATACACATTTACGATGTTATTATCTGGTGCAAGTTCGAATTACAACTTTTTCAGATTATTTTTGGAGGAGTTATGCCCCTTTTTTAACTTAAAACACCTTTTTATCATACTGCACAGATCACGACAACAGTTCAAATTATAATTAAGCTTTATAGATATAAATTATTTCAGGTTGGTTAAAAAAAAGGTTCTCAAAACATTTCAGACAAAAAATGTATTTGTTTCCTAAAATCTTCCTGCATGCAATGCTTAACACATGAAAACACTGCCATGACCTAACATTATATTTTAAACTTCTTCCTTCCTGGAAATGAATATGAATTATATAGCAGTCTACCACTATCCATTTAGCAATATATTTTTACATACATATATCCTAGTTGTACTTATACTTCTCAGTAAGGAATGGAACAATCTAGAGGATTAGTGACGAATTCATTCGGAACATCCTCTGGATGTGAAATGATAAAGGCGACAACTTTCTCCTTTTTAGCAGCATATATTTGCATCTTGGGGACCTTGAAAACTCCTCGATAGATTTTGCTAAAAATTTCTGAGGTTATGGAGTCTAATGCGATCTAGCTATCTAACTTGGTGAAATTTTTGGGAAAAATCGGTATCATACTTAATTTTGGGGTCAAACATGCAAAAAATGAATTTTTCCAAAAAACAATTACGTTTAACGCACTCCTGTTCAATAACAGTTCATTGTACGAAAAAGTCGTCCATTGACCGAAAAATGTTTAAGATCTGACGGAAAAGACAGTATTTTTATATTTTTTCTATCTTTTACATAAAATCCACAATAACTGTTTAAAGTCGGCGCTATCATCCAAAAACAATTTAACGTACCATTTTGAATTCGTACCCATATTAAAGTAACCAATTCTTTACCAAATTATTGGTAGGTTTGGCACTTATCCGTTAGGTCTGTGTCAAACTTTTGAGTGGCAAGTTCTGTGGATGAGCTCTACTGATAGAAATCCTCTAGATTGTTCCATTCTTTCCCGCGAAACCCCTAAAGTTGTTGCCACACTAGTAAATAGTACTACTCGATCAATATAACACGGGCGTATAATGCTACGCTCGGCGGTGCTCTTGTTATTGTAGTGGCGAAAAAAAAATTGGCAAAAATTTTTGGTGAAAAAAACAATACTTTGATTGTCTATCGTGAATCAATCCACGTTCTAAGTAAACAGCTTGTACCTGCCGACCGTTTGAAGTCAGTAATTATTATTATGCCATGCTTATTGTAACTGTCAGTCAGGTGAAATGTACTCCGGCACTTGCCAGGTAATTATGCCAAGCTATGTACAAGAACAATGCATCGACGCTCAATCTGATAATTGATGTTTTTAACTGGTGTCAATTGACTGTTAATTTACTGTACTTTTGATGAGTAATAAAATAAGCTCATCATTAAAAAAAAAATCTGTCAAAAGTCTTTTAAATAGGAGTTAGATTTGACAGTTACTCCAAACTTGCACTCGCAACATGGGTCGCAAACATAAAATTAAAATAAAATTATTTATGTTTGTTATTTATTAAATTACAGTAGCATATAAATTATAAAATTTACTTTACAAAGTTGTATGAGTTACTTTACAGCATCAGCTGCTTCGCATGTTGTGTATTGAACCATAATCATGGTGGCAGAAAAAATATTCAAAGTGGCGAAAAAAATTCAAAGTGGTGAAAGCTGTGGCAATTTTTTTTTTTTTTTTTTGTAACCCAGGGGAAACGCTGCTTGTGATAACATATCATTTTCCTGATTCATGCCGGAAATGTAAAGAAATGTCAGTTGTAGTAACTGTAACACAGCTCACTGTCTTTTAGCGATAACATATCTAAGATTTGAATGATGACAACATAGAACCTTGTCACTTGATGCTCATGAGGGGCCATCAAATTGAGACTTCTGTTAGAAGCTGTACTGTTCTACTCAGTAGAAACACAATACATGCTTACAGTAAAATCATGTCATCTATTTTAAATGCTCACAATCCAACTGTTTTTGAAAATTGTCTCTCATTCCTACTATCTCAAAATTCATGTCCTCTAATTGTTCCCTTGCACTCTCTACAACGAACAGATATACTAGCTGCTTACACAGGCTTACTAATCAAATTCTACTTCCAGTAGCAGCATTGTGTAATCTTGATTTATATTTTTACAACTTCACTTTTTAATTTACTAATACATGTAATTGAATTCTTACTGACATGATGTGTACACTGCTGTAACTCTACAGATAATGTACACATGTCATCTTTCCGATGATTGGCTGATATTCTTACTAACATGATGTTTACACTGCTGTTACTCTACAGATAATGTACACATGTCATCTTTCTGATGATTGGCTGATATTCATCCACTTTATCAACTGTTATTATCCCCCACTCCAACAAAGTTGGCGGGGGATATAGAAATGGGTTCCGTCCGTTTGTCCGTTCGTCCGTCACAAGTACAGTGTTAAGTTTTTCCGTCAAAGTTTTTCAAACAAATAAAATTCTTCAGAATTTTTCATTCTTATTTAAAGAAATTATTATTCTAATTTATTTTTAAACATGTGTATATGTTTTTATATAATTTATTGCCCAGAAAACCCATCTAGAACCAATGTTAAAGTTTTGCTACATGTTTTATATCATAATTTAAGAATAGCAAGTTAATAATAATGAATACATACCAAAAAGAAATAGTTCTATTACTTTAAAAGTGTTCACATATTTCTCTGCAACATTTTAATGCCTGCAGTTTTAGTATTTCTTAGTAAAAATGCACATTTTATATGAAAAATGTACATTTTGAGAAAATGAGCTTTCTTATTTATTTTATAGGATTTTCTATAGAAACTTAAGATATCATGTAATTCTTTAAAGAAGTTTAACATATATACATGGTTTTTTAAGTGGTTCAGTATATTTGGGGTAAATATGTCAATTTTAAAAAGAAAACACTGATTTTGAGAAAATTCTTTTTTGTGGCTATTATTGATTTATTTTTATTTTTGATGGAGTTCTTTATATTGGGTGGATGTTTTGGTGTAGGATTTAATTTTTCTGAAAAAATATGCATTTATTATTTATTATACAAATATTTTAAAAAAGGGATGATGATTATAATGCTACTGCTGCTGATGGTAATGTTAATGATCTATGATGTGCTGCTATGATGTTGAAATTATGCTAGTGATGATGTTGAATTTTCTTAATGATGATGATGTTGATGATGCTGATGATGATGAAAACTTGCTTTTGATGATTTTCATACAGTGGAACATACTTGTAATGAATATCATTAAGTGAGCAAAATTAGTGATATATACATGTAATTATTACATTGTCACATATTTATATTTTTTCATTAAAAGCATATTACATGTGGAATTTTTCAACCAACAACTTGTCTCTTTGATGATGATGATGATGATGATGTTGATGATGATGATGACAAATTTTCTCTCTTGATTATTTCCTTTTTTTTCAGAATAATGTTATATATTTTAACATATGCATTTATACCTAAATAGCTTATAATCACTTTTGTTTTCTATGAATACAACAAATCAACAACAAAAATTGAAAAAAAAACCATGAGTAAAACAATCAAGTTCTTTTCATGTGTTACTGATGAAAAATGTTTACTACTCATAGATATTGTTGATATTTTGATTAAAATATGAAATGTCATTTCAAAACATTATAGTTTTCCAGTCATTGTTAACAAAAGACTCTATAAGTTTAACATTTTATTGAATAGAAGTTGTAATCACTGAAACTATTGGTGGAAAATAAAAAGTGAGTAGAGCGAGGGATCTGAATGACAATGTCTTCTTGTTTTACTAAAATTAAACATTTGAAAGGTTAACTTTGTTTTTAATTATCATTTATTCCATGGAAGAATACTTATTTAAATTCTACGGAATAATTATTGGTGTATAAAAGAAAAAATGATTTGCACACTTTAAATTTCAGTGTTGGTTGTTAGTTTTTTTTTTTTTTTTTTTAATTTTTCTTTTTTTTTCAGCTGGTCACCATCACTTTGTTATAGATAGTGGCTGGCTGTCAGTTTTTTAAAGATACATCAGTTTCATGATCTCATATGGTATACAAAGGACCATGTGACTTTCATTATTTACCAAAAGAAGAGTTTCTACACTTTTTAAGTGCTTTTTATGATCCAGCTGCCAGAAATCTAAACACAAACTTCTCATGTACAGAGGAAACATTCTACTTACTGAACTACAATAATAGCTAGTTTTTTCCTCTGTAATTTCAGATTCAGTGTCAAAACTTTGATTGATAAGTCGTCGCTAGCCAATGTTGATGATGATTGTGAAGAGCTTATAAATTTCTGTGCTGTATTGGAACATGTTTTATCTCATAACATTAAAGGTTTGTATATTATAGCAAGGAAATTTCTTCAAGATTTATATCAGCTAGAGGTAACACTGTCTTTATCATTCCTGGTTAAAATTATATACATGATATGAATTTCAACGAAGGTTTTTGATTAAATAAAAAAATTTAATCTAAGTTATTAACCCCTGTAGTATAATACTATATGTAATTTTGATATAACCCCAGCAATTCTAGGTCAAGTATAAGAGTGATCTCCCCTTTGGTGGGAATCAGTTGTATATTGATCATTTATGAGTGAAAGCAATACACATGTTTACAAACTGTATTCATTATTCTTTTAACACAATCTTATTACATATATCCCCCCAGCCAGATCTCCTTCATAGAGGTTCTTCTTGGTTGGATTTTTTATCCAATGTTAGCTGTTATTTTTTCCTAAAATAGTTAATGGTTTGCCATTATTGTGAGTTGTTGATGATGTCACATGGTTAGAAATAGTTGACATCATTTTGTTAATTGCTTTTATAGTTTGTTTGTGTTGTTTTGTAGCTTTTTCCTCCTGTTGGAGCACCCCTTTTGGCAGCACACACTTTGCTGATAATTGAATGAATGTAATCTACTAGACATGGTAGACAGGATTTCAAATTACTCAGAGTTTTGTTTACAGAGGCTGTACTGTACTTCATTTTATTTTGGTTTACTGAAGATTCAATTTACTCAGGTTTTGAGCTACTCAAGTTTCAGTTTACTCAAGGCTCAGTTTACTCGGGTTTCAGCTTTCTTAGAGTTAGGTTTACCCAGGGTGTGGTTTTCCCTTGGTTTAGTTTACTCGGGGTTCAGTATATGTATGGTTAAGTTTATTCAGGGTCCTATTTACTCAGGTTTCAGTTTACTCAGGGTTCAGTTTAATAAGGTTAAGTTGTTTCAGGGTTCAGTTTAGACAGGGTTCAGTATATCTATATGTATGGTTAAGTTTATTCAGAGTTTTTGTTAACTCAGGTTTCAGTTTACTCAGGGTTCAGTGTATTTATGGTTAAGTTTATTCAGGATTTTTTACTCAGGTTTCAGGTCACTGAAGGTTGGTTTTACTGAGGTTTCAGTTTACTCAGGGTTGGTTTTACACAGGTTTCAGGTTACTGAAGGTTGGTTTAACTGAGGCTTCAGTTTACTGAGGGTTGGTTTTACTGAGGTTTCAGTTTACTGAGGTTTCAGTTTACTGAGGGTTGGTTTTACTGAGGTTTCAATTTACTGAGTGTTGATTTTTCTGAGGTTTTAGTTTGCTGAGGGTTGGTTTTACTTAGGGTTCAGTTTACTGAGGGTTGGTTTTACTCAGGTTTCAGGTTACTGAGGGTTGGTTTTACTGAGGTTTCAGTTTACTCAGGGTTGGTTTTACTGAGGTTTCAGGTTACTGAGGGTTGGTTTTACTGAGGTTTCAGTTTACTCAGGGTTGGTTTTACTGAGGTTTCAGTTTACTCAGGGTTGGTTTTACTGAGGTTTCAGTTTACTCAGGGTTGGTTTTACTGAGGTTTTAGTTTACTGAGTGTTGATTTTACTGAGGTTTCAGTTTACTGAGGGTTGGTTTTACTAAGGTTCCAGTTTACTGAGGGTTGGTTTTAATGAGGTTTCAGGTTACTGAGTGTTGGTTTTACTGAGGTTTCAGGTTACTGAGGGTTGATTTTTCTGAGGTTTTAGTTTACTGAGGGTTGGTTTTACTAAGGTTCTAGTTTACTGAGGGTTGGTTTTACTGAGGTTTCAGGTTACTGAGTGTTGGTTTTACTGAGGTTTCAGGTTACTGAGGGTTGATTTTTCTGAGGTTTTAGTTTACTGAGGGTTGGTTTTAATGAGGTTCCAGTTTACTGAGGGTTGGTTTTACTGAGGTTTCAGGTTACTGAGGGTTGGTTTTACTGAGGTTTCAGGTTACTAAGGGTTGGTTTTACTGAGGTTTCAGTTTATTCAGGGTTGGTTTGACTCGGGTTTCAGTTTTACTAAGGGTTGGTGTTACTGAGATTACAGTTTACTCAGGGTTTGTTTATACCAATTCAATATTTATAAGGTTTACATGTTATTAACTTGGTTGACAAATCATCATTGAAATTGAATTTTTTTTGTTAATCAGTTCATAAAGCATGGTACAGATCAGGGGAGCCACGACAGTTCTGGGATTACATCCAGCTGGCCTGTAAGTCTGTACCCCACAGCTGTATACACAGTATATCAACACTAGAAAATGTCAAATCATCACTAGCCAAGGTATGTAGCTCACCTGACAAATATGATCAGGTCCTATTTAGTTGAGGTAATAAAGATTTAAAAGCCAAAATTTGACCTGATTATAATATCTTTCAGTATTGGAAAATCAGTCATCATTAGCCAAAGTATTGTAGCTCACTCGACAAAAATGATCAGGTCCCAATTATTTATGGTTGTAATGTAAATCAGTTAAGGCCAGGTTTCTCTGCAATAACCTAAAAAGTGAAGGTCACTGTTGCTGCTGAAATATTGGAAAATTTTGTATTCGTTTATTTTCTAGTAATTTTGCAAGAATAAAGAAGATGAAATAAAGCTTTACTGAATATTTTATTTTGATAAAATTCACTTGCATTTGCGCTGACCATCATTTATCTACAAGAACATATAATTAATAAATATCTTTAAAAAGGACTCTTGCAAGATCTAAATGATGTCAAAAATTGTTAGTTTATAAAAAATATAAGTTTCTCACATCTGAATTTCTTTCATGAAATTCCCATACATTTACGTATTATAGTGTGTTGGCATTTGTTTTCATTTTTTCTATGTTTAGGGAAGAGCATGGATACGTTGTGTACTGATGGAGAAAAGGTTGTCAGAATATTTATCAGAAGCACTAAAAGAGACAAAAATAACCAGGTAAAATATCTAATAAAATAAACTGGATTTTTTTAATCAACCAAACCCTTTCCTATACTGGGCAGCACTTATAACTGTCTACATTTAAGTTCTCCTTTGGGAGATTGTAGTGTGAGATTCGTCCATCATTTGGAACAGCACCCATCACAGTAACAGGTTTAATTGTATTATCAGTTATCAAGTTTCATTGTAAAAACATTTATTTATCCCTTCTTACTGTCTAGTTTTAAATTCCACTCAGGATAGATCTGTGACTTCATTTGATGAAGGTCAGCAGTTTTCTCCATTGTCAGTTAATCTACCACATTTGAAAAAATCTTGACTGGATGGATTAATGGTATTTTAAGATCCTTATGTTGAAGCAGTCAGTTCCTGAAGCTTGCTTTAGACACTTTGGTCACTAAGAGGGCATAGTGCATCATTATATCACTCTACATTTAACAACAGTGTCACGGTGTTTTTGTAGCTGTTAAACATTAGACAGTACATGTTTATACATCTACTTTATATACTTCATAAGATCATGAAGACATTGGGGCACATGTTTAAATTACAGGGCACCATCCATTTCTTTATAATAAAATTTGTCTTTAGATTAAATTTAAATTACATAATTGATAGTTGCAGAAAAATACTTCTTGAAAAAAAATGATAAATTTTGGTTTTTTTTTTTTTTTTTTTTTTTTTTTTTTTTTTTTTTTTTTTTTTTTTTTTTTTTTTTTTGTTTGAGCCAGTCTGTTATACATAAAGACGTTAATTGAAGTTAATTCTTAAATATAATTATGTCTGCGTATCAGCAGACATCTTGTTGTTACTCATAATCTTTATTATTATGTCTGTGTATCAGCAGACATCTTGTTGTTACTCATAATCTTTATTATTATGTCTGCATATCAGCAGACATCTTGTTGTTACTCATAATCTTTATTATTATGTCTGCGTATCAGCAGACATCTTGTTGTTACTCATAATCTTTATTATTATTATTATTCTCCTTCATTTCTGACAGATTTTTTGAGATGCATCTCCTCCTTGGTTTCTTATCAGATCAGGTTAAAATTTTGTCAACTGTTAAGGATTAACTATGGGAAGTGCGCTTCCATATTGTTTTTTCTGAATGACTCCAGAGAAATCGTGTTAAAACAACAACCCGGACTTCTATTGTGAAGGATACACCCTAAGGGCATCTCCTTGAATTAAACTAATTATGATGGACTATTTGTGCTCTTCATTCTAGATCTCACACTTAGTGCTGCTAATCTGCCTTAAGGGTCCAACTAATTTTTAGTGCGTTGAAATCACCAGTTGTTATTTTATTACAGAGAGAGAGGGGGTGAGCTGAAACGCAGACATATACTGCTTGCAAGTATACATTCTTGTTACAGTTTAACATCTGAAGAGTAATTTATGATTTTTACAGAGATTTTTACCAGAATGGAGCTGTTATGTTGTCAGAAGATGCGGCTGTACTTTGCGAGACTCTGAAAGGATTAAATGCTATAGATTTCAGGTATACTTTCTGTAAAAAATGACTTTTTCTGAAGTGTATACTTTCAAGGTGAATTTCCAGATCTAACAATTGAATAGTTTCACCCAATTTACCACTATAAAATTGTTCAATCAAATTTTGATATTTTATTCACAAACTAAAAACATAGCAAGAACGGATTTCATGATCAAAGGACATTTGTGAGGTTGAACAGTAACGAAGAAACATTAATGAGATTTCAAATCAAATTCAAATTCATTTTCAAAATTAAATTTAAAAAATGTTGCTCTCTGTATAATATGTATGCAAAAATTTTAAATGATATCACAATAAACAGTTATTTATATTGTCACATCGTACAACTCATATAGCCAATCAAAAATTAATTTTGTCAGTGTATTCTGTCCCTTGTGTACTGAAACAAACATTCACCATCACCTTCACAGGCTAATTTTGTTCACAAGAATTGTGAATACATGAGTATAAGTGAGTTTTATGTGAAATTAACATCTATTAACAGAATCTCACATGAATATAAAGTGAAATCTTTGTGAAATTCCTATAAAAATTATGTAAAATTTGTATGAAAATTATATGAAATTTACATTAAAATTATGTGAAATTCTCATGAAAAATATTTGAAATCTACATGAAATGAAATTCATGTAAAATTTACATGAACAAATTTTGACTTTTAGGCAAAACACAGAAAGGCACTCTATTTTATAAGTCAAACACAGAAAGGCACTCTATTTTATAAGTCAAACACAGAAAGGCACTCTATTTTATATGTCAAAACACAGGAAGGCACTCTATTTTATATGTCAAAACACAGAAAGGCACTCTATTTTATATGTCAAAACACAGAAAGTCACTCTATTTTACCTGTCAAAACAAAGAAAGGCACTCTATTTTACAAGACAAAACACAGAAAGGCACTCTATTTTACAAGTCAAAACACAGAAAGGCACTCTATTTTACAAGTCAAAAGTTCTCGACATTCAATAGGATTGTAAAATATTTGTTTAAATATTTAAACATGTATATGAAATTTGTTTTCATTTTTAGTTTCTGTCTAAAGGGAGAGAATTTAGAATTATCTAGTCCAGTGGCTATAGACTACACACCATATCTCAGATTTCATCAAAGGTATAGTATGATGTATACTCAAATTTTTTATCAAAAATACATTATTTGTCATAAATATGTCTTAGCTGACCTACACCAAATAAAAGAAACCTTTTGTTATACCTAAGATTCAAGTTTTGTTCTAATGCACAGTTGGTAGAGTGTTCGCTCCGTAAGTGGAAGGTCTAGGGTTCGAACCTCGGCCGGGTCTGACCCAAGACTTGAAAGTGGGTAGTGACTGTTCATTTGCTAAACACTCGGCATTACGAAAAGTCACGGTTCTTTCGGATGGGAACTTAAAATAAACGAGGTCCTGTGTCATGGCAGGCATGGCACGAGAAAGAACCCTGCTGTATAATGCCATCAGCGCAACGCACAGGCAAAATTTCTGCACTTTCGCCTATGGCTGGCAACATCTCGTTATAAGTGAAATATTCTTGACTGGGACGTTAAACACCATTACTCAACTCAACTCTAATGCATAATATTCCCAGATACATTTTCTGCTACATGTATTTATATTAGAAGTTCCTATTTTGGGTTATAATTTTGATTGCAAAATCTATTGGATTTTTATATCTTTGGCTGACATATTTTATTTTTTAGTTGAAGAATTTTTCATTACATCAATGTAGCTTGGTAAAAACCAACATATAATGGTCACTTATGAGTTCAATTAGCAGCGTTATTTATGTGCAAACACCTGCTCATCGTGTAATATCAAGCATTGCTATACACGATATAATGCTGATAACTTCAATAATGCTGATAGTGTCACAATTTTATTTTAGTCATGAAAGTTTACAGAGTGATAAAGAAGAATTACAGGGGTTAAACGCCAACATTGGCCAGAGCAGTAGTATAATGTGTGGTGAGGATAGCATGATGCAAATAGAGGCAAATACATGGGAACAAAAATACAAAACACTGGAGCAAAAATACAGGGTTGTCAATGAGCAAAAGGTAAAGTAAAAAATACAGGGTTGTCAACGAGAAAAAGGTAAATAAAAAAATACAGGGTTGTCAACAAGCAAAAGGTAAAGTAAGAAATACAGGGTTGTCAACGAGCAAAAGGTAAATAAAAAAAACAGGGTGGTCAACGAAAACAAAATATAAAAAAAAAACAGGGTGGTCAACAAGCAAAAGGTAAATAAAAAAAACAGGGTGGTCAACAAGCAAAAGGTAAATAAAAAAAACAGGGTTGTCAACGAGCAAAAGGTAAATAAAAAATACAGGGTGGTCAACGAGCAAAAGGTAAATAAAAAAAACAGGGTGGTCAACGAGCAAAAGGTAAATAAAAAAAACAGGGTGGTCAACGAGCGAAAGGTAAATAAAAAAAACAGGGTTGTCAACGAGCTAAAGGTAAATAAAAAATACAGGGTGGTCAACAAGCTAAAGGTAAATAAAAAATACAGGGTGGTCAACAAGCAAAAGGTAAATAAAAAAAAAAGGGTGGTCAACGAGCAAAAGGTAAATAAAAAAAACAGGGTGGTCAACGAGCAAAAGGTAAATAAAAAATAGATGGTTGTCAACGAGCAAAAGGTAAATGAAAAAAAACGGTGTTGTCAATGAGCAAAAGGTAAATAAAAAACACAGGGTTGTCAACGAGCAAAAGGTAAATAAAAAACACAGGGTTGTCAACGAGCAAAAGGTAAATTAAAAAAAAACAGGGTTGTCAATGAGCAAAAGGTAAATAAAAACGAGCAAGAGGTAAATAAAAAACACAGGGTTGTAAATGAACAAAAGGTAAATGAAAAAAAACAGGGTTGTCAACGAGCAAAAGGTAAATAAAAACGAGCAAGAGGTAAATAAAAAACACAGGGTTGTCAACGAGCAAAAGGTAAATTAAAAAAAACAGGGTGGTCAATGAGCAAAAGGTAAATAAAAAAACAGGGTTGTCAACGAGCAAAAGGTAAATAAAAAAAACAGGGTTGCAACAAGCAAAAGGTAAATAAAAACGAGCAAGAGGTAAATAAAAAACACAGGGTTTGTCAATGAACAAAAGGTAAATAAAAAAAACAGAGTTGTCAACAAGCAAAAGGTAAATAAAAACGAGCAAGAGGTAAATAAAAAACACAGGGTTGTCAACGAGCAAAAGGTAAATTAAAAAAAACAGAGTTGTCAATGAGTAAAAGGTAAATAAAAAATACAGGGTGGTCAATGAGCAAAAGGTAAATAAAAAAACAGGGTTGTCAACAAGCAAAAGGTAAATAAAAATGAGCAAGAAGTAAAGTAAAAAATACAGGGTGGTCAATGAGCAAAAGGTAAATAAAAAAACAGGGTTGTCAACAAGCAAAAGGTAAATAAAAATGAGCAAGAAGTAAAGTAAAAAATACAGGGTGGTCAATGAGCAAAAGGTAAATAAAAAAACAGGGTTGTCAACAAGCAAAAGGTAAATAAAAATGAGCAAGAAGTAAAGTAAAAAATACAGGGTGGTCAATGAGCAAAAGGTTAAGTAAAAAATACAGGGTGGTCAACGAACAAAAGGTAAATAAAAAATACAGGGTTGTCAACGAGCAAGAGGTAAAGTAAAAAATACAGGGTGGTCAATTAGCAAAAGGTAAAGTAAAAAAATAAAGGGTTGTCAACAACAAAAGGAAAATAAAAAATACAGGGTTGTCAATGAACAAGAGGTAAAGTAAAAAATACAGGTTGGTCAACGAGCAAAAGGTAAATAAAAAAAACAGGGTTGTCAACGAGCAAGAGGTAAAGTAAAAAATACAGGGTTGTCAATGAACAAGAGGTAAAGTAAAAAATATAGGGTGGTCAATGAGCAAAAGGTAAAGAAAAAATACAGGGTTGTCGATGAACAAGAGGTAAAGTAAAAAAAAATACAGGGTTGTCAACCAGCAAAAGGTATAGTAAAAAACACAGAGTTGTCAATGAGCAAAAGGTAAATAAAAACTACAGGGTTGTCAACGAGCAAGAGGTAAAGTAAAAAAAAAACAGGGTGGTCCACAAGCAAAAGGTAAATAAAAAAAACATTGTGGTCAAGGAGCAAAAGGTAAATAAAAAACACAGAGTTGTCAATGAGCAAAAGGTAAATAAAAAATACAGGGTGGTCAACGAGCAAAAGGTAAATAAAAAACACAGAATTGTCAATGAGCAAAAGGTAAATAAAAACGAGCAAGGGGTAAAGTAAAAAATACAGGGTGGTCAACGAACAAAAGGTTAATAAAAAATACAGGGTTGTCAACAAGCAAGAGGTAAAGTAAAAAATACAGGGTGGTCAATGAACAAAAGGTAAAGTAAAAAAACAGGGTGGTATATTAGCAAAAGGTAAATAAAAAATACAGGGTGGTCAATGAGCAAAAGGTAAATAAAAAAAACAGGGTTGTCAACAAGCTAAAGGTAAATAAAAAAAAACGGTTGTCAAAAAGGAAAAGGTAAATAAAAAAAACAGGGTGGTCAACGAGCAAAAGGTAAATAAAAAACACAGAGTTGTCAATGAGCAAAAGGTAAATAAAAAAAACAGGGTTGTCAACGAGCAAAAGGTAAATAAAAAAAACAGGGTTGTCGACGAGCTAAAGGTAAATAAAAAAAAAATAGGGTTGTCAAAAAGGAAAAGGTAAATAAAAAAAACAGGGTGGTCAACGAGCAAAAGGTAAATAAAAAACACAGAGTTGTCAATGAGCAAAAGGTAAATAAAAATACAGGGTGGTCAACGAGCAAAAGGTAAATTAAAAAAACAGGGTTGTCAACGAGCAAGAGGTAAAGTAAAAAATACAGGGTTGTCAATGAACAAGAGGTAAAGTAAAAAATATAGGGTGGTCAATGAGCAAAAGGTAAAGTAAAAAATACAGGGTTGTCGATGAACAAGAGATAAAGTAAAAAAAAATACAGGGTTGTCAACCAGCAAAAGGTATAGTAAAAAACACAGAGTTGTCAATGAGCAAAAGGTAAATAAAAACTACAGGGTTGTCAACGAGCAAGAGGTAAAGTAAAAAAAAAAACAGGGTGGTCCACAAGCAAAAGGTAAATAAAAAAAACATTGTGGTCAAGGAGCAAAAGGTAAATAAAAAACACAGAGTTGTCAATGAGCAAAAGGTAAATAAAAAATACAGGGTGGTCAACGAGCAAAAGGTAAATAAAAAACACAGAATTGTCAATGAGCAAAAGGTAAATAAAAAATACAGGGTGGTCAACGAGCAAAAGGTAAATAAAAAACACAGAATTGTCAATGAGCAAAAGGTAAATAAAAACGAGCAAGAAGTAAAGTAAAAAATACAGGGTGGTCAACAAACAAAAGGTAAATAAAAAATACAGGGTTGTCAACAAGCAAGAGGTAAAGTAAAAAATACAGGGTGGTCAATTAGCAAAAGGTAAAGTAAAAAATACAGGGTTGTCAACGAACAAAAGGTAAATAAAAAATACAGGGTTGTCAATGAACAAGAGGTAAAGTAAAAAATACAGGTTGGTCAACGAGCAAAAGGTAAATAAAAAATACAGGGTTGTCAACGAGCAAGAGGTAAAGTAAAAAATACAGGTTGTCAATGAGCAAAAGATCAAGTAAAAAATACAGGGTTTTTGATGAACAAGAGGTAAAGTAAAAAAAATACAGGGTTGTCAACGAGCAAAAGGTTTAGTAAAAAGTACAGGGTTGTCAACAAGCAAAAGGTAAAGTAAGAAAACACGGTTGTCAACGAGCAAAAGGTAAATAAAAAACACAGGGTTGTCAACGAGCAAGAAGTAAAGTAAAAAATACAGGGTGTTCAATGAGCAAAAGGTAAAGTAAAAAATACAGGGTTGTCAATGAGCAAGAGGTAAAGTAAAAAATACAGGGTGGTCAAAGAGCAAAAGTCAAGTAAAAAATACAGGGTGGTCAAAGAGCAAAAGGTAAAGTAAAAAATACAGGGTGGTCAAAGAGCAAAAGGTAAAGTAAAAAATACAGGGTGGTCAAAGAGCAAAAGGTAAAGTAAAAAATACAGGGTGGTCAAAGAGCAAAAGGTATAGTAAAAAATACAGGGTGGTCAATAAGCAACAGGTAAAGTAAAAAATACAGGGTGGTCAATGAGCAGAAGGTAAAGTAATAAATACAGGGTTGTCAATGAGCAAAAGGTAAAGAAATAAATACAGGGTTGTCTACAAGCAAGAGGTTAAGTAAAAACTACAGGGTTGTCAACGAGCAAGAGGTAAAGTAAAAAATACAGGGTTGTCAATGAGCAAAAGGTAAAGTAAAAAATACAGGGTGGTCAATGAGCAAGAGGTAAAGTAAAAAAATACAGGGTGGTCAACAAGCAAAAGGTACAGTAAAAAATACAGGGTTGTCAACAAGCAAGAGGTAAAGTAAAAAATACAGGGTTGTCAATGAGCAAGAGATAAAGTAAAAAAATACAGGGTGGTTATAAAGCAAAAGGTAAAGTAAAAAATACAGGGTTTTCAACAAGCAAGAGGTAAGGTAAAAAATACATGGTGGTCAGTGAACAGAAGGTAAAGTAAAAAATACAGGCTTGTAAACAAGCAAGAGGTAAGGTAAAAAATACAGGGTAGTCAATAAGCAAAGAGGAAAAGTAAAAAAAAATACAGGGTTGTCAACAAGCAAGAGGTAAAGTAAAAATTACAGGGTGTCAATGGGCAATAGGTAAAGTAAAAAATACAGGGTGGTCAATGAACAAAGGTAAATAAAAAATACAGGCTTGAAAACAAGCAAGAGGTAAAGTAAAAAATACAGGGTGGTCAATAAGCAAGAGGTAAATTAAAAAAAAAATACAAGGTTGTCAACAAGCAAGAGGTAAAGTAAAAACTACAGGGTCGTCAAGGAGCAAGCGGTAAAGTAAAAACTACAGGGGTTGTCAATGAGCAAGAGGTAAAGTAATAAATACAGGGGGGTCAATGAGCAAAAGATAAAGTTAAAACTACAGGTTGTCAACAAGCAAGAGGTAAAGTAATAACTACAGGGTTGTCAACGAGCAAGAGGGAAAGTGAAAAAATACAGAATGGTCAATGAGCAAAAGGCAAAGTAAAAAATACAGGGTGGTCAATGAGCAAAAGGTAAAGTAAAAAATACAGGGTTGTCAACCAGCAAGAGGTAAAGTAAAAACTACAGGGTTGTCAACAAGCAAGAGGTAAAGTAAAAACTACAGGGTTGTCAACAAGCAAGAGGTAAAGTAAAAAATACAGGGTTGTCAACAAGCAAGAGGTAAAGTAAAAACTACAGGGTCAACAAGCAAGAGGTAAAGTAAAAACTACAGGGTTGTCAACGAGCAAGAGGTAAAGTAAAAACTACAGGAATGTCGATTGATTTATGTTTAAGCAAAAAGACTTCTTATTAAAACATCTTGTCCATTAACAACTGTTTTATGTTATTTCATATTTTTAAAAAAAAAGAAAAAAAATAAAGATAAAAAAACAACAAAAAACCACATATCTATTAGAAATTAGAAACATTGTTTTAAGTTTGCTGTGCTGATATTGTAATATCCATCAAAGAAACTGGTCTATTAATTTTTTAATTTTCTTTCGCACATAGTATGAACATTGCATACAGTAGTAACTGTTTTTTAATTGTTAACTCTATTTAGATATCACAGTTTAGTTTTTATTATACTGACCTGTGATTTGTTTAAGGGTTACTTAGAGGAATTGTCGAGAACGAGAGGGATGAATTTACAAGAAGCTCAAAGACAGAGGCAGACTCTGATGAAAAACTTGACAGAATTTGAAAGTAACAGCAGAAAAGAAAGACATCAACTAGAACAAGTTATTATAGAATTACAACATCAAATGTAAGTCCTTATTTTGTGTGATGATATTAGGAGTATTAGATAAGATTAATGAATGTTTAACAACCTAGTGAAGTCTTATATTACAGCGGTTCATCTATATTTTAATTTCCAAAATTATATAAATGTGAAATTTTTGAAACAAAAAAATTAAGAAAGGATTCGTCTTGATTTTGTGTGTGAATATCAGAGGTAGATTAGAGTCATGCTATTTTATGACCCAGTCTAGAGGTTTTCACCTACACAAAGGTGGTACATTTATATTATAACTATCTATAATAAGATTAGAGTTGTGTTATTTTATGACCAAGTCAAGACTTTTTTAAATGTACTTATATAAGGTGGTCTATTTATATTTTGATTTTTAAAAAGTTAAAATTTAGATGTAAAAATTTGTTTGAAATAATATTCAAAAAAAAGGGATTGTTACAAAAGTTTCCTGTTTTATTGTTTTCAGGAAATAAATTTTGAAATCCGATTTTATAAGTTATATGATGACCTGCCTCATTATATCCAAAACATTCTGAATTCTGGCCATGACTGTTACATGGTACAGCCACAATATCCTGGTCCATTTGAGCCAAACATGGATGCACATATATAACAGACAGTATCTGTATCAAAAATTTATATATGTACTAAGTTAGCTAAATCTACAACAGTTTTACATTTTTTGGCAGTATTTTCATTTAAACAATTCTTGATATAAATGGCCAAATATGGAAATTATTTAGGTCATTTTCAGTCCATTGAGTTTGATGTTTTATGGTTCATAATTGTCAGTGTTGCCATAGATACTTTTTTCTGACCTAGAATCTTTTTCCTTTGACTTCAATAAAATCTCTTTAATCTGTCAGATTTTTTTTCAGTAAATTCAAGACAAAATTAAATACCAAAGATGACATCATAATCAAACAATGTCAAAGATGACATCATAATCAAACAATGTCAAAGATGACATCAAAATCAAACAATGTCAAAGATGACATCATAATCAAACAATATCAAAGATGACATCATAATCAAACAACATCAAAGATGACATCAAAATCAAACAATGTCAAAGATGACATCATAACAAACAATGTCAAAAATGACATCAAAATCAAACAATGTCAAAGATGACATCATAATCAAACAATGTCAAAGATGACATCAAAATCAATGTCAAAGATGACATCACAGTCAATTGATATTAAAGATGACATCACAATCAAATGACATCAAGATGAAATCACAATCAAACAACATCAAATATGACATCACAATCAAACAACATCAAAGATGACATCACAATCAAACAACATCTTTTCATTAAAAATTTGATATACACGTACCTGCATTTATTTTTGTATTATCATAATTAGTTCTGACCAATATTTTTTCTTAGTTTCTATGAGGCTATGTCATTCCAAGGACATATGTGTTATTTCACACTGACAAATATAGGTCTTTACTACATCTACAAACTGTAAAAGGCGAGGTAGTTGCACTAATAATTTATATTTTTACAGGTCAAAGTTAAAACAGCAGCATGAAATCCAACAGAAAAAATACTCTGAGATGATGAAACAGTTACGCGGTGGACATATGTCAATGGATGAAGTCGCTGGAGTCAGGGCAACGTCACCGCAACCATGGCAACAACAGCCTGCTGGAAGTACACCTGATTCAGATCAGTAAGTAATATATGTAAAACTTTAGTTGATTTAAAATAGTATAGGTCATTAATTCTTTATGACTGGTCAATCAGATCATGTCAATGGTACTGTAACCATGGCAACAACAGCCTGCTGGAAATACTCATGCTTCAGATTAGTAATTGACATGTTAAACTTTAGTTGTTTTATAGTGTAATAGGTTATAGATTCCTTAGTCAATTTTATTTGATTTATAATCTAATAGGTCATCATTCATTAACACAAAAATAAATGTATGCAAATTTCTGTGATAATGAACTGAGCTGATACAAAAAAATAATAAATTCAGTAGCCATTTTTGTATCTAAAACTTTAAGGATATTGTTTCTGTGAATTATTTTGCCATCTATAACTGAATTCCAAATAAAATTTTGTAGTTATATAATTGAGGTTATTTCAGTATCTGTTATACATTCTAGAGCCAGTTCCAGTTCCAATGAAGGAAGTTCTTCTATGCCTGAGTCAGCAGCTAAACTAGCAATAAAGTCTGTTGGACAGTTTGGACGTACAGATGATTCAGGAAGTACTACTGCCATGGCTGGGTCATTTTCTTCAGAAGTTAGTGTCAGAGACATACATTCAGATATTTCAGATATGGACAAAAAGTCAAAAGAATTCCAAGAAAAATACATGCAGTCAAAATCAAACCAAAATCTTCCCCAGAAACGGCAAGAGCAACGCTTGGAAAATATCCGGAAAGAAGAGTTTCCAGAGGTTATGGTTACTGTGGCAACCCCAGAAGCAGAGTCACCAGTTTCTGAAAAAAATTCCCAACCTCTGTCAGACAGTCAGGTGGATATGGACACAATAAGTGACTCACAGTTTTCTAAAGCAATGACGGATTCTGATATATCTGATGGCGGACATAGTTCAAAAAGTTCCGAGAGCGAGTTGAAAGATTTTGTTGTTCTGGATACCAATTCTGAAAATAATACTGCTAATATTGAAGATAAGAATGAAGAACAAGTTGAACAGAGTCGTGATTCTACACCAGAAATTACAGTAGAACAGGGTACTGGTACTTTTGAAGTAGAGGAAAATGGAAATAATGTGGAACCTGTTCCGAGTGAAAATCAAGTCCAGGATTCAAAAGGAACTGAAAATTTGGAGTAAAAGCAATTAGAAGCATTTATGTATACATAATTATATATATATATATGTTATGCTTCTTATATTTAATAACGTTTTCAAAACTGAAGTTAATGACAAGACTTATCTAGGATAATTCTATCAACACTCATGTTCAGAAAAAAAAATTGATCTTACACTCCAAGTGGTTAAAATTCTTTATTCCTATAACTTAAAGGTCAAAAGTATCGTATGTTATATATGATTGCAATCCATTCTTCTATAAAGAAAAATATCTGGCTTTGAGATGAGGAGGTTTTGCTTTATTTGAATTTAAGGACCAAACTGTATTCAACTTACCTATATGATAAAAAAATACAGCTTAACTCGGTAAAGTGACCACCTTTGTATAAAGATCATCTTTTCATTGGAACCCGTATTTCAAGGACTATTTTTTTCATACTACAATCAAAAAGAATCTCTGTATAAAGAGCACCTGTCTTATCTTAATAAGCAGTCTTTGAAGGTCCATTTTAACCAATCAGAACCTTTAAATAGAGACCACCTGACTCTAGAATCCATATTTCTTCTGTCCTGTATATTAATGATCAAATACAAGTAATTGTGTTGGAAGTGAACTTTGACTGTATTGGAAATACATGTATGAAATAAATGATCATGAAAATAAAGATTTCTGTTGAATACAGTAAGATACCCCGAGTGTGTTTGAACACTTATTGGTTTTTTTTTTTTAATCAATGCAATGATGATGATTGTTTTTTGTTGTCTTTCAGTTATGTTTTTGTATAATCAGTTTAAGTATTTTTTATGAATTTAAAATGTTTAAATGAATTTACATGTAGTTTTTGTAATTTTAATTAGCTTTTCTTATTGATAATTTTAAGAAAATTAAGAAAAGTTTTGTTTATAAACTATTTGATTCCGGTTGATTTTCTGCAAAAAAATGTTGGATTGTTGGAAAATTTCCAACTGATCATAACCATATACATTGTAATCAGAAAATATAACTTATTGTGTATAACATTCCACATTTAGTATGATAACAGTCGATTTTTAACTACATGTATTAACAAGTTTTGAATCACCTGTCATTTTTAAATACTCGGTTAAAATAGAAGTGCAATATCAATTATTATTCTTTAATCAGTTGGCTCAGGATATCATTTTTATTCTGGTCTTTTTTATATTTCTGCATTTCTTATTTTTACTTTGTTCAAACAGGAGTGGCATTTATATGAATGTTAATGTTATTCATTACATGTTTTTGTGTTTAAATTAATCTACTCTATCCATGTTGTCAGGTGTTTCCTATTAAACTTTGCAATTTTCATGTTTTAGATGTCACAAACAGCATAGTTAACATAACAACATACCTTACTGAAGCCAAAAATACTGTAAACCTACTAATTTTAGCGTGTAAGTATTTAAGCACAATTTACATTCTTGACTAATTCGCATGGATTTAAATTAGCACAAAATAAGTTTTGAGAAACAGACTATAAGACAAAACTTGTATTTTAGCAGTGTATTTAAATTAGCGCTACTGTCCTAGCTCAAAAAGATAAAAAATAATACACCACTAAAATTAGTATGTTTACAGTAATCCCCAAGTTAAAGCAATTGCAATTGCAGAATAATTTTTTTTTTTTTTTTTTTGAAATATTTAAGAAAAATGAAAGTAATTTGTTTTGACATGATGTGTATATAGTCAATGTTAATGCTATTTTAAAATAGTTACATTGTTTTTTACCATCATCAACCAAGGGCAATAGCTATTAAATAAAAATTTCTGTATCTTCAGTATTAACATCAGCTTAGGAGCTCAAATACAGACTTTTGTTTGTGGGTTTTATTATTTAATTTTTTTTTACATTATATACTAGATAATTTGGTTTTACTTAGTCAAGGTTATTTTTTGTCTTCATAGCTACCTCCCTTATCTTTCACAAACACACAAACCTCCATGGTTCTAAGAAAAAAATCAGGGGGGGGGGGGGGGGGGTATTCATAAATTGCAGTTTCTGTTTTGTTGTGACAAGTGAATCAGTGGATCAGAGTATTCTTGAAAACAACAAAATTGAAACTTCGCAAAAAAAAAATTTTAAAAACTGAGTGATTTTAGCTGTCCTTTTGATCATTTAAATCAGCTCTTGTTTAGGTCCTGTTTCTAATTGTTTTAGTTTACAGATACATTTGAAGTTTAGCTTAACAAAACTAGTCTCATCAGATATCATCAAGAATGTGTAAAATTTCTGCCCATTGGCCCCAGGCCACATGTAGACAAAGAAACTCTGTCAACTCTCTCTCATGTCAAAATCAGTTCCACATCTAAGGTTCAGGTACAATATACATGTATGTTTTATAGTCACATTTATTCCACATTGGCTGTTACAACATTATAGTTGTGTTGGCCATTATTATTTATCACCTTATGAATTTGAATGGACATGAATTATTTTCATTTAATGTTGTTGTACTTAATGCTGTGTGTTTGAAACTATAAACCAACTTATTTTTCAAAACTTTCACTTTGTTAATTGCAACTATCTCTAGTAAAACAGGGCCTCGATGGCAAGACTGATCTTCAGTAACAACTTACAGTAACTTGCTATTTATATTCAAATCCCTTTTGGGATCTGTCCTAGTGTGAGAATGTTTGTCAGTTTGCATGAGAAAATAAAAATGTTTTCTTCCACACACTCTGGTTTTCTTCATCACCTCTGAACTGACCACCTTGATGAAAAGGAAAACATTCTTGACTGGAGTGCAGAACTATGATAGAGTAGCATAGGTTTTGACCACTATGTACTGTTTACATGATATACTTAATGGTATTATTACATGTATATACGGTATTCCAGTAAAGTTATTGAATTGACCACTCAGCCACTGGGGCCCCTTTTAGTCATTGACCATTCAACCACTGAGGCCCCTCTTAGTCATGGACCACCCAGCCACTGAGGCCCTTCTTAGTCATGGACCACTCAACCACTGAGGCCCCTCCTAGTCATGGACCACCCAGTCATTGAGGACCTTATTGTTATTGTTTTAGAACTTTTAAAGTCTGTATATTAAGCTAAATCACTCCAGTATTATTTCTGTTGTGTCATTCATTTTTATAAAGGAAGGTTATCCCTTATATAGGAAAACAGTGAACAGGGAAAAATGTCACCAATACACTCAAGTCACACAAGCCAAAATGTGATGTCATTTCTATGTAAAGACAGTAAGATGACATCAGTAACCATGGTGATCCCAGTGATATTACAATTGTTTTTTAAAAATTTGATTACATGAATTTTGAGACATACAACACAAGAAACTGGTCCGAATGCCATTAAAGCTTTAGGATACATTAGCATTCTAATTTTATTGATCACGATTGGATTTATCTATTATCACAAAATGTACATGTAAATAACTGAATTCTAAGTAGAAATAATTTGGTTTATATTTTTGTGATTTAGAATTACATGTATATGATTATGGCGACTGTGATAATATATAAGTATAAATAAAGTCTTTTGAGCAAGATATATTTTTTTATTGTTTATTGTAAAGTGGAGTAATGGTGTTTTATGTCATATTTTTTATTGTTTATTGTAAAGTGGAGTAATGGTGTTTTATGTCCATTGTCCAGATCAATTTTAACTGTTTATTTTGGAGTAGTGGTGTTGTACACCAGAGTCATGATTCTTTCATTTACAATGAGGTGGTTAGTTCGTGAAAAGGGAAGGAACCAACTGTGGTGGTGCCTGGAAGAAACTATCAGCATTTAGTAAGCAAACTAGAAAAGAACTAAAGACTATGATCTGTCCAAATTGGAATGCAAACCTAACAGAGAAAGGTTCTGTACATGTAATTTTTATCTAGCAAAAATCAATAAAATCTATCAACAACAAGATTTGTAAACAACCTAAGTGGTCCATATTTCCGTGGTTCCCTTAGTGGTCCTTAAATGGGGTTTCACTGTACTTTATCATAATTGCTTAGCATTAAGGAACAGTTGAAAACAAATTCTTTCCTGCTTCATGTTCCCAATGTCCTCCACACAAGCAAGACTGGTACAGTTTATGGAAGGCCATACCTCCAAACAAGCCAGAATTATACAGTAGTTGGGGGATATCTCTAAACAATCAAATCTGGTAGTTTATTGAGGGTGATATCTCCAAACAAACAAGGATGGTACAGTTTATGTAGGTCACTATTCCCTGGCAATCATGACATACAGTTTATAGTGTGTGGGGGGGATATCTCCAGGCAATCAGAATGGTAGTTTATGGAGGGTGATATCTCCAGGCGAACGAGACTTGTACAGTTTATGGAGGGTGATATCTCCAGGCAAACGAGACTTGTACAGTTTATGGAGGGTGATATCTCCAGGCAATCGTGACATACAGTTTATAAAGGGTGATATCTCCAGGCAATCATGACAAACAATTTACGTAAGGCAATACTTCCGGGCAAACAAGACAGGTAGTTTACAGGGTGTAATGCCCAGGCAATCATGACTGGTACTATTGTAGAAGGTATTATGCCCAGGCAATCATGACTGGTACAGTCTATAGAAGGCTTTCATGCAGTTTATGTTAGGTGTTAATCACAGATACTCAGAACTTGTACCATCTAATATTGGTGATATCTCCAGACAAACGAGAACGGTACCGTTTATGATTTATTATATCCCCTGGCAATTTAAGACTGATACAGATCACCAAAGGCAATATCTCAAGGCAATCAAGTTTGGCACACCTAATAGAGGGCAATATCACTTAGGAATCTAGATGTACAATACCACATTTTGAAATTGCATGAATTTAGCAAATTATTTAAAATAATACAAAATGTGTTTTATATTTATACATTGTACCATTTTTTACTTTTTAAAAATCTCCAAAAAGTGAGTTTTAATCATCCTAGAGCTTACAGCAGGCTACTCTTTTCTTTCTTCTTATCTAAATTTTCCAAGTGCAAATTTTTGGGGTATATACAAAAGGTTTTTATAGAAATATCCTAAACAATATATGCTAACCCCCCCCCCCCCCCCCCCCCATATCCCAGTAAAAATGTTAACAGTATAAGTTACTTAAAGATCAAAATAATGCATAACAAAACTATAATCATATCTTTATAATCTTTTTAATAATTTCCTCATAAGTACGTCTGAACAATATAAAATAATTCATAAGTGACAACACAAAGGACTCAAGGAGTTATCTACCCTTGTTTTTTAAAATGGCAGTAATCCTCATGTAAGCTTTTTTCTGTGACATGCTGCACTAATATGTGAATCTAAAGAAATAAACCAATTTTTTCTGACAAAATTTCAGTCACTGGGTTCGTAAGCACTACAGTATCCCACAACTTGTTTAATAGAAATCC
This sequence comes from Tegillarca granosa, assembly GCA_029721355.1. Classification (NCBI taxonomy): domain Eukaryota; kingdom Metazoa; phylum Mollusca; class Bivalvia; order Arcoida; family Arcidae; genus Tegillarca; species Tegillarca granosa. Next base: position 2,146,766 of record CM056609.1, read on the forward strand.
AACATTAGAACTATAGCACTAATTATTGTTTCAAGCTGAGAAAGAAATTTTATAAAAGTACATTTTAGGTAAAATGTAACATAATTGATTACGTATTTTCACTTTCCATGTCATTTGATGTATCTGTCCCTGCTGAGGAATGATTTATAACTCTAATGGAAGTTTGTGTCATACCATTTTGATTTTGATTTGATGAACCATTAGTTGCTTCTGCTGATGGCCCGACCGTTGAATGTGAAATTGATGTTGTATTTTGATATGAGGTATCAGAATTTGAAGAAGATCCATGGCTGGCTGTTGATGAGGTTGTATTTTTATTATTAAATGACTGAATGATTTGTGAAACAGTATTCTGACTTGTTGATGAAGTACCTGTTTGCACACTGTGACTTGGAGGATGAAGATAATGTGAAATTGTATTCTGATTGGTTGATGATGATGTTGCAGTCTGTGATACTGAATTCTGATTGGTTGATGAGTTTGAATCTGAATTATGACTGGATGATAATGATGTTGACAGTGTTGTCTGTTCAGACAAAGAACTGGAATTTGAAATGTTGATAAAATTTGAGCTAGAATTCAATGTTTGGTCAGCTGACCCAGGTTTCTTGCTAGAAACTGAGGATAATGGGTAATACTGTTTACTGCGCATTGAACTAAGGTCTATATTTCCCTGTAAATGCTGTAATAAAATTGGTCCAGGCTTTGGACCAGGAGCTGGTCCAATATTATCTAAATCTGGTACTACAGGCATCTGGTCAAGTGGTGTTTGTCCATATTTATGATCATCTGCTATGGTGTTGTAAGCAGTATTTTGATTTGATGTTGGTGGCTTGTTGACCTTTGACTTTTTATAGTTGGAACTGGATAAAGGTGGTATCACCTGATCGTCAATATATTTTGATAATAATTTTGTAGGATCATTTGATTTTGAGGATGTTGATGCCTGTTCTGTTGTATCTGTAGAAAATATTGAATCTGGAAGTTCTGGATTTTGTGATAAAAATGGCTGACTTAGAAAATCTTGAGGAAAGCTCTCCAGATGTGGAATAAGAAGATCCATGGTTTCTTTTGAAAAAATTCCTTTGTCTACATCTAAGTCATCATCTTTTTCCTACAAAGATATATATTATAAAATCTTACTAATAATAAAACCATTAGTAACACAAAAATTCAGTTGAATTTTATGTCGCTTACATGGAACATTTACAAGTCGAGTTGAGTAATGGTGTTTAATGTCCCAGTCAAGAATATTTCACTTATATCGAGACGTCGCCAGCTATAGGCGAAAGTGCAGAAATTGTGCCTGTACATTGCATGGATGGCATTATACAGCAGGGTTCTTTATCGTGCCACGCCTGCCGTGACATAGGACCTCGTTTATTTTAAGTTCCCTCCGAAAGAGCCATGACTTTCATTTCGTAATGCCGAGTGCTTGGCGAAAGAACAGTCACTACCCACTTTCAAGTCTTGGGTCAGACCCAGCAAAGGTTCGAACCCACGACCTTCCACTTACGGAGTTAGCACTTTACCAACTGATGGAACATTTACGAGTTGAGAAACTAAGTACTATAACTTGTCACACCCAAGTCAGATTACTTCACTTTTATTGATGAGAATGAATGGTTCATCACAGTGAAGGAGATTAAACCACTGCCTTTTCTACACTAGGATTTGTCAAAGTTCTGTTCCATTCTAGGCAGATAAAGTCACTATGATTGATATTCTGGTCCTTTAGAACAATCCGCCACTATGTTAGTCCCTAGAAGGGCATGCATGTATCGATAGAAGGACATGTACCACTAAGCCTGTCCTTTAGAACAATCAACCACTTAAGTTAGTCACTAGAAGGACATGAACCAATAAGCCGGTCCTTTAGAAAATGAACCACTTAAGTTAGTCCCTAGAAGCACATGTACCAATAACCGGGTCCTTTAGAACAATCAACCACTTAAGTTAGTCACTAGAAGGACATGAACCAATAAGCCGGTCCTTTAGAACAATCAACCACTTAAGTTAGTCCCTAGAAGGACATGTACCAATAAGCCGGTCCTGTAGAACAATCAACCACTTAAGTTAGTCCCGAGAAGGACATGTACCAATAACCAGGTCCTTTAGAACAATCAACCACTTATGTTAGTCCCTAGAAGGACATGTACCAATAACCAGGTCCTTTAGAACAATCAACCACTTATGTTATCCCTAGAAGGACATGTACCAATAAGCCAGTCCTTTAGAACATTCAACCACTTAAGTTAGTCCCTAGAAGGACATGTACCAATAAGCCGGTCCTTTAGAACAATAAACAACTTAAGTTAGTCCCTAGAAGGACATGTACCAATAAGCCAGTCCTTTAGAACAATCAACCACTTAAGTTAGTCCCTAGAAGGACATGTACCAATAACCCGGTCCTTTAGAACAATCAACCACTTAAGTTAGTCCCGAGAAGGACATGTACCAATAACCAGGTCCTTTAGAACAATCAACCACTTATGTTAGTCCCTAGAAGGACATGTACCAATAACCAGGTCCTTTAGAACAATCAACCACTTATGTTAGTCCCTAGAAGGACATGTACCAATAAGCCAGTCCTTTAGAACATTCAACCACTTAAGTTAGTCCCTAGAAGGACATGTACCAATAAGCCGGTCCTTTAGAACAATCAACCACTTAAGTTAGTCCCTAGAAGGACATGTACCAATAAGCCAGTCCTTTAGAACAATCAACCACTTATGTTAGTCCCTAGATGGACATGTACCAATAAGCCAGTCCTTTAGAAAAATCAACCACTTAAGTTAGTCCCTAGATGGACATGTACCAATAAGCCGGTCCTTTAGAACAATAAGCCACTAATGTAAGTCCCTAGAAAGACATGTACCAATAAGCCGGTCCTTTAGAACAATAAGCCACTAATGTAAGTCCCTAGAAAGACATGTACCAATAAGCTGGTCCTTTAGAACAATAAGCCACTAATGTAAGTTCCTACAAGGACATGTACCAATAAGCCGGTCCTTTAGAACAATAAGCCACTAATGTAAGTCCCTAAAAGGACATGTACCAATAAGCCGGTCCTTTAGAACAATAAACCACTAATGTAAGTCCCTAGAAGGACATGTACCAATAAGCCGGTCCTTTAGAACAATCAACCACTAATGTAATTCCCTAGAAAGACATGTACCAATAAGCCAGTCCTTTAGAACAATAAGATACTTATGTAAGTCCCTAGAAGGACATGTACTGATAAGCCGGCCCTTTAGAACAATCAACCACTAAGGTTAGTCCCTAGAAGAACATGTACCAATAAGCCAGTCCTTTAAAACAATCAACCACTTAAGTTAGTCCCTAGAAGGACATGTACCAATAAGCCAGTCCTTTAGAAAAATCAACCACTTATGTTAGTCCCTAAAAGAACATGTACTGATAAGCCGGCCCTTTAGAACAATCAACCACTAAGGTTAGTCCCTAGAAGGACATGTACCAATAACCTGGTCCTTTAGAACACTCAGCCACTTAAGTTAGTCCTTAGAAGGACATGTACCAATAAGCCAGTCCTTTAGAAAAATCAACCACTTAAGTTAGTTCCTAGAAGGACATGTACCAATAAGCCAGTCCTTTAGAACAATCAACCACTTAAGTTAGTCCCTAGAAGGACATGTACCAATAAGCCGGTCCTTTAGAACAATCAACCAGTTATGTTAGTCCCTAGAAGGACATGTACCAATAAGCCAGTCCTTTAGAACAATCAACCAGTTATGTTAGTCCCTAGAAGCACATGTACCAATAAGCCGGTCCTTTAGAACAATCAACCACTTAAGTTAGTTCCTAGATGGACATATACCAATAAGCTGGTCCTGTAGAACAATCAACCAGTTATGTTAGTCCCTAGAAGGACATGTACCAATAAGCCAGTCCTTTAGAAAAATCAACCTCTTAAGTTAGTCCCTAGAAGGACATGTACCAATAAGCCAGTCCTTTAGAAAAAGTTAGTTCCTAGAAGGACATGTACCAATAAGCCAGTCCTTTAGAACAATATACCAGTTATGTTAGTCCCTAGAAGGACATGTACCAATAAGCCGGTCCTTTAGAAAAATCAACCACTTAAGTTAGTCCCTAGAAGGACATGTACCAATAAGTCGGTCCTTTAGAACAATCAACCACTTAAGTTAGTCCCTAGAAGGACATGTACCAGTAAGCCAGTCCTTTAGAAAAATCAACCACTTAAGTTAGTCCCTAGAAGGACATGTACCAATAAGCCAGTCCTTTAGAAAAATCAACCACTTAAGTTAGTCCCTAGAAGGACATGTACCAATAACCCAGTCCTTTAGAACAATATACCAGTTATGTTAGTCCCTAGAAGGACATGTACCAATAAGCCGGTCCTTTAGAACAATCAACCACTTAAGTTAGTTCCTAGAAGGACATGTACCAATAAGCCAGTCCTTTAGAAAAATCAACCACTTAAGTTAGTCCCTAGAAGGACATGTACCAATAAGCCGGTCCTTTAGAAAAATCAACCACTTAAGTTAGTCCCGAGAAGGACATGTACCAATAACCAGGTCCTTTAGAACAATCAACCACTTATGTTAGTCCCTAGAAGGACATGTACCAATAACCAGGTCCTTTAGAAAAATCAACCACTTATGTTAGTTCCTAGAAGGACATGTACCAATAAGCCAGTCCTTTAGAAAAATCAATCACTTAAGTTAGTCCCTAGAAGGACATGTACCAATAAGCCGGTCCTTTAGAACAATCAACCACTTATGTTAGTCCCTAGAAGGACATGTACCAATAAGCCAGTCCTTTAGAACAATCAACCAGTTATGTTAGTCCCTAGTTGGACATGTACCAATAAGCTGGTCCTTTAGAACAATCAACCACTTAAGTTAGTTCCTAGAAGGACATGTACCAATAAGCCGGTCCTTTAGAAAAATCAACCACTTAAGTTAGTTCCTAGAAGGACATGTACCAATAAGCCAGTCCTTTAGAAAAATCAATCACTTAAGTTAGTTCCTAGAAGGACATGTACCAATAAGCCAGTCCTTTAGAACAATCAACCAGTTATGTTAGTCCCTAGAAGGACATGTACCAATAAGCCAGTCCTTTAGAAAAATCAACCAGTTATGTTAGTCCCTAGATGGACATGTACCAATAAGCTGGTCCTTTAGAACAATCAACCACTTAAGTTAGTCTCTAGAAGGACATGTACCAATAAGCCGGTCCTTTAGAAAAATCAACCACTTAAGTTAGTCCCTAGAAGGACATGTACCAATAAGCCAGTCCTTTAGAAAAATCAACCACTTAAGTTAGTCCCTAGATGGACATGTACCAATAAGCTGGTCCTGTAGAACAATCAACCACTTAAGTTAGTCCCTAGAAGGACATGTACCAATAAGCCAGTCCTTTAGAAAAATCAACCACTTAAGTTAGTCCCTAGAAGGACATGTACCTATAAGCCAGTCCTTTAGAAAAATCAACCACTTAAGTTAGTCCCTAGAAGGACATGTACCAATAAGCCGGTCCTTTAGAACAATCAACCACTTATGTTAGTCCCTAGAAGGACATGTACCAATAAGCCAGTCCTTTAGAACAATCAACCACTTATGTTAGTCCCTAGAAGGACATGTACCAATAAGCGGGTCCTTTAGAACAATCAACCACTTATGTTAGTCCCTAGAAGGACATGTACCAATAACCCGGTCCTTTAGAACAATAAGCAACTAATGTAAGTCCCTAGAAGGACATGTACCAATAACCTGATCTATAAGAACAATTAGCCACTTAAGTAAGTCCCTAGAAGGACACATACTGATAAGCCGGTCCTTTAGAAAAATCAACCACTTAAGTTAGTCCCTAGAAGGACATGTACCAATAAGCTGGTCCTTTAGAAAAATCAACCACTTAAGTTAGTCCCTAGAAGGACATGTACCAATAAGCCGGTCCTTTAGAAAAATCAACCACTTAAGTTAGTCCCTAGAAGGACATGTACCAATAAGCCGGTCCTTTAGAAAAATCAAGCACTTAAGTTAGTTCCTAGAAGGACATGTACCAATAACCCAGTCCTTTAGAACAATAAGCCACTTATGTTAGTCCCTAGAAGGACATGTACCAATAAGCCGGTCCTTTAGAACAATAAGCCACTAATGTAAGTCCCTAGAAGGACATGTACCAATAACCCGATCTATAAGAACAATTAGCCACTTAAGTAAGTCCCTAGAAGGCCACATACTGATAAGCCGGTCCTTTAGAAAAATCAACCACTTAAGTTAGTCCCTAGAAGGACATGTACCAATAAGCCGGTCCTTTAGAAAAATCAACCACTTAAGTTAGTCCCTAGAAGGACATGTACCAATAAGCCAGTCCTTTAAAAAAATCAACCAGTTATGTTAGTCCCTAGATGGACATGTACCAATAAGCTGGTCCTTTAGAACAATCAACCACTTAAGTTAGTCTCTAGAAGGACATGTACCAATAAGCCGGTCCTTTAGAAAAATCAACCACTTAAGTTAGTCCCTAGAAGGACATGTACCAATAAGCTGGTCCTGTAGAACAATAAACCACTTAAGTTAGGGTCTAGATGGACATGTACCAATAAGCTGGTCCTGTAGAACAATCAACCACTTAAGTTAGTCCCTAGAAGCACATGTACCAATAAGCCAGTCCTTTAGAAAAATCAACCACTTAAGTTAGTCCCTAGAAGGACATGTACCAATAAACCGGTCCTTTAGAACAATCAACCACTTATGTTAGTCCCTAGAAGGACATGTACCAATAAGCCAGTCCTTTAGAAAAATCAACCACTTAAGTTAGTCCCTAGATGGACATGTACCAATAAGCTGGTCCTGTAGAACAATAAACCACTTAAGTTAGTCCCTAGATGGACATGTACCAATAAGCTGGTCCTGTAGAACAATCAACCACTTAAGTTAGTCCCTAGAAGCACATGTACCAATAAGCCAGTCCTTTAGAAAAATCAACCACTTAAGTTAGTCCCTAGAATGACATGTACCAATAAGCCGGTCCTTTAGAACAATCAACCACTTATGTTAGTCCCTAGAAGGACATGTACCAATAAGCCAGTCCTTTAGAAAAATCAACCACTTAAGTTAGTCCCAAGAAGGACATGTACCAATAAGCCGGTCCTTTAGAACAATCAACCACTTATGTTACTCCCTAGAAGGACATGTACCAATAAGCCAGTCCTTTAGAAAAATCAACCACTTAAGTTAGTCCCAAGAAGGACATGTACCAATAACCCGGTCCTTTAGAACAATCAACCACTTATGTTACTCCCTAGAAGGACATGTACCAATAAGCCAGTCCTTTAGAAAAATCAACCACTTAAGTTAGTCCCTAGATGGACATGTACCAATAAGCCGGTCCTTTAGAACAATCAACCACTAAGGTTAGTCTCTAGAAGGACATGTACCAATAAGCCAGTCCTTTAGAACAATCAACCACTTATGTTAGTCCCTAGAAGGACATGTACCAATAAGCCAGTCCTTTAGAGAAATCAACCACTTAAGTTAGTCCCTAGATGGACATGTACCAATAAGCTGGTCCTGTAGAACAATAAACCACTTAAGTTAGTCCCTAGATGGACATGTACCAATAAGCTGGTCCTGTAGAACAATCAACCACTTAAGTTAGTCCCTAGAAGCACATGTACCAATAAGCCAGTCTTTTAGAAAAATCAACCACTTAAGTTAGTCCCTAGAAGGACATGTACCAATAAGCCGGTCCTTTAGAACAATCAACCACTTATGTTAGTCCCTAGAAGGACATGTACCAATAAGCAAGTCCTTTAGAAAAATCAACCACTTAAGTTAGTCCCAAGAAGGACATGTACCAATAAGCCGGTCCTTTAGAACACTCAGCCACTTAAGTTAGTCCCTAAAAGGACATGTACCAATAACCCGGTCCTTTAGAACAATCAACCACTTATGTTAGTCCCTAGAAGGACATGTACCAATAAGCCAGTCCTTTAGAACAATCAACCACTTAAGTTAGTCCCTAGATGGACATGTACCAATAAGCCGGTCCTTTAGAACAATCAACCACTTAAGTTAGTCCCTAGAAGGACATGTACCAATAAGCTGGTCCTGTAGAACAATCAACCACTTATGTTAGTCCCTAGAAGGACATGTACCAATAACCCGGTCCTTTAGAAAAATCAACCACTTAAGTTAGTCCCTAGAAGGACATGTACCAATAAGCCAGTCCTTTAGAACAATCAACCACTTAGGTTAGTCCCTAGAAGGAAATGTACTAATAAGCCAGTCTTTTAGAACAATAAGCCACTTATGTTAGTTCCTAGAAGGACATGTACCAATAAGCCGGTCCTTTAGAACAATCAACCACTTAAGTTAGTCCCTAGAAGGACATGTACCAATAAGCCGGTCCTTTAGAACAATCAACCACTTATGTTACTCCCTAGAAGGACATGTACCAATAAGCCAGTCCTTTAGAAAAATCAACCACTTAAGTTAGTCCCAAGAAGGACATGTACCAATAACCCGGTCCTTTAGAACAATCAACCACTTATGTTACTCCCTAGAAGGACATGTACCAATAAGCCAGTCCTTTAGAAAAATCAACCACTTAAGTTAGTCCCTAGATGGACATGTACCAATAAGCCGGTCCTTTAGAACAATCAACCACTAAGGTTAGTCTCTAGAAGGACATGTACCAATAAGCCAGTCCTTTAGAACAATCAACCACTTATGTTAGTCCCTAGAAGGACATGTACCAATAAGCCAGTCCTTTAGAGAAATCAACCACTTAAGTTAGTCCCTAGATGGACATGTACCAATAAGCTGGTCCTGTAGAACAATAAACCACTTAAGTTAGTCCCTAGATGGACATGTACCAATAAGCTGGTCCTGTAGAACAATCAACCACTTAAGTTAGTCCCTAGAAGCACATGTACCAATAAGCCAGTCTTTTAGAAAAATCAACCACTTAAGTTAGTCCCTAGAAGGACATGTACCAATAAGCCGGTCCTTTAGAACAATCAACCACTTATGTTAGTCCCTAGAAGGACATGTACCAATAAGCAAGTCCTTTAGAAAAATCAACCACTTAAGTTAGTCCCAAGAAGGACATGTACCAATAAGCCGGTCCTTTAGAACACTCAGCCACTTAAGTTAGTCCCTAAAAGGACATGTACCAATAACCCGGTCCTTTAGAACAATCAACCACTTATGTTAGTCCCTAGAAGGACATGTACCAATAAGCCAGTCCTTTAGAACAATCAACCACTTAAGTTAGTCCCTAGATGGACATGTACCAATAAGCCGGTCCTTTAGAACAATCAACCACTTAAGTTAGTCCCTAGAAGGACATGTACCAATAAGCTGGTCCTGTAGAACAATCAACCACTTATGTTAGTCCCTAGAAGGACATGTACCAATAACCCGGTCCTTTAGAAAAATCAACCACTTAAGTTAGTCCCTAGAAGGACATGTACCAATAAGCCAGTCCTTTAGAACAATCAACCACTTAGGTTAGTCCCTAGAAGGAAATGTACTAATAAGCCAGTCTTTTAGAACAATAAGCCACTTATGTTAGTTCCTAGAAGGACATGTACCAATAAGCCGGTCCTTTAGAACAATCAACCACTTAAGTTAGTCCCTAGAAGGACATGTACCAATAAGCTGGTCCTGTAGAACAATCAACCACTTAAGTTAGTCCCAAGAAGGACATGTACCAATAAGCCGGTCCTTTAGAACAATCAACCACTTATGTTACTCCCTAGAAGGACATGTACCAATAAGCCAGTCCTTTAGAAAAATCAACCACTTAAGTTAGTCCCAAGAAGGACATGTACCAATAAGCCGGTCCTTTAGAACAATCAACCACTTATGTTACTCCCTAGAAGGACATGTACCAATAAGCCAATCCTTTAGAAAAATCAACCACTTAAGTTAGTCCCTAGAAGGACATGTACCAATAAGCCAGTCCTTTAGAACAATCAACCACTTATGTTAGTCCCTAGAAGGACATGTACTAATAAGCCAGTCTTTTAGAACAATAAGCCACTTATGTTAGTTCCTAGAAGGACATGTACCAATAAGCCGGTCCTTTAGAACAATCAACCACTTAAGTTAGTCCCTAGAAGGACATGTACCAATAAGCCGGTCCTTTAGAACAATCAACCACTTATGTTACTCCCTAGAAGGACATGTACCAATAAGCCAGTCCTTTAGAAAAATCAACCACTTAAGTTAGTCCCAAGAAGGACATGTACCAATAAGCCGGTCCTTTAGAACACTCAGCCACTTAAGTTAGTCCCTAAAAGGACATGTACCAATAACCCGGTCCTTTAGAACAATCAACCACTTATGTTAGTCCCTAGAAGGACATGTACCAATAAGCCAGTCCTTTAGAACAATCAACCACTTAAGTTAGTCCCTAGATGGACATGTACCAATAAGCCGGTCCTTTAGAACAATCAACCACTTAAGTTAGTCCCTAGAAGGACATGTACCAATAAGCTGGTCCTGTAGAACAATCAACCACTTATGTTAGTCCCTAGAAGGACATGTACCAATAACCCGGTCCTTTAGAAAAATCAACCACTTAAGTTAGTCCCTAGAAGGACATGTACCAATAAGCCAGTCCTTTAGAACAATCAACCACTTAGGTTAGTCCCTAGAAGGAAATGTACTAATAAGCCAGTCTTTTAGAACAATAAGCCACTTATGTTAGTTCCTAGAAGGACATGTACCAATAAGCCGGTCCTTTAGAACAATCAACCACTTAAGTTAGTCCCTAGAAGGACATGTACCAATAAGCTGGTCCTGTAGAACAATCAACCACTTAAGTTAGTCCCAAGAAGGACATGTACCAATAAGCCGGTCCTTTAGAACAATCAACCACTTATGTTACTCCCTAGAAGGACATGTACCAATAAGCCAGTCCTTTAGAAAAATCAACCACTTAAGTTAGTCCCAAGAAGGACATGTACCAATAAGCCGGTCCTTTAGAACAATCAACCACTTATGTTACTCCCTAGAAGGACATGTACCAATAAGCCAATCCTTTAGAAAAATCAACCACTTAAGTTAGTCCCTAGAAGGACATGTACCAATAAGCCAGTCCTTTAGAACAATCAACCACTTATGTTAGTCCCTAGAAGGACATGTACCAATAAGCCAGTCCTTTAGAGAAATCAACCACTTAAGTTAGTCCCTAGATGGACATGTACCAATAAGCTGGTCCTGTAGAACAATAAACCACTTAAGTTAGTCCCTAGATGGACATGTATCAATAAGCTGGTCCTGTAGAACAATCAACCACTTAAGTTAGTCCCTAGAAGCACATGTACCAATAAGCCAGTCCTTTAGAAAAATCAACCACTTAAGTTAGTCCCTAGAAGGACATGTACCAATAAGCCGGTCCTTTAGAACAATCAACCACTTATGTTAGTCCCTAGAAGGACATGTACCAATAAGCCAGTCCTTTAGAACAATCAACCAATTAGGTTAGTCCCTAGAAGGACATGTACCAATAACCTGGTCCTTTAGAACAATCAACCACTTATGTTAGTCCCTAGAAGGACATGTACCAATAAGCCAGTCCTTTAGAACAATCAACCACTTAGGTTAGTCCCTAGAAGGACATGTACCAATAACCCGGTCCTTTAGAACAATCAACCACTTATGTTAGTCCCTAGAAGGACATGTACCAATAAGCTGGTCCTGTAGAACAATCAACCACTTAAGTTAGTCCCTAGAAGGACATGTACCAATAAGCTGGTCCTGTAGAACAATCAACCACTTATGTTAGTCCCTAGAAGGACATGTACCAATAACCCGGTCCTTTAGAAAAATCAACCACTTAAGTTAGTCCCTAGAAGGACATGTACCAATAAGCCAGTCCTTTAGAACAATCAACCACTTAGGTTAGTCCCTAGAAGGACATGTACCAATAACCCGGTCCTTTAGAACAATCAACCACTTATGTTAGTCCCTAGAAGGACATGTACCAATAACCCGGTCCTTTAGAACAATCAACCACTTATGTTAGTCCCTAGAAGGACATGTACCAATAAGCCAGTCCTTTAGAACAATCAACCACTTAGGTTAGTCCCTAGAAGGACATGTACCAATAACCCGGTCCTTTAGAACAATCAACCACTTAAGTTAGTCCCTAGAAGGACATGAACCAATAAGCCAGTCCTTTAGAACAATCAACCACTTAAGTTAGTCCCAAGAAGGACATGTACCAATAAGCCGGTCCTTTAGAACAATCAACCACTTATGTTAGTCACTAAAAGGACATGAACCAATAAGCCGGTCCTTTAGAACAATCAACCACTTATGTTAGTCCCTTGAAGGACATGTACCAATAACCCGGTCCTTTAGAACAATCAACCACTTATGTTAGTCCCTAGAAGGACATGTACCAATAACCCGGTCCTTTAGAAAAATCAACCACTTAAGTTAGTCCCTAGAAGGACATGTACCAATAAGCCGGTCCTTTAGAACAATCAACCACTTAAGTTAGTCCCTAGAAGGACATGTACCAATAAGCCGGTCCTTTAGAAAAATCAACCACTTAAGTTAGTCCCTAGAAGGACATGTACTAATAACCCGGTCCTTTAGAACAATCAACCACTTAGGTTAGTCCCTAGAAGGACATGTACCAATAAGCCAGTCCTTTAGAACAATCAACCACTTAGGTTAGTCCCTAGAAGGACATGTACTAATAACCCGGTCCTTTAGAACAATCAACCACTTAGGTTAGTCCCTAGAAGGACATGTACCAATAACCCGGTCCTTTAGAACAATCAACCACTTATGTTAGTCCCTAGAAGGACATGTACCAATAAGCTGGTCCTTTAGAACAATCAACCACCTTAGTTAGTCCCTAGAAGGACATGTACAAATAAGCTGGTCCTGTAGAACAATCAACCACTTAAGTTAGTCCCTAGAAGGACATGTACCAATAAGCTGGTCCTTTAGAACAATCAACCACCTTAGTTAGTCCCTAGAAGGACATGTTCAAATAAGCTGGTCCTGTAGAACAATCAACCACTTAAGTTAGTTCCTAGAAGGACATGTACCAATAAGCTGGTCCTTTAGAACAATCAACCACCTTAGTTAGTCCCTAGAAGGACATGTACAAATAAGCTGGTCCTGTAGAACAATCAACCACTTAAGTTAGTCCCTAGAAGGACATGTACCAATAAGCCAGTCCTTTAGAACAATAAGCCACTAATGTAAGTCCCTAGAAGGACATGTACCAATAAGCCAGTCCTTTAGAACAATCAACCACTTAGGTTAGTCCCTAGAAGGACATGTACTAATAACCCAGTCCTTTAGAACAATCAACCACTTATGTTAGTTCCTAGAAGGACATGTACCAATAAGCTGGTCCTTTAGAACAATCAACCACTTAAGTTAGTCCCTAGAAGGACATGTACTAATAAGCCAGTCCTTTAGAACAATCAACCACCTTAGTTAGTCCCTAGAAGGACATGTACAAATAAGCTGGTCCTGTAGAACAATCAACCACTTAAGTTAGTCCCTAGAAGGACATGTACCAATAAGCCAGTCCTTTAGAACAATAAGCCACTTAGGTTAGTCCCTAGAAGGACATGTACCAATAAGCCAGTCCTTTAGAAAAATCAACCACTGAAGTTAGTCTCTAGAAGGACATGTACCAATAAGCCAGTCCTTTAGAAAAATCAACCACTTAAGTTAGTCTCTAGAAGGACATGTACCAATAAGCCGGTCCTTTAGAAAAATCAACCACTTAAGTTAGTCCCTAGAAGGACATGTACCAATAAGCCGGTCCTTTAGAAAAATCAGCCACTTAGGTTAGTCTCTAGAAGCACATGTACCAATAAGCCGGTCCTTTAGAAAAATCAACCACTTAAGTTAGTCCCTAGATGGACATGTACCAATAACCGGGTCCTTTAGAACAATCAACCAGTTATGTTAGTCTCTAGAAGGACATGTACCAATAAGCCGGTCCTTTAGAAAAATCAACCACTTAAGTTAGTTCCTAGAAGGACATGTACCAATAAGCTGGTCCTTTAGAAAAATCAACCACTTAAGTTAGTCCCTAGAAGGACATGTACCAATAAGCCAGTCCTTTAGAAAAATCAACCACTTAAGTTAGTCCCTAGAAGGACATGTACCAATAAGCCAGTCCTTTAGAAAAATCAACCACTTAAGTTTGTCCCTAGAAGGACATGTACCAATAAGCCAGTCCTTTAGAAAAATCAACCACTTAAGTTAGTCCCTAGAAGGACATGTACCAATAAGCCAGTCCTTTAGAACAATCAACCAGTTATGTTAGTCCCTAGAATGACATGTACCAATAAGCCAGTCATTTAGAAAAATCAACCACTTAAGTTAGTCCCTAGAAGGACATGTACCAATAACCCGGTCCTTTAGAACAATCAACCACTTATGTTAGTCCCTAGAAGGACATGTACCAATAACCCGGTCCTTTAGAACAATCAACCACTTATGTTAGTCCCTAGAAGGACATGTACCAATAAGCCAGTCCTTTAGAACAATCAACCACTTAGGTTAGTCCCTAGAAGGACATGTACCAATAACCCGGTCCTTTAGAACAATCAACCACTTAAGTTAGTCCCTAGAAGGACATGAACCAATAAGCCAGTCCTTTAGAACAATCAACCACTTAAGTTAGTCCCAAGAAGGACATGTACCAATAAGCCGGTCCTTTAGAACAATCAACCACTTATGTTAGTCACTAAAAGGACATGAACCAATAAGCCGGTCCTTTAGAACAATCAACCACTTATGTTAGTCCCTAGAAGGACATGTACCAATAACCCGGTCCTTTAGAACAATCAACCACTTATGTTAGTCCCTAGAAGGACATGTACCAATAACCCGGTCCTTTAGAAAAATCAACCACTTAAGTTAGTCCCTAGAAGGACATGTACCAATAAGCCGGTCCTTTAGAACAATCAACCACTTAAGTTAGTCCCTAGAAGGACATGTACCAATAAGCCGGTCCTTTAGAAAAATCAACCACTTAAGTTAGTCCCTAGAAGGACATGTACTAATAACCCGGTCCTTTAGAACAATCAACCACTTAGGTTAGTCCCTAGAAGGACATGTACCAATAAGCCAGTCCTTTAGAACAATCAACCACTTAGGTTAGTCCCTAGAAGGACATGTACTAATAACCCGGTCCTTTAGAACAATCAACCACTTAGGTTAGTCCCTAGAAGGACATGTACCAATAACCCGGTCCTTTAGAACAATCAACCACTTATGTTAGTCCCTAGAAGGACATGTACCAATAAGCTGGTCCTTTAGAACAATCAACCACCTTAGTTAGTCCCTAGAAGGACATGTACAAATAAGCTGGTCCTGTAGAACAATCAACCACTTAAGTTAGTCCCTAGAAGGACATGTACCAATAAGCTGGTCCTTTAGAACAATCAACCACCTTAGTTAGTCCCTAGAAGGACATGTACAAATAAGCTGGTCCTGTAGAACAATCAACCACTTAAGTTAGTTCCTAGAAGGACATGTACCAATAAGCTGGTCCTTTAGAACAATCAACCACCTTAGTTAGTCCCTAGAAGGACATGTACAAATAAGCTGGTCCTGTAGAACAATCAACCACTTAAGTTAGTCCCTAGAAGGACATGTACCAATAAGCCAGTCCTTTAGAACAATAAGCCACTAATGTAAGTCCCTAGAAGGACATGTACCAATAAGCCAGTCCTTTAGAACAATCAACCACTTAGGTTAGTCCCTAGAAGGACATGTACTAATAACCCAGTCCTTTAGAACAATCAACCACTTATGTTAGTTCCTAGAAGGACATGTACCAATAAGCTGGTCCTTTAGAACAATCAACCACTTAAGTTAGTCCCTAGAAGGACATGTACTAATAAGCCAGTCCTTTAGAACAATCAACCACCTTAGTTAGTCCCTAGAAGGACATGTACAAATAAGCTGGTCCTGTAGAACAATCAACCACTTAAGTTAGTCCCTAGAAGGACATGTACCAATAAGCCAGTCCTTTAGAACAATAAGCCACTTAGGTTAGTCCCTAGAAGGACATGTACCAATAAGCCAGTCCTTTAGAAAAAAATCAACCACTGAAGTTAGTCTCTAGAAGGACATGTACCAATAAGCCAGTCCCTTTAGAAAAATCAACCACTTAAGTTAGTCTCTAGAAGGACATGTACCAATAAGCCGGTCCTTTAGAAAAATCAACCACTTAAGTTAGTCCCTAGAAGGACATGTACCAATAAGCCGGTCCTTTAGAAAAATCAGCCACTTAGGTTTAGTCTCTAGAAAGTCACATGTAGCGCAATAAGCCCGGTAGCTTTAGAAAAATCAACCACTTAAGTTAGGTCCCTAATGGCGATGGACCAATACGGTCCTTTAGAACAATCAACCAGTTATGTTAGTCTCTAGAAGGACATGTCCAATAGCCTGTCCTTAGGAACAAATCAAACCACGTGTAAGTTAGTCTCTAGAAGGACAGTGTAGCCAATAAGACATGTCCTTTAGAAAAATCAA
>CM056609.1:2163391-2245891 GCA_029721355.1 Tegillarca granosa
AACATTTTACTTTGACTGAAAGATTTCAGTTCAAGTTGATGAATTTATTTTTATTAAATTTCATTCAAGAAGACATAAATATCATTTGACTTATCTGAAAATTTAGAAACTATTTAGTTTGAGATAACCAGATCCTGATGAAGGCTACCCTTGGCAAAAAGCTTGATTATGACCAAATCACAATCATTTAATACATGTACTATTTTAACTGCTTTTGTCTCTGTAGTTTTGATTAGCTGTTTCAAGCACATTCACCACCCACTGCCTGAAGAAACCACCTGCTAACAGTTACACAAAAGACCTACAAACAATAAGGCGTTGGACTTTAACCACATTTTCCAGATCTATTTTTGTTAAGAAAAAATTAACTCCATACTTTAAAAAAGGACATAGAAATATGTAAGTTCAAAATATCTAGATTCAACTATACATTCCAATGTGTAATGTTGACCCCACATTCTTTTCTTTGAAGAATTGACACTGGCCAGTCATTGATTGATGTATTTTTTTTTTCTCTTTTCAGACAGGAGGCTGACCATCAGTAATGAATCTACACTTCCTTTATCGTATTTGGTAGCTCTACTTCAGCCATCGTCCAAGGAATCAGAAACCCTGGACTCACGGGAGGCTACGTCTGCACTGGACCACCTGGATGGATGGCAGTGTCTCGCGTGCAGACACCGCCACCCCAGAGATGTCATGTCCAGTGGCAGAGAACTGGTGTTAATCAGGTATGTCACTGATTTGTTTATGGTACAAAAAAACTTTTTAAAATACACAGGTATGTCACTGATTTGTTTTGGTACAAAAAACTTTTTAAAATACACAGGTAAGTCACTGATTTAATTAAGGTACAAAAACACACGTTAAAACCTAATTATGTCAATTAAGGGCTTTCTTGTGACTTGTGAGTGAAGAAGTCCGTTTTTAAAAAAGTGAATCCATAGAAACATTACTGCTATTTGTGAAAGGGGAAGTCAAACTCCGACTAACTAGCCTTATATTAATAACTTATCTGCAATACAGTTGAGTAATGGTGTTTAATGTCCCAGTCAAGAATATTTCTCTTATATCGTGACGTCCCCAGCTATAGGCGAAAGTGCAGAAATTTTGCCTGTGCGTTGCGCTGATGGCATTATACAGCGGGTTTCTTTATCGTGCCATGCCTGCCATGACACGAACCCTCGTTATTTTACGTTCCCATCTGAAGGGACTGTGACTTTCGTTTCGTAATGCTGAGTGCTTGGTGAAAGAACAGTCACTACCCACTTTCAAGACTTGGGTCAGACCCGGCCGGGGTTCGAACCCACGACCTTCCACTTATGGAGCGAGCACTCTACCAACTGAGTTATCTGCAATACAATTGGTTCTTATCTATTTAGCATTGGATTTAAATCTCCTTTTGTATTTAACACTTATTAAGTGTTTTTGTTACAATTTGTCTTTTGCATTCATTAGCTGTGAATAGCTGCAATAATGCTGAAGCAGCTTTAAACAATAATTCATCTACTTACTCACTCTGGCATCAATATTGTGTTTTGTTGTCATTGGAACTGCTTTGGCATAGGCATTGTAAGATTTGTCTTTGAATGGCTACTCTAGTGTCAGATTGCTCATTTAATTAAATATTACTTTTTTCAGTGTCAGTGTCATAGAAGATCATTGAAATAACTATTCTGATGTCAGCATTGTGGATTTACTATTACAATTACTTCTCTGGTGCTTGAGAATAAGAATAACTTTTACCAGTGTCAGCATCATAGAAATATAGGCACATCATAGAAATGATCATTGGACTTACTTCTCTGGTGCTGTGAGAGTTGATTTTGTTATTAAAATAATTTTTTTCTGGGGTCAGCATCATAGAAATGATCATTGGAATTACTTCTCTGGTGCTGTGAGAGTTGATTTTGTTATTAAAATAATTTTTTTCTGGTGTCAGCATCTAGGTTAAAAAACTTTTATGGCATCAACATTTCAGGTGCTGTCATTGGAATAATTATTCCTCTAATATCAACATTATTGGTATTGTTTGTATCAGCTATAGTGTGGAAAATCAAACACCAAATAAAGATGGCTAAACACACATTTCATCATTTGGACTGATTGTAACTTTTTTTTTTTTTTTTTTTTTTTTGAACAGGTGAAAGTAGTGAAATTTTCATACATATGGACAATAAAATTTTAGTTTTTGTCGAGAAGAAATGGGAGAAGTGTTAAAAAGTTCAACTTTTTCTGCAGGAGCAAACGACAATTAAAATGGTATGTATCAACTGTAAGCTCTGAACCGGGGAAGTCATGTTCAAAACATTGTGCTTGGGAGATTGGGGGTATGGGTGGTGGTATGTATCAACTGAGATGTAGGCTCTGAACCAGAAAGTCATGTTCAAAATTTTGTACCTGGAGTGATTGGGGGGTTGGGATGGTGGTATGTATCAACTGAGATGTATGATCTGAACCAGGAAGTCGTGTACAAAATTTTGTACCTGGAGAGATTGGGGGGGTTGGGGTGGTGGTATGTATCAACTGAGATGTAGGCTCTGAACCAGGAAGTCATGTTCAAAATTTTGTACCTGGAGAGAATTGGGGGTTGGGGGGAGGGGGGTATGTATCAACTGAGATGTAGGCTCTGAACCAGGAAGTCATGTTCAAAAATTTGTACCTGGAGAGATTGGGGATTGGAGGGGCTCTGTGGTCAGATGGTCTATAGCCCAGGCTTATGGATTACAGTGCCTCTCATTGCCCAGTTTCTTGTCTCACATGGGCAGATCTAGTGTTAAAAAGTTTTGTCTTATTGCTTGCAAAGAGTTTGTGGGATTGCACTGGGCATTCCAGTTTCCTCCATCATCCCAGAACTGACTGTACTGTACTCTAATTCTGCACATTTCTACTGGTCAACAATGACAAGAATGGAAAGATTCCACATCAGTATCAAGATGGGGTGATGTGGGGGGGGGGGGGGGGTGCTTGCCATTTGTTATTAAGTATGGGAATTATGAACTCTTGGTGTTTTCACCCCAAATGAAACAGGATAAGCATTTTTATATTTTGTGATTCTAGTTGCTACAAATTTATAATTGAATTAGCAGCTGTTTAGTCCTTTTTGCCATTTGTTATTAAGTATGGGAATTATGAACTCTTGGTGTTTTCACCCCAAATGAAACAGGATAAGCATTTTTATATTTTGTGATTCTAGTTGCTACAAATTTTATAATTGAATTAGCAGCTGTTTAGTCCTGTTTATCATTTACACTGTTTTGTTTGTCCTATTTATAACTGATAACTAATTGTTTCCCGTGAGAAAAAGACTAAAATTTTCCAGTTTGACCACAAAAATTCCCGAAACAAAAGTGATAATACACTAGCTAATTCAATCTGGTTTTCCTTACCTACTAAGTTTTAGCTTTAATTTTTTTGAAATACAATATGACATCTTTACATTATGAGATTCTAGCTATTTCCAGCATGTCTAGACTTGTGCAATTACATATATGAATTTATTACTTGTAGTACCTTGCCCTTCATACTATCACAGAGATCAGCTTACAAAAGTCTATTTATTATCAGAAATCCAGGATTGATATATGGAGTTTAATGCTATAGCATGTCCTAATTCAGTTTGCCTCTCACCACCAAGGTGGGAACACAGTGCCTCTCACCACCAAGGGTGGGAACACATTGCCTCTCACCACCAAGGTGGGAATACAGTACCTCTCACCACCAAGGTGGGAACAGTGCCTCTCACCACCAAGGTGGGAACACAGTACCTTTCACCACCAAGGTGGGAACACAGTACCTCTCACCCACCAGTGGGAACACAGTGCCTCTCACCACCAAGGTGGGAAACACAGTGCCTCTCACCACCAACATGGGAACACAGTGCCTTTCACCTCTAATGTTCAAATCCTGCATGGGCCAATCATTGTGTGAGAAAGTATGTAAGTTTGTTTGCTGAAGGTTGATGGTTTTCTTTGGCTTCCTCCACTATCTTTGAACTGACCACCTCTATTTTAATGACAAAAAATAGTTTCCGATGCCTAAAGCACTATAAATCCAATCCAATCCAATCAGTCTTATATTTCAGATTACCAAAGTTTTGGTGTAGTTTTTTTTAAGTGTAATACAATCACTGATTTAATTTATCTCATGTTGTTAATCTGTACCTTCATTTTTCAGGTGTTTACGGGTGAATCCTAAAGGTTTAGATGAGGAAAGCAAAGACTATTTATCATTATATTTATTGTTAGTATCATGTAACAAAAGTGAAGTCAGAGCTAAATTTAAGTTCTCGATATTAAATGCCAAAAGAGAAGAAACAAAAGCTATGGGTAAGTGTAGAACAGACGGATGACGTGGTAGAGACAAAATTATGAAATTGTAGATTTTACTTTGGTTAAGTTATAAATATCTGCTTAGCTACTCTTCCAGCTCGAGACTTGTAAATTTTCAGTTGGCACCATAATATTTTCATAGATTCTTTTATACATTCCTTTACAGAACATTTTATGTTGAGATTTACCTTGGATAGTTGATGGAATTTCAAATCTTAATTTTTCACATTGAAGAATAAGATGATGATGTTATGGAGTTATTATCTCTCTTAACACACACACACACACACACACACACACATATATAATATATTTTGTCTTTCATTATTGAAAAATTGCGAATGTTTAGGAAAAACACAAATATTACAAATGAGTATCTGGAGGATGCTGCGGTCTGAAAGGTCATAATTTAGACAACTTGTCTACTGAGATCCCAGCAACCAAAGGCATGCCCCAACTTATAGCTGAATTAAACATAACAACATACTGTAAATCAGGAAATTTTCGAAATTGTTATATTTTTACAATAATTCGTAAGTAAAGCAAGATGTGAAAATAAAACAATTATGAAAATTTCTGTTTTATTTGTGCTGGAAGGTCACCATATTACACAAAATTGAAAGTACGTGAATAGTTGTCAATGTTGTTTTTCTCAAATATTAACTGACACAAAAATTTCCCAATTTACAGTAACACCTATATATATAGTGACAAAATAAAATTCCAGACATTAATGTTGCAGAGACTTCTACATTTTAAACTTGAACTTATTATTCCATAAATCGATTATTACTCAATTATTTGTTTATTTTCAAGTTTCATGTATAATTTTGTTTAAATTTCAGAGAGTCAGAGAGCATATCGATTTGTACAGGGTAAAGATTGGGGGTTTAAAAAATTTATACGAAGAGATTTTTTAATGGACGAAGCAAATGGTCTATTACCAGATGATAAATTAACAATATTTTGTGAGGTACGACAAATTATATTTTAAACGTGGTTATTATGTTTTTTATGTTGGAAAAAATGTTACATTTCCATGTGTTCTATAAATAGATTTATACAGGTGTTATCAGTTTTGTTTGGTGTATATGTCCTTGTCTCACACAGTTTTCTGGTTTAAACCTGTGACCAAAGGTTTACCTGTCTTGATCCTGATTTTCAAATTTCATGTGAGATTCTCTGGGACTAATCAGCAGTTATTTCCAGGAAAATGGTAAATTTCTTCATAAAAAAATCTCAAATCATCTATTAGATTTCAGGATCTGTGAAACACAATTTCCTATAATAGTTATCTATGATTTTAATAATATTATAAAATTTTCCAGAAATAATTTTCCCAAAAAATCTCTCTACAACAAATAACAAACTGTTAAAATTTTTACACTTCAGAAATCTTACCTTGCAGTAAAGTGTAAGCTACTATGAGTGTGTCTTATAAATGATTGGATTGATTTTTAGTCTTTTAATTCCCAGTCAAGATGTCAGTTTGCTTGCTGAAGTTAAGTAGTTTTTTTTTTCTGGGTACTTCAGTTTCTTCCGCCACCACCAAAGTGACCACCTCGTTGTAAGTGAAATAATCTTGACTTGGACCACCTAGTTGTGAGTTAAATAATCTTGACTGGGACCACCTCATTGTGACAGAATCTTGACTGGGATGTAAAACACCATTACTCAACTCACCTGTGTTACTTGCAGTTCTAGTAATTATCTTATTTATATCTTATTTGATACATTTTTGTGTCTATTTTACAGGTATCTGTGGTAGGAGACACAGTCAACGTATCAGGACAGTCAAATTGTACACCTGTAAAAGTTCCAGAATGTAAATTAAGTGATGAATTAGGCAGTTTATTTGAACGTTCATCGTTTAGTGATGTAACTTTGTGTGTAGCAGGGAGAGAATTCCAAGCTCATAAAGCGATATTAGCAGGTTAGTCAATAGATATACGACGGTTAATCGAGAAAATGATAAATCAAGAAAATGGTTAATCAAGAAATTTTGATACCAATTGCTTTCAGATTAAAGCAACACTTAATGCAAGTTTGCATACTCAACTTTTCTAGTTGTTTGCAATTTATTTAAATCTGATAATTTTACATTCGGTTTTCAGCTGTTACATAGAATTCTGTAAACAAGCTGATAATTTTACATTCGGTTTTTCAGCTGTTATTTAGAATTCTGTAAACAAGCTGATAATTTTACACTGGGTTTTTCAGTTGTTATATATAATATTCTGTAAACAAGCTGATTAAATTTATATAATTAGTGGTGGCATATTATGTAGCAATTTTCTGTGTTTTTATAAACTTAGTTAACAGCCTTGTTGTATAAATTGCATGTATTTTGAAGTTTTCTTAATACAATTGCAAAACCATCTAACTTACTTGACCTTTTCAACAAAAGACTTTTTTTTGCATTCTAGGACTATAATTTGTAAAAGTTTTGTTTAAAATGTGCAGAGAATCTTGTCACTATATGCCAGTCGTTCAAATTATAAACTAACACATTTAATTGATTAGAGTCCGAGAGTTGTTAATGTTCTAAAAGCCTTGTTAAAGGAAATCTGTATATATTGTTATATTTCAGCTCGTTCTCCTGTGTTTAATGCAATGTTTGAACATGAAATGGAAGAAAGAAAGCAGGTAACATATTATACATATAAAATACAGTTAAACCCTGTTATAATGCCCCTTCATGACTCAGTTAAATCTTGTTAATTATGTCCCTTTGATAACTTTCTCTCTTTGCACTGTTTTGAAGTCCTGCAATCTATTTTTCATGTTTGTCTCCAAACCCTTTATAACAGTAAAATTTGACTGATAGAATTTAACAATGGATCAAGGTTTTTTCATTGTATTATATTTTAAGCAGCTAATTTTAGGTTAACATGCAGCATTTAACAAATCACTTGTTTATTTCTTCATTGAGTATTTTGAAATAAAAAGAGTGACGTAGAATGGAATGGAGATATGGTGTTTTTTGCCCCTGTCAAGTATTTTCACTTATATTTATATTGAAGCAATCATTACTGGGATGGTAGAGGAAACTAAAGTTTCTTGAAAAAACCTTAGACCTGCTGCCAGCAAACTGACACACTAGGATCTCCCAAGGCGGAACTTTGGCAGTGAGAGGCAGTGTGATCAATAAGCACGTAATTAAGCACATAATTTAGACCATTCAGCCACATAGGCCCTGCTAGGATCTGCCTGAGTGGGATTCAGAGTTTGGTGGTGAGAGGCACTGTGATTAGAAGGCTCACAATTTAGACCACTCAGCCACAGAGGCCCTGCTAGGATCTGCCTGAGTGGGATTCAAAGTTTGGTGGTGAGAGGCACTGTGATTAGAAGGCTCACAATTTAGACCACTCAGCCACAGAGGCCCTGCTAGGATCTGCCTGAGTGGGATTCAAAGTTTGGTGGTGAGAGGCACTGTGATCAGTAGGCTCACAATTTAGACCACTCAGCCATAGAGAGCATACTAAGATCTGCCTGAGTGGGATTCAAAGTTTGGTGGTGAGAGGCACTGTGATCAGTAGGCTCACAATTTAGACCACTCAGCCACAGAGGCCCTGCTAGGATCTGCCTGAGTGGGATTCAAAGTTTGGTGGTGAGAGGCACTGTGATCAGTAGGCTCACAATTTAGACCCACTCAGCCACAGAGGCCCTGCTAGGATCTGCCTGAGTGGGATTCAAAGTTTGGTGGTGAGAGGCACTGTGGTCAGTAGGCTCACAATTTAGACCACTCAGCCACAGAGGCCCTGCTAGGATCTGCCTGAGTGGGATTCAAAGTTTGGTGGTGAGAGGCACTGTGATCAGTAGGCTCACAATTTAGACCACTCAGCCACAGAGGCCCTGCTAGGATCTGCCTGAGTTGGATTCAAAGTTTTGTGGTGAGAGGCACTGTGATCAGTAGGCTCACAATTTAGACCACTCAGCCACAGAGGCCCTGCTAGGATCTGCCTGAGGAGGATTCAAAGTTTGGTGGTGAGAGGCACTGTGATCAGTAGGCTCACAATTTAGACCACTCAGCCACAGAGGCCCTGCTAGGATCTGCCTGAGTTGGATTCAAAGTTTTGTGGTGAGAGGCACTGTGATCAGTAGGCTCACAATTTAGACCACTCAGCCACAGAGGCCCTGCTAAGATCTGCCTGAGGAGGATTCAAAGTTTGGTGGTGAGAGGCACTGTAATTGGGAAGCACACAATTTATTTACACCACTCTGCCTCAGAGGCTATATCTTTATTCATAAAAATTGTCCTTCTCAGTCAATTATACAACATTAACAAACTATAACTTACCATTATTTTGTGTATATTTATAGAACCGAGTAGATATAACAGATGTAGACCACGAAGTGATGAGAGAAATGTTACGATTTATATATACAGGGAAAGCACCAAACTTAGATAAAATGGCTGATGATCTATTAGCTGCATCAGACAAGGTTTTATTTTCTTACATTTTACTTTTTTAAAGTCAAAATATTTGTTTAATTCAGTGTTGAGTCTGTTCAGAAATCTTACCTAATTTTGATTTCTGAGTCGTCCACTTCAAAATGACAACCATGACAGTGTTTGTTTATGTGTAAGGTGGATGGGATGGACTTGAATTGTTATCATCAGCATACACCTCATTAACATGCAGAAAATCAATTGACTTTGTTAACTAAGCATTCTTGAGTAAATATAAAGAATTTATTGTCAGAAATGTTAGTTAATAGATAAATTGCAGATATTAATTACAGTTGAACCTGCCCTAAAGACCACCTCTTTATAAGGGACATCTGCTTATAAAGGCCAATAAAATTCTATCCCAATTGCTCTTTATTCATATTATTTGAACTTGTATATAAAGACCACATGTGCATAAAGGCCACTTCTACTGATTCTCATGGGTGGTCTTTATAGACAGGTATGATTGCATTTATTATTAGTATGATTGCGTTTTGGATTAGTTACTGTCTGTTCTCGTTAATATAAAGTTTAATCAGTGGGGAGTAAAATCCATACTTCAACAAATTTGCTTTTGGGGTATTGACAAATTGACTTTTGTGATATTATCTATCTGGCCTCAAGGTAGGTGATGTCATATAGCAACCTTGCATTTTTGTCGAGCCTGGCATTGCCATAAGGCAAGACTAAGGTGTTACTTTTTTTGGTAGCAGTGGCGGCATGTCAAAATGTGAAAGTTTATGTTAAAGTAAAGTATTTTCTACTCTGTCAAAAACTAACCAGGCGAGACATTTAAATCCGTGGAATTCTTGTTTAAGTTATGGTTGACTAACTTTGTAGATTGTTTTTCTCACAACTTTTTTAAGCATTTAATTGGAAAAAATAGAAATGTTTGTAAATAAACAGTTTTCAAAATTGCTTATTAATCCAGTTACTTGATACAAAGAAATCTTTGTGACTTATAAAATTTTGACTGTTTTTTCAGTATGCATTAGAAAGATTAAAAGTTATGTGTGAAGAAGCTTTGTGTTCAAATTTGATAATAGACAATGTGTGTGAAGTATTAGTGTTAGCAGATTTACATAGTGCTGATCAACTCAAAACCCATGCGATAGACTTTATCAATAGGTAATATGCACTCTCTCTCTCTCTCTCTTTCTCTCCACAAACACACTTTCTCTCACACACACACACAAACACACACACACACACACACATACATACAGCATACATAAATACACTCTACACACACTCTTTCACACACACATTTAGATTAATTTCTGTATATACCCCTGGATATTTTTTTTGTTTGCTGAATTTAGACACTCTTTAAAGTCTGTTTACCCAAATAAAAAGTCACTCTAGTTTATTTTTTAATTTTTATTTGCCTTTTAAAATTTTTAAGATAAATTGACAGAGATATAAAAACAGTGATAAAAATTATAAAGATCTGAATTGAATATCAGAAGGGCTAGTGGAAACCATTTACCTGAAATACATAAGTTGAAACACATGTCTTATGCTATTGTTATATGTGTTAGAGGGGCTGCCTGACCAAAGAAATTTTAAGGATACACCTCTTTACATCTAGGTTGAATTTCTTTAAGATGCATCCTAATATTTGTCATTTTGCTTTTTAAAAGTTCTGTGTTTTACTCTTGATACTGTGGGCTACTTTACTATCTTGAACCTAAATGCTTTAAAATACATTTAAGTGAAAGAATCTTGTCTTGGACATAAAATACTTTACTCAGCTACACTCTGACCATAGAGAATTGAAGGATAGTGACACAATTAAAAACAATTACGAAATCAAAATCTAATAATCAGATTCTTATTCTCATTTCAGTCATGCAACAGATGTTATGGAAACATCAGGATGGAAAACCCTAATACAAAGTCATCCTCATTTGATAGCAGACGCATTCCGTGCTCTTGCAAGTCAACAGAGTCCACCATTAGGTCCTCCAAGGAAGCGTGTGAAGACATCATAGTCCTGGATTTATTATTATATTGTTATTGTTAAATCATCTTTATAACTTCCCTAGCTGTATTGTGATCTTGTCTCTCAGAAACTATTTAACATGTGTAGTGATGACTATCATTGTTGTTGCCATGGAACAACCCATTGTTGTTACCATGGAACAACTGATTCAGTCATTATTTATTATGTGAATGTCGGATGGTGCTGGAACAAGAGTTGCTGAGCTTTATGGAACATGAGTGACACATGATAGAAATGATTTACTAACATGAAAATGAATGCCAGTCCTGGATGTTTAATGACAAGTCTCGGAACATTTGTTCACAATCTTGGAAATTTCTAGATCAGGAAAAAAAAAAGGTTTTGGAATGTGGAATTTCTTACAAGGTATATTTGGAGTTCTTGAAATAAGAAATTTCCCAGAAAATAATGATTGTTTTTAAAATTATACAACAGCACTGGAACAAATAGAATGTTGTTTTAATTATAAATTACAACCTTTGGAAGAGAATGTTTGTGTTGGATCTCTGAAAGACAAATTTGAAACATTTAGTGGCATTTTTTTTTACAGTAAATGTCTTATGCATTTGATTGGTCCTGAAATAAGAAAATGATTGTGATTGAAAATGCTGAAATATTCTAAATATTGATGATGAAGCATTGATAGAAGTCCAGGAACATTAAGGATAGTCATGGATCAAAGAATGACAAACAAATCTGTAATGTGTTACCCTGATAGTTTTAGACTGTTGAGGACAAATTGAATTAATGTGCTTGTTATATGAACTGTTG
The DNA here is from genome assembly GCA_029721355.1 of Tegillarca granosa. Classification (NCBI taxonomy): domain Eukaryota; kingdom Metazoa; phylum Mollusca; class Bivalvia; order Arcoida; family Arcidae; genus Tegillarca; species Tegillarca granosa. Next base: position 2,174,952 of record CM056609.1, read on the forward strand.
TTGTTGTTGTCATGGGAACAACTTTTGACATGTATTTGTACTCATTTGTTTGTTGTTACTATGGGAACAACCTTTTTACTTGCTAATCTAGATATCTGTCTTAAAAAAGGTATCTTAAGCAAGGTGAGAGTTGCCAAGACTTATGTCTCTTTGAGAAAAAGAAAACATATTTCATTAGTAAAATGGGCAAGTGCTGTAAGAGACAGTTATATATGTAATAACCTCATTGTTTTAAAATTATTACAAATCTCATAGAATAGAATTGATATGACAAAGTTCATCTCAGTGATTGATTTGAGAGAGAGAGAGAGAGAGAGAGAGAGAGAGAGAGAGGAGGGGTCTGTAAGAGAGGTGCTAGGAATGTGCATATGTTTATGAAGATGGTAAATGAAATTGAGAGAGGGTTGTGAGTGTATGTATATTTGAGAGAGAGAGAGAGAGAGAGAGAGAGATGCTGATATATTTAATATGACTACAATTGTTTGTATGGAAAAATATTGACAATTCTTGTGACACTAGAAATATGTAAATTTCCTATGAAAAATTATCAATGTTTCTCAGAATAAAGAAGAAAACTTGTTTAATGAGGAATTTAGTTTATCCTATTACTGAATTTGCAAATTTTTTTCAAGCAAATATTTGTTAAAATTTGGTGTGTGGGTGTGTGTGTGTGTGTGTGTGTGTGTGTGTGTGTGTGTGAGAGAGAGAGAGAGAGAGAGAGAGAGAGAGAGAGAGAGAGAGAGATTTGATAATTGAGGCATGTAAAAGACAAGTAGCATGAAAAATTGTTCAAGAATATAAGTGCTTATTTTTGTTTTCAGAGATAAGAATTCCATTTTTTCACTTTATAAATTCATGCAAAATACCTATATACCTACATAGATATAAATATATATATATATATATATGCCAGTTATTTATTGTATGTTTGAAGTATGTATTGTTGTTTTTCATCAGTTAATTAGAACTTTGATTTCACACAACATGCTGACTGGGTATTCCTTTACAATATTGAGAGAACATGTTGCCAAGTGGTTAAGACCAGTCTTGTCATTCAAGGTTCTTGGGTTTTAGCTCCATACCTTAAATTATGGCTATACAATGTCAGCAAATGCTGTTCTTGAAAACTTAGAAATGTCTGCATACTATGCAGATTGCCACAAACTGTAGCTGTTAAATGTCAGCTGTTAAAAAGCTGGAATGACAACAAGTCGAAAGAAAATCAGCCTAGCAAGTCAATTTAAATCCCAGTTAATGCTTATGTTGTTATTTGTGTGGTTCATTGTAAGTATGAAAGTTTAAAGATTTATGTACATTGAATGAAATAGGAATTGTATAATTGTGTTATGTTTAAAGTCTTTCTTAATCATTGAGGAAGGAAAAACAGAAGTACAGGAACATATCCTTAAGGCCAATGAAAATAAATTATCTGTTTTACTGTCAGCTTGCTTATTGAAGTAAAGAAAAAAGTTTTGATGGACAAATTATAGATGTACAGAACAAATCTTTAAGGCTAATGAAAAAATATCTATTTATTGTCACTTAGCTCACCTATTGAAAATAAAGAAATATATATGGCCTAGTCACTGCTAAGAATGTTTGTGATTGGATGGGTGTCCATTAAAAAAAAAGTTTATGATGGTTTAAATAATAAGGACAATAGTAAAAGTTTTGATGGATTAGATATTGTGAAGATATGTAACACTTCTTCTAATAGCTAATGATCCACTTCAGTTGGGTTCAAATTAAGACAATATCCATTTTGGAACTAAGCCAAAAACTTTAAAATTACAAAAATTAAAGCAAAATTTACTACAAAGAAAATGGGAAACACAAATTTGCATCATTTCTTGGCCTTATTGATGATATAAATGATACACAGCTAGTCTTCAAACTGATGATTTATGCATACATCATGTGCTACACTCCAATTCATTGGTTAATTATTCAGCCAATAAACATAAGAGTAATATTTTAAATGCTGATTGGTTCTTTATTCAGCCAATGAAAACAGAGGGATATGAAACCTGTTGATATGTTTTGAATCCTATTGGTTTGTATTTGAACATAGTTATTTTGTTAAGGTTATGATCTGATTATTAATATTTCATCATTACTGTTTTTTATATTTCTATGTCGTCAAATTATATTCATGCTTCTAAAGTGTTGATTTGTTTTTCTTTTTTGTTTTATTATTATTATTTTTTTTATGTTTTTTATTAATTTTTTTTTTTTTTTTTTTTTGAATTATGTAAATAAGTTTTTTTGTTATTCAGTAAACAAGTTACAGTTAGTAATTTATTTTTTTTTTTTTTTTGTAAAAAAAATCTTAAAAACTAAATATAGCCATGGTTTTGGTTTCCTACTGCTCCTTATTGGTCAGTTTTACAAAATTTGGCGATCTTTCATTGTATGTGAAAATAAATTCATACCAAACTGAAATGCAGATCTCTTTGATATTGAAGAGAAATATCAAAATATCATTTTGAATATTTGAAAGGTAAAAAAAAAAAAACAGAATTTTTATCTACTTTTCTTTCTCAAGCCATCTAGAAACCAAATTTAAATGTCATATAATGTAGGTACATGTTTATGAATGTTACAGGATGTTTTTTTTTTCTCTCTCTCCTTTTTTCTGCCAAAAAATTTTATCATAATGTATACTCATTGTAAGAATTTATTTTAATGCTTTGGTGCTTTTTTTAAAGAAAATCTTTAGGCTTAGCCTCTTGACTGTTTATTTTATGAACATATTTTTTTTGGAAATATCTAGTTAATTATAGCATTGGTTTCAGAAATATATGAAAAGTGTTTCAACTGTTTTGGTTTCCTTCATTATTTTAGAACTTACCACCTCAGTTTAAATCAAATTATTTTGTTAGGACATGAAACACTGTTCCAGCTAGCCAAGCAAACTGGAATCAGTCTTTTATGATATTTTTGGTCAAGCCAAATATTTTTCTTCATCAATTTTTTTAAATTTATTACAAAAGTCCAAATGTTTTTGAATCGGTGCAAGATTCTAGTTCTGTGACTTTCATTTTATATAGGCAGACACTTTCTAGACCAAAAATAAGGAAGAAAAAGAATCCAAGCAGTTCAAATACTGAAAAAAAAACCCATAATATAAATACAGTGTTTACAAAAATTCCAATAAGCTTTGTATATGCACTTTTTGGTAAAAATTGAACATTTCAGGACGAAGGAATATTGTAATAAATCTATGAAAGATATTTGATTTATGAATTGTTTCTAATGTTTCACCTTCAACATCTTTTGTTGAATAAAATTTCATTTGATAGAAATTTTAAAAAAACTTTGAAAATGAAATGAGTAACATATTATAAAACATAACGAGAACAGCACTTAGTTGTAAAATCTGCATTTGACATTTGAACAATCCTAAAATACAAATTTAAACTTTTTCAAGCATTATAGATACAAGTTAACTTGGACTTGGTGTTTTCTGGAATACAATTTCTTCTATGTCACTGTTTTCATGGAGTTTTAGTTGTTAAAGTTTCATCATTCATTACAGACGTGTACAGTTAAGCTTTTATTTATTGCCATCATCATTTCTTCAAGTCAGATTTGGTCATTTTAAAGTAGAGAAGGGAGATAATCCAAGGGAGGAAATAAAGAAATCAAGGAAATAAAAAAAAAAGTGATCAAAGGAGATAATAAAGAACTCTGATATGATGACTTCAAATTCTTTGGTAATAAACAAGGTTGCAAAGTTATCAAGGGGCATTATGATGAGATTTTTAACACCATAGGAAGTAATGTTGAATCACTAGATATGTTATATGTGGAAATTGAATAATTGAAAAAAAATTATTAAGACAATGGATAACTTTGGTCAGTTTTTGTAAATGTCTAGTCATCAGTATGCAAATTGTCATGTTACCATGGTAACCAATAGTTTGTATTATATCTGTAATTAATATTTACTTTTTAGAAGCTTGCATATAATTTTATGGCTGGCCGATATTTAATGTATAATTGTGAATAGTTAAATGTGATAAACTATATGTGAATTGATTTTGTTATTGAATTTCTTTATTAGTTATCTCTAATGATTTATAGAAAGTTAATGATTGATTGAATGAATAGATTTTAATGTCCCAGTCAAGAATATTTCACTTATATCAGTAAGTCACTAGCTAAAGATAAAATTGTCAACCTATTTAGAACTACATTTAGTTTACCTATTATTAAAAAAAAAAAATAAAATAAAATAAATAAATAAATAAATATTTTTTATCAATGTAATTGGTTCATCCTTACTAGCCCATAATTAATGGAAATCCTAAAAGCTTGGGGCAACTCCATAATTTGTTAATTATCATCTTAACTAGCACGAAGTCCTATATGTAAGTGAACAATGGCATTGACAGAAAGAAATTATGTTTGTGGGAGAACAACAACAGATTCTGCAAAGAAAAGATCAAGAGCCAACTGGGACGAACTGAATCCAATAATATTACTTGGATCTTTATGCAACTTGTTTGTTTATTTACCATACCACTGCTTCTGTTATCAGAAATCATGCTTCTATGCAATGTTTGTTGGCGTTGCCTCATTTTTGATAAAGAATCACATGATAAATGTTCTAAACTAAGATCTTTGATAGATCAAACTAGCAGTAGGTTTCCTCACAAATTTCATTATAGGTAAAGGTTCTATTATGGAATTAAGAACGTGTTTTTCATGAGAAGCATAGTTAAGAAAATATGCACTATTTTATGCAGCTTTAACTTTGCAGTGCACTAGGAACACTGTGTAGGCAGGGTTCTCTGGCCCTCCCCAACAGAACTTTATGCGAGAAAGTTTGTCAGTTCGCTTGCTGAAGGTCGGTGGTTTCTCTTGGCACTCCGGTGTCCTCCATCATCCCAGAACTGACCACCTTGAAATAAATGAAAAAATCTTGGCTAAGGTGTAAAACACCATTCATTTATGGTATCATATTTAACAAATATATCATGGGGTTGCAGGGTATCGTATTTATCAAATATATCATGGGGTTTGCGGGCTATATCTCAGTTTATGGACTGGGCAGGCACCCCGAAGCGTAGCGGAGTGTTGGCACACAGGCAAATTAAAACTAACACAAACAGACTTGTTAATAAAATAATACTTACAAAAAGCTTTAAATACATGAGTTGAGTTATGTAACAGTGTTTTACCAGTCAAGATTTTTTCACTTATTTCGAGGCGGTCAGTTCTGGAATGATGGAGGAAACCAGAGTGCCAAGAGAAAACCACCGACCTTCGACATGCAAACTGACAAACTTTCTCAGGTCCCATGTCATGGTAGGCGTGCTGTATAATGCTATCAGCACAACGCACAGGCAAATGTCTGCACTTTTGCCTATAGCTGGTGACGTCTCAATATAAGTGAAATATTCTTGACTGGGATATTAAACACCATTACTCGACTCAACTGTCACAACTAAATAAAGATTTACTGTATGTTACAATCAGAACCTCTGTTGGTGGGGCTTAGTGGTCAATTGTTCTAAAGAGCGCAGATAAGGATCATAACACTGACCACCGCCAAGGTATGAATCCTACTTGGGCAGTGTGAGAAAGTTTGTCAGTTCACTTTGCTATGGTTTTGACTTTTTGTTTGTTATTAAAATAACTTTTCACTAACTGAATCGGTTATATCAGGTATTTAATATACAGTGAAACCTGCCTTAGAATTCACCTCTCTACAAGGACCACCTGCTAATAAAGGCCAATAAAAGTCTATACCAGTTGCTCTTTATTCATATATTTGAACTTGTATATAAAAGCCTCCTTTACTGATTCCAATGGATGGTCTTTATAGGCAGGTTTGACTGTACTTATATCTGAAAATTATACGTAAATAAAAACATATATACATATATATTATATTTAGAGATTATTATATGGCCATTTGATCTCACACCCTTTATCAGCCCGAGAGTCCTGATATCAGCCCGAGAGTCCTGATATCAGCCAGAGGGCCATGGCTGATATCAGGACTCTCGGGCTGATAAAGGGTGTGATATCAAAATGGCCATATAATAATCTCTAAATATAATATATATGTACATGTATATATACATGTTTAAATAAATTTGCTGTATTTGCCAAAACCGTTAAAATTATACCACTGCTAAATAAAGAACATTTATATTATGTTGCACTCGTGAGTTACCTCTGATCTTCGTCAAATTATATTGCTGAATAGTATGTACATATACCACGAGGTTGGAAAAACTCTTTACTCTCACATGCAACAAATAAGGTTTAAGCCACAATCAAGAATACAGTTTCCTTGCAATTTTTTTTTATTCTGTTTACATTTCAACAATAAATAAGCACAAAGCTTCTTACTACACATACTGAAGTGGATTTACAAATCAGTGACAGTACGGATATCAATGTTAATAAATTACTTCTGAAATTATAACTTACAAATTTACAATGGAGATTGGTTATAATTACCCAATACCTTTATAATTCTTCACCAGTTCATCCCATTACACCCGGCCTACCTCCAATTAAAACAACTTTTAAATTTCAATATTGTCACAGTGTACTTTCAGCTTCTAGTAGGATGTCTGTGTGCTTCATTAGAAGAGTGCCCCTGAGGGAAAATTGTCTGGCAGAGATGTGAATAGAAATGTTTTTGGAAACACTGAATTCAAAGCTATTATTTCAGATGCTTCTTATAATTGAATGGTGGTGAAAAATTCTGTCCTTTTGGACATCTTTATAACCAATCAAAATTCTGTCCTTTTGGACATCTTTATAACCAATGAAAATTCTGTCCTTTTGGACATCTTTATAACCAATGAAAATTCTGTCCTTTTGGACATCTTTATAACCAATCTCCATTTACAGTTCAATTTAATTTGATATTCTGAGCTTCTATTTGTGGATTGCATTTACTGATTTGATTGGCTATGTAAACAGCTCTTGTCAACTTTGATTGGCTGCCTACAGTGAGGCGCTGGTGGGAATATTTTGCAAGTTTTTTTGTCATGTATATAAAAAGCTATTACATGTATATTATCGGTAAGTCATTAAAGAATGAACATTAATTAACAACAACTATGACAAAATAAATTAACAAAGAATTAATATACTACAGCCTCAAAATATAGAAATAGTAATATACTCTAAATAAATTAAAGGCAAGACCTCTGACCTTGCTTACAAACATTTCCCAAAAGCATTCATTCTTGAAGTAATATGAAGGATGTGAAATGTGACATGTCAAGCAAAAAACCCTCACTTTTAGGTCATATTATCAATCTTGAGGTTTTTTACTCTATAAGACTATGTAATTTTTCTAATTAAAATATTTTATGGCATTAGTCATGAAATTTTTACCATGCATAAATTTCAAAGTTTAAAATGCACACTGCGCTGGTTTCCAGGTTACCTGTTAATTGTGCTATATAGTTTATCTTGGGAGATGATAATGGATGTTATTATATTTCTAAATTACATTAAGAATTTATCTTCCTTACAGTATTTTTAATTAATATGTATGTAAATTACACACATATATGCAGGATGCCACCTCGAATCTAAGGCGAACTACCTTACAAAAACGACAGTAGTTGCTTGCATGTGCTTGTGCGAATACTTGCTCCAGAACAGCTTGCTGTTGTATGCAAAGTCAGAGGAATGTAATAATCACACATACATGGAAATCCCAACATTCCTGGATATTGTTCTTAAAAAGTAAATGTATATTTTACCATTAATGCATTTTGTAGTTAATTAATAAATTAAAACCTTAAGATAAAAATACACATCAAACATAGACCATCCAAAATACACCTCACAAATACACTTTTACAAATACACCTCACAAATACACCCAAAAACATGATCCAAAATTGTCAATACAGACCATTGTATATGTATTACTGTAATATCAAATCTGTTTGACCCATCAACTTATCTTAATAATATCTTTAAATCAAAAATTGCTATAAAAACAATCACCTTAAGCAGAGTTTTATTTTGCTCATGTACGATTTGATGTATACATGCTACCAAGACAATAAACAAAAATCTGTAACATTTTAAAAACTCCCTACTCTGGATGGTCACAAAACAAAATAATAAAGTTGCATCCAGTGCAGGGGTTAAATTTCTTCTGCCTTTCAGGTTTCTAAATCTAGGTCTGTCCAGGGAATCAAGACCTGTATTGTATCTTTTTAGCAGCACCAAAATTTTTTATAAATTTTCTTGTTGAAAACATTGAACTTTTAAGATTAAAACCAAAATAAATATTACTAATCAAGTTTTATTTTCAGTTTAAACCAAACAGAATATTGTTATCCACCTTTTTCCAATTAGAACCAATTTTAATATCCGTAAACCATCCGGGTAGCCATTCCAATTTAGCAAACAAACTGTGATTACTCTATCTGTAGATTAATGAAATATGGACAGTTTTACAGGGTGTATGCCTACTAAATCCTCTCACCCCTAAATACCAATGGTATGATCCAGTTTATAGTTGGCAGTTATATGAATTAATTAATTATATGGTGGTTGGTAAAATATAACTGTTTTTAGTTCTGACTAGTGCTAAGTTGTAAAATTGTAAAAAAAAAAAAAAAAAAGTATTATTATTTAAATGCTTAAAATATCGAACTTTTTTTTGTAATTTTTGCTGACAAAACAAGTATAACTATAAAATGCTGCTGGTAGTGTGAAAACAAGAAAAAAACATTTAAATCAAATATGTACAGGTATGATAAAAATAACATTTAAAAAAAACTTTAAAAATTGTCTACAAATAAAGCTTAAATGGCACATAATTTGTTTTCATAATAAATGTTAACTGGATAAAAAAAAAGCTTCTATTACCAGTAGATGAGATCATCAAATTGAGAAAATGATGTCACTAATATAAACACAGAGCATAGCATGAGCTTTCTAAAGCAAATGATGCCATTTCTGGAACCATTGAAAATGGATATTACTGAAAACTTAAAGTAAAAACATTTTTTGTATAAATAATAAGCATTCTATGTAAAACAAGGTTTATGGTGACTTTGACACCTGTTAAAAAATAAATATAAAAATTGTCTACGCTATTCTCAATGTATGTCATACCATCTATCTTCTACCGGGCTTCAAACATAACTATTTCATAAAGTTAGAATTAAATAAGATAACAATATAATCAAAAATAAAAGAATTTTACAATTTACAAAATTAATATAGTTTGAAAAAGGTAACATCAGTTTTTATCACATACCCATTGAATCTTACTATAGCGATACATTACATTTTCTGGCTATGTGATACAAAATTCTGTATCGCACATGTGTGATACAACATTACATATCACCATAGTAACTGCAAACTACTTTTAAGGGAATTCCCTCTTCCAACAACAATAACATTACGTCATGACTACGTAAGAACTTTTCCTATGTGATGTTATCATTCATTTGGGAGAATTTTGTCAAGTTGGGAGAATCCAGGATGATGTTAACAAATTTTGATAAATCAATGTTTGTTTTTTAAGTTTCAATCTTTGTTTACGAAAGAAGTATTAAAATGTTAACAAATGAGGTTTAAACAAGCAATTATCTGTTGTTTTTAATTACATTTTAGCAGTTTTTTTTTGGTTTTTTTTTTACGTTTTTCAGTCAGATATCAGTTTTCCATTCAGATTAAAAATCACTATAAAAAACTGGTTGTGAATTTAGTGGCAGATTAAGTTAGAAAGAAAGCTCTGCATTTAGATTGGTAGAGTTTGCGAAAAATACAAAACCACACATATGGTTTTCTGATGAAGCTGATTGCACTTGTTTATTGTGCGGATGCCTACATACACTCGTGCACAAAGGGCACTCGTGTAAGGTATCCCTCCGCACAATAAACTTGTGCGATCAGCTACGTCAGAAAACCACATATGTGTGGTTTTGTGTATTTTTTTAAATACTTTAAAAATCACAAATATCTGTAGGGGATAAAATTTTGCTACTTTTATGAATTGTAAAAACAGCAAAAATTAATGTAAATGAAAATTTTTAAATACCAAGCCAAGAAAATGGTATTTATTTATTTTTTATTTTTGACAGAACTCAATTCCTTAAAGTTTTCTCCGAATATTTTTTTTATATTGCAAAAACACAAAATTGTAACCCAACAAATATTAATGATTCTATAGTGTAAAAAAAAAAAAAAAAAAAAAAAAAAAAAAAAAAAAAAAAAAGAAACCAAACAAACAAAAAAAAAAACAAAAAAAACAGAGTTTAGGACCATAAAACTTTCTACTTCTGTTCTGCAGTTGGCTGAACTGATCTGTGAACAATAAACCACTTTCGTTTAATCTAAATTTCTGATAATAATACAAGTTGTCTCATAATTTGATAAAATATTTGAAATATTGGGTTACAATATAGAGTGAGATAGTTTGGCCTCTTCAAATATCTGCCATAGTTTTCCTCGTAACTGTAGCATTAGTAATCATTCACTGCAGTTCGCAGTTGAAGTAAATGAAAATGACACCAACATGAGTTTGTCAATGAGACCAAAAAATAAAAAAATGCAAAAAAAAATTAGTCTGAGCACTAGATTAACTAGGTTAAACAAGTGGTGGATACAAATATTGTAAATTGGTAAATTCTTGTGTCATTTAATTTTCCGCAAGTATCTTCATTTCAAGATATTCAATTACTTTTAATTTGTTGTTATGGAAAGGTAATCAGTGCAAACGCTTGTGAAATATATCAAAATAAAGTATTTGCAAAAATTTTATTTTTGGGTTTTATCACTCACAAATTTACAGGAAAGTGGAAGAACAAAACAGTTTTCCTATTTACAGTATATATGCCAATATGTCAGATATACAACGTATATTTATCACACTGGTGATTATATATTCTAAAGCAAGCGCTATTGACCAAACAATGTCTGCTGGATACTATAGCTGACAAACTGTGGTGGAAAACCCCGACCAAAACATCCTGGTCTCTGGTGAAGGGCTAATTCATGCAAAACCCAACAGGCAAATTATTTTCAATACAGTTTACACCCAAAAATAAAAAAGAGAAAAAAAAAAAAAAAAAAGAAAGAAAGAAAAAGAAAAAAAAAATTTGATGGCTTTATTATATGACATTAGTGGACCAATTCATGGTATTATTGCCCCTCTTATTACTGGTCAAAATACATAAATAAAAATTTAAATACAAACTGAATGCAGTGCAACATGTCCAAAATGAACCCAGTGGGAACAAAACAAATCATTGACATTTGAAAATCAGGACTTGTAATTTTCAATTTTATTTGGAAAAACTGTTTGATAAATTAAAATGCAGAAGCACTGGAGTTCTCAATGACTAATTGTATAAACAGGAAATATAAGGTGGACGCCATCTACAAGCCAACCTCTAGTGTCAAAGTGGGGATAACTCTGCAGGGAAATCCACCAATGTTCCTCAATACAAAACAAAATCGTCTGTTCAGAATGATTTCAGTTTTGACAGGTTACAATGTAAATATGTTGGAAGTTTTATGATGCTGGCCCCATAATAAAATATGTCATGTTTTTCAGTGATATGATTTATATTGTTTCTCCTCATCTACATGAATATGTTTATAAAACAGCAAGAATGTAACAGTACTGAGGTAGTGTATACACAAAGTTTATTCTGAAACACGTCATATGACATCTAAATAAAATAGGTAAAACTTCAGTTTATACACAGGAAAAATGTCAAAACTTATGAAAAAGATATGTTTGGGTCACATTTGAGATATATATATACATGTATATAGATGTTTATTATAGAAAATGGATGGAAAACATGAAAAACTTACATCTATATAATTTTTTTTGGAATAGATACATCACTTTAACTTTATGGAAAAATAACCTGTTCTATACAAATTAACACACATGCATTTTCTTTTCCATAAAGTTTTAGATTGACTGAGCATCTAGGCTCACAAGCTATTACTTATTCCACTGTAAATCACCTGACCGAAGTAGCAAACAATATTCCTCCCTGGATGAGAAAACAGTCCAGTGTATGGATAACCCCCCCCCCCCCCCCCCCCTTAGCTTATTTGCTGGTATCGTTTATTTAGCAATTAAATAAACTAAAGCAATATAAAATTATTTCTTTGCTCAAAGACAGCCTTGCAGCATAATTTAAGCTCAAACCCGTAACCCTTGAACCATGTCTGAATGGTTCTCCAAACGTTTTTTATACACTGTAGAATCATTTATTACAGTGATTCTTCAATACCTATCACTTTCTTTGCTCATTATTTGTGGTTTTTGCAGTGACAAAAATAGTTGATAACAATTTGTTACTTTACATTTATTTTTATATACGATTTGTTGACGTGTAAATTTGTGCGTCAGGCTGTCTACGAAAAACAATGGACATTAGAACAAAAAAACAAAAAAAAAAAATTTCCTGTATACTTATCCCAAATCTTTTGTTTGACAAAGGTAATAAAATGACTATTGACTTATGACGTATCTACCATGTTCAAAATGAATTTATCTTAACTTCAAAAAATTAATTACACAAAATTTTGGCAAGAAAAAAAAGTATACGTACAATTTTTACTCCTTTTTAAAATACAAGAAGTATGACACACACCAAGGACAATTAGCTGTGATAAATAAATATTCATTTTTATAATTTTTTATTTTTTATATTTTTTTTGTTACAATACAAAGGTTTTGTGATTTTTTTCTATGTGAAAGAGGATAGTATAAATGATTTGTTCGTCTGCATCAACTATAATTTTTCAAGAGCAATGTTAAGAGAAATATCACATTGTTATCCTGGGCTGAGTAGCTCCATATTTAAAAGTTTTAACTTCTTAATACCACACGTTTTGTCTTATCAAAATAAATATTAGTAATTATTATTACAATAATTCTGAAAATTTTACATAATTATGTAATATTGTATTTATTAAATAAGTTAAATAACTCTTGAGGTAAAAAAAGCCTTGTTCTAATTTCGTAAATAAATTCTCAATGAATTAAACAAACTGAAAATGATATTAAAATGAATGTTCAATTCTTTTTTCTTTATTTAATCCTAGCAAAGTTTATTTTTGTTATAGAGAATCAGTAAAAATGTCGTTAATATGCACAGGTCATGTGACACAAAACATCATTTCATGTTACAACAGAAAGAACAACACTGGTAACCTCGGAGATCAGTAATCTAGGAGATCAGTAACCTAGGAGACTAATAGCTTAGGAGACCAGTAAACTAGAGATTGGTAACTTAAGAGACTAGTAGCTTAGGCGACCAGTAACCTAGAAGATTAGTTACCTAGGAGACGAGTAACCTAGGAGATGAGTAACCTAGGAGACGAGTAACCTAGGAGACAAGTAACCTAGGAGACTAACAGCTTAGGAGACCAGTCACCTAGAAGATTAGTAACCTACGAGACCAGTAACCTAGGAGACGAGTAACCTAGGAGATGAGTAACCCAGGAGACAAGTAACCTAGGAGATGAGTAACCTAGGAGACGAGTCACCTAGGAGACAAGTAACCTAGGAGACTAACAGCTTAGGAGACCAGTCACCTAGAAGATTAGTAACCTAGGAGACGAGAAACCCAGGAGTTCAAAGGGCTATAACTCTAATGTACTACATTTTTTATAACATGATACTGAGATAATTTACACATTACATGTAATTTCTTCAAATTTTTTAAAAATAAAATACAACATCAAAAATTTGGTAAACAAGTAAACAATGAAGCAGCAGATATTTAACATATACCGGTATCCTCATACTTGTAAATACTGTTAACAATTCCTCCAACAAATACATAAAACATTTAAAAGTTATTGCACCTAGTAGACAGTTAGGGAACTCAGTTGTAGAGAAGTCTATGTATAACTATATTTCCATTCTAATACGCAGAATTTACAGAAATTATTTTTTAAACAAGAGCAGTAAAAAAGATATAGTTTGCTTGTACCTTTTACATTCTAACATACCAGTAATGCCACTCCAGTTAACATCAGAAAAAAGTTATACCTAGCTATGACTAAAAAAAATCTCACTATCAAAAACAATGTGTAAAGTGTTCTTATGAATCTAAAAGAAAAGAGATTCTGACAGACAGAAAGGAAAATTTCTGTTACATTTATTTCTAACTGTGTGGTTAAAAAGCTGTGATTAAAACAGATTACCCTATCAATTAACAAGTGATTTTTTCTAAATATTGACTTCTTTTCAGTGATGTCCATTTAGTTGCTTCTTCATCTTTTTTTTTTTTTTTTTATCACTGAAAGTAAATTTACTTTTTGATATCCTCATGGGTTTCACCAGCATAATGCATGAAACATACCAATAACATTTGTGTGTAACAACATGGAATCCCTTAATCCAACTTCTACCTGCAAAACTAACATCATTCTTGAAAAGTGGAACATATTTCATATCTACCAAAAGTAATTGTACAACAAATAATCGTTCCACACAATGTTATATGGTAGTATCACATTACCCTAGTGAACCCTACCTCCCCCTATTTTCCTATTCTTAGTTTCTGTCTGATGTCCTTATTTTTCTATCCCGAGTTTCTGTCTGATATACTTGGCTACGATTCTCTGTGGTCGTTGTTGCCATTCTTCCATGATGTCATGTGGTGTGTTGATTTGGTCACCTTTCAGTCTGTCCAGTAAGGTCACACACAATACCGCACCTGTGGGTTAAAAACAATCAAAGTACTGTTAGTACTGGAAGGCTCACCTATGTAGCTAACATTAACAAGTCACTAACCAAATGAATCATTTCTACACATGATAACAATAAATATCAAAATCAAGGTTAATTTTTTTCTTCTAAAACTGCATAGTAGACAAAATTGAAAAATAATAATTTGAAAAATTAAGTAATTTTGTGTCTTTAAAAGTGGATTTTAGAAATTAAAAAAAAAAAAAAAAAAAAACAAATTTAGTGAATTAATATCCCAAACACTTTATTATTTATTTATTTATTTATTTTTGGTAATTACCAATTATTTTTAAGTTAGACTGTTGTATGTGAAATAATATGCAAATATCCTATTAATGTTGATGCTTTGTATCAAGTTTCATTAAATTGTGATGAACAGTTTTGGAAAAATTACTCTGGATAAAAATTGTTATTAAAAACTCTAAATGGTCATAACTCTAAGGGAAATTCACAAATTAACTTTGATTAAAAATCTGCACATCTCCTGTCCCTGTTAATGCTTTGTAGCAAGTTTCATGCAGTTGAAACAAATAGTTTTGAAGAATTGTCTGGACCAGAAATTGGATGGACAGATGGATGAACAGACTGATGGAAGGCTGGAAGGACAGAATTAATATTTAATTTAATATCTCCCCTCTTTTCTTTGAAAGGCAGAAATTTATTTATTTGATAAAAGCCTCAACAATATCAACCAAAATTGTAAATACATTGTACATGTATTTGGTTTTATATATAAAATGTGTGTGTGTGTGTGTGTGTGTGTTTGTGTGTGTGTGTGTGTGTGTGTGTGTGTGTGTGTTTGTGTGTGTGTGTGTGTTTTATCTTTAAGTTAGTTAAGTGGAGTTTCAGTAGCTAAGTGGTCTTAGCTTCAATTTACTGAATTACTGGGTCTCTTGCTTCCTATTTTCAAATCAAACTTGGGCAGATCCTAGTGTGAGAAAGTGTGTCAGTTTTTTTGCCAAATTAGGCATTTTTTTCTAGAGCACTCTGGTTTTCTCCAAGCACTGACCATCTCAATATACCTGACAGATTATTGACTCGGCTCCGTTCTGTATGTATAACTTTACAGTTTCTTACTTACTCTTTATTCCTGCTCTATGACACATAGCCGCAAAGCAGAGAGATTCCATTTCAATATTAGCTATACCACGATCGTGTGCTCTCTTCAAAAAAGCCATCTTGTCATCTTCAGTGTAATCACAGAATGCTCCATCCAATCTGGCTTGGCCTAAAGAATAAATTTGACCATTAATCATTACAAATACAATGTAAATGTGTGAATTTTCATTTATCAAATTTCGCAAAAATAACACATTATTCATCATGAACTAAAAATTATTGCAACAAATACCCACAAAAGCTTGAAATAAAATCATATAAAAGGTATATATAAATCGCTCGACTGGTGGATAAGTTTTTTCTCATTTTATGGTACCATGGCCATCTTGGATGCCACAAGAAGCTGATTATTTATAAACTTAAACTACTCCACCTAGAGACTTTCCACACCAAATGGGTCCATTTGGCCCAATTGTTTCTGAGAAGAAGAATTTCAAAGAATCAGCTATTGATAGCAGTTTATTTGCATATTCCTCTAATTACAAGCCAATTAAAATTGTGAGGAAAAACCTGTTAAATGTGTTAAATGGCTGCTTGGATTTGATTTGTAATAACTTAAAACTAATCCTAGGGACCTTCCACATCAAATATTGTTCCATTTGGCTCAGTAGTTTTAGAGGAGAAGATTAAAGTTTACACATACACACACGTTTCGCTATGCCATAAGCTCAGCCAGTTGAGCTAAAAACTGAAATACGTGTATGCGCATAAACTGATCCAAGAAATGCATTTCAATTTTGAAAGCAATGCCATCTTCATCTTGTCTGTGGGTTGATTTGGAGCAGTTGTAGAATTATGGGTGTGCAATAAGAACAAGTGAAATTTTGTCTGTTATTCACTTTAGAGTACCAGTAACTTTATATGGCTGCTGAACAAACAGTCAACCAATTGTTAAGACCACATGATGTCATCATTGATTGACCAGAATTGTCATCAGAAATGCATTTCATTTTTAATGACTGAAAAGTCAAAATACTTCAAAAATAATCTATATCGAAATATAGGTCATTTTTGCACCTTTGAACTATTTATAAACTGTGTCATGCGAAGTGAGCTAAATAACACCTGCTGTCATGTTACTGTTTTTTTTCCAGAAATAGTCATATCATTCGATTGATGTTTATTATACAGTTTAATGGTTATGCATGCATTTACAAACATTTGAAGATTTTTAAATAATTTTGCTGTTGTATGTAAATAAGTGAAATTGTTAAATAATTCCCTCATGCAAAGCATTCCTTAGCTCAATTTGGATTTATATAATTTTGGAACTTTGGATTTATCAATTTTTAACTGCTTGGCTTATTTTATTAATCTATCAAACTTTTTGGCCCCTAGTGTCACTCAAGAGGAATGATTTTCCGAAATGTGCATATATGTGCATCAAAATTTAAGAGGTATTTTCGTTAGATATTTACCTTCATAAAAATCATATGTACACATAGTTTTTCCTAACACAGCCTTACAGTCTATAGATTCTGCCACCTTTATTAATTCTTTATTTAATGCTGGGTCCAGATAGGCTGGGTGCTGGATTATCATACCCAGGGTTGCCTAAAATAATAAAATGTATTGGTTTATTGACTATTAACATTTAATATGTCAGAGATAATCAGATGTTGCATAAGGAAAGTAATCCAGATTCGAACAGGGGAGGTAAAAGGAAAAGTAAAATAAGAATCTTTGAGAAAACAAACTTGACAATGGATTTTACACAAAAAATGTTCCAGAGGATAGTGACCATTGAAGACAGGGGAATTTTCCAAATGGGTGGTCATTAAGGTGACCACTGACTGCATCAGACAGATGACTGCTATAGAGAGGTTGTTTATATAGTAAACACATTAGGGAACTACTCAGACTGACCACTACTGATAAGTGACCTCTCTATGGAGGTGACTGCTACCTCAGGTGTTACTGTATCACATTTTTTATTTTCAGTTTTCATTATTTCCCCCAAGCATGTGATTTTTTACAATCATGAAACTATAAAGAGGGTAAGTCTGCCCATTAGGTTTAAGCAGGTGCCCCTTATATTCTTGTGAATAATTAATTAGTTTATTTATTTACCACTTCCATATAAGATCGTAATATACCATCTACAGCCTCCTCTGATATCACTACTGTACCTGGTTCTAAACCTGAAACAAATTTAAAATAGGTGTAATTATAGATAATTAATATATGTAGCTCAACATCAAAAGCTGTAAATACGTAGAGGCAAGGAGGCATCTGTAGCAATATTCTCCACATAATGTTATAGAAATTCAAAATTTTAAATAAACCTTCGACATCACTTAAACTACTTACAATGTATACTTTTTGGTAACACCACTTCCACCAATTTGAAGAAAACTGCATCTTCTATGTCATACTTGGTATGACAAAGTTATCTGAACATCTCAAGCATCTACAAATTTATTTTTTAATTTAAACTGTATATACAGACAGACCACACGAGGAACTTAACAGATATGGACTTTACAGAAAGGTGTTATTTATATCAAGGTTCTTTTTGATTGAATTGTTAATCAAAGGGGCCTAAAGCATGTAACGTAACTGATAAATGCTCTCATGTGTGTGTGTGTGTGTGTGTGTGTGTGTGTGTGTGTGTGTGTGTGTGTGTAGCCACTGTAGTTAACTGTAAATAAAGATCTTACCTAATCCATCATGTATATACATATGTTTGTGTGTGTGTGTGTGTGTGTGTGTGTGTGTGTGTGTGGTCTCTGTAGTACAGTTCACTGTACATAAAGATCTTACCTAAGCCACCACTTGTACCGAGTCTGAAGAAAACGACATCCTCTACATTACACTTGGCATGATGTAGTAACTTTAATATCTCATGTATTAAGATAGATAGTGAGGGTATACCCATACCATGCTGAAAAAAACAAAACATAATAAAACAAATAAGTACATATTATATCACCTACAACCCCCTCCAGAGGCCCTTAGTGGCTTAGTGGATCTTCCCTCTAGCCTTCTTCTTAGTCAAAATTTGTTTTAAAAAAATGTCAATTCCCCTGCTGACAAATTGAGGGTTTGTTTTTCTTTTTTCTTTTTTTTTTTTGAGTATTCAGGTTTTCCCAACCATTCCAGAACAGAAATACATCATCCTCTACACAGCCAAATGTGAAATTCTTTCATATGAATTTAATGTTAAGTTTTTATGTGAATTTCATGTGAAAAATATGAATGGTATGCAAGTTGCAAAAGTCAACATAAATCTTTATCTTTTATAATTAATTGATACTTTGTAATTTTAAATTCATATTTTTGTTTTTTTGTTTGTTTGTTTGTTTTTTTTTTTGTTTTTTTTTTTTTTCTTGTTTATTTTTTTAAATGCTCATTCTTTTACAAAGTTTATTTTTTTCATGTAAAAATTCGAGTGAAAATTAATTAATCAAAGGTAAAATCACATGATTGATATTCATGTGAAAATTTTCACATTTATTTCATGTGAAGAAAATTTGCCTTTATATACACAAGAAAAATTCTTGACTCTGGTATAAAACTAAAATTACTCATTGGAATTCTGCAGACTGATAATTTACAAACAATTTATTTGTCTTTTTGTGTTTTTATTTATTTATTTATTTATTTATTTATTTATTTAAATTTTTTTTTTTGTCAGAGGCTCGTATATTTGCCCTGATTATATATACTTACACTGACAGATATAACAGGACCGACTTTATATAAAACATATCGATCTGATCCTTTAGATATGTCCAGTAGAGTGTGACCAGCAGGAAGTTTGTAATTTAACTGTTCAACCATGTAAAATGCAAACTTTTCCATCCGACTTGGGGATCCACCAAACACACAAACTGTTAGAAACAAAGAAAATTTTACAACTTTAAAAAAATTAAAACATACACATATTAAATTTAATATACCTTTAAAGTTAACTCACCATAAGGAAGTAAATCATTCAGATTCTTTAATTTGTCATACCTTACTGTAACTCCAACACCATAAGGAAGTAAATCATTCAGCTTCTTTAACTTGTCATACCTTACTGTAACTCCAACACCATATAAGGAAGTAAATCATTCAGATTCTTTAACTTGCCATAACTTACTGTTACTCCAACACCATATAAGGAAGTAAATCATTCAGCTTCTTTAAATTGTCATACCTAACTGTAACTCCAACACCATATAAGGAAGTAAATCATTCAGCTTCTTTAACTTGTCATACCTTCCTGTAACTCCAACACCATATAAGGAAGTAATTCATTCAGCTTCTTTAACTTGTCATACCTTCCTGTAACTCCAACACCATATAAGGAAGTAAATCATTCAGCTTCTTTAACTTGTCATACCTTACTGTAACTCCAACACCATATAAGGAAGTAAATCATTCAGCTTCTTTAACTTGTCATACCTTCCTGTAACTCCAACACCATATAAGGAAGTAAATCATTCAGCTTCTTTAACTTGTCATACCTTCCTGTAACTCCAACACCATATAAGGAAGTAAATCATTCAGCTTCTTTAACTTGTCATACCTTCCTGTAACTCCAACACCATATAAGGAAGTAAATCATTCAGCTTCTTAAACTTGTCATACCTTCCTGTAACTCCAACACCATATAAGGAAGTAAATCATTCAGCTTCTTTAACTTGCCATTCCTTACTGTAACTCCAACACCATATAAGGAAGTAAATCATTCAGCTTCTTTAACTTGTCATACCTTACTATAACTCCAACACCATATAAGGAAGTAAATCATTCAGCTTCATTCAGCTTCTTTAACTTGTCATACCTCCTGTAACTCCAACACCATATAAGGAAGTAAATCATTCAGCTTCTTTAACTTGTCATACCTTACTATAAATTCAACATCATTTAAGGAAGTAAATCATTCAACTTCTTTAACTTGTCATACCTTCCTGTAACTCCAACACCATAAAAGGAAGTAAATCATTCAGCTTCTTTAACTTGCCATTCCTTACTGTAACTCCAACACCATTTAAGGAAGTAAATCATTCAGCTTCTTTAACTTGTCATACCTTACTATAACTCCAACACCATATAAGGAAGTAAATCATTCAGCTTCTTTAACTTGTCATACCTCCTGCAACTCCAACACCATATAAGGAAGTAAATCATTCAGCTTCTTTAACTTGTCATACCTCCTGTAACTCCAACACCATATAAGGAAGTAAATCATTCAGCTTCTTTAACTTGTCATACCTCCTGTAACTCCAACACCATATAAGGATGTAAATCATTCAGCTTCTTTAACTTGTCATACCTCCTGTAACTCCAACACCATATAAGGAAGTAAATCATTCAGCTTCTTTAACTTGTCATACCTTCCTGTAACTCCAACACCATATAAGGAAGTAAATCATTCAGCTTCTTTAACTTGTCATACCTTCCTGTAACTCCAACACCATATAAGGAAGTAAATCATTCAGCTTCTTTAACTTGTCATACCTTCCTGTAACTCCAACACCATATAAGGAAGTAAATCATTCAGCTTCTTTAACTTGTCATACCTTCCTGTAACTCCAACACCATATAAGGAAGTAAATCATTCAGCTTCTTTAACTTGTCATACCTCCTGTAACTCCAACACCATATAAGGAAGTAAATCATTCAGCTTCTTTAACTTGTCATACCTTCCTGTAACTCCAACACCATATAAGGAAGTAAATCATTCAGCTTCTTTAACTTGTCATACCTTCCTGTAACTCCAACACCATATAAGGAAGTAAATCATTCAGCTTCTTTAACTTGTCATACCTCCTGTAACTCCAACACCATATAAGGAAGTAAATCATTCAGCTTCTTTAACTTGTCATACCTTACTGTAACTCCAACACCATATAAGGAAGTAAATCATTCAGATTCTTTAACTTGCCATAACTTACTGTTACTCCAACACCATATAAGGAAGTAAATCATTCAGCTTCTTTAAATTGTCATACCTAACTGTAACTCCAACACCATATAAGGATGTAAATCATTCAGCTTCTTAACTTGTCATACCTTACTGTAACTCCAACACCATATAAGGAAGTAAATCATTCAGATTCTTTAACTTGCCATAACTTACTGTTACTCCAACACCATATAAGGAAGTAAATCATTCAGCTTCTTTAAATTGTCATACCTAACTGTAACTCCAACACCATATAAGGAAGTAAATCATTCAGCTTCTTTAACTTGTCATACCTTCCTGTAACTCCAACACCATATAAGGAAGTAATTCATTCAGCTTCTTTAACTGTCATACCTTCCTGTAACTCCAACACCATATAAGGAAGTAAATCATTCAGCTTCTTTAACTTGTCATACCTTACTGTAACTCCAACACCATATAAGGAAGTAAATCATTCAGCTTCTTTAACTTGTCATACCTTCCTGTAACTCCAACCCATATAAGGAAGTAAATCATTCAGCTTCTTTAACTTGTCATACCTTCCTGTAACTCCAACACCATATAAGGAAGTAAATCATTCAGCTTCTTTAACTTGTCATACCTTCCTGTAACTCCACACCATATAAGGAAGTAAATCATTCAGCTTCTTAAACTTGTCATACCTTCCTGTAACTCCAACACCATATAAGGAAGTAAATCATTCAGCTTCTTTAACTTGCCATTCCTTACTGTAACTCCAACACCATATAAGGAAGTAAATCATTCAGCTTCTTTAACTTGTCATACCTTACTATAACTCCAACACCATATAAGGAAGTAAATCATTCAGCTTCATTCAGCTTCTTTAACTTGTCATACCTCCTGTAACTCCAACACCATATAAGGAAGTAAATCATTCAGCTTCTTTAACTTGTCATACCTTACTATAAATTCAACATCATTTAAGGAAGTAAATCATTCAACTTCTTTAACTTGTCATACCTTCCTGTAACTCCAACACCATAAAAGGAAGTAAATCATTCAGCTTCTTTAACTTGCCATTCCTTACTGTAACTCCAACACCATTTAAGGAAGTAAATCATTCAGCTTCTTTAACTTGCCATTCCTTACTGTAACTCCAACACCATATAAGGAAGTAAATCATTCAGCTTCTTTAACTTGTCATACCTTACTATAACTCCAACACCATATAAGGAAGTAAATCATTCAGCTTCTTTAACTTGTCATACCTCCTGCAACTCCAACACCATATAAGGAAGTAAATCATTCAGCTTCTTTAACTTGTCATACCTCCTGTAACTCCAACACCATATAAGGAAGTAAATCATTCAGCTTCTTTAACTTGTCATACCTCCTGTAACTCCAACACCATATAAGGATGTAAATCATTCAGCTTCTTTAACTTGTCATACCTCCTGTAACTCCAACACCATATAAGGAAGTAAATCATTCAGCTTCTTTAACTTGTCATACCTTCCTGTAACTCCAACACCATATAAGGAAGTAAATCATTCAGGCTTCTTAACTTGTCATACCCTTCCTGTAACTCCAAAACCATATAAGGAAGTAAATCATTCAGCTTCTTTAACTTGTCATACCTTCCTGTAACTCCAACACCATATAAGGAAGTAAATCATTCAGCTTCTTTAACTTGTCAGTACCTTCCTGTAACTCCAACACCATATAAGGAGTAAATCATTCAGCTTCTTTAACTGTCATACCTTACTGTACTCCAACACCATATAAGGAAGTAAATCATTCAGATTCTTTAACTTGCCATAACTTACTGTTACTCCAACACCATATAAGGAAGTAAATCATTCAGCTTCTTTAAATTGTCATACCTAACTGTAACTCCAACACCATATAAGGAAGTAAATCATTCAGCTTCTTTAACTTGTCATACTTCCTGTAACTCCAACACCATATAAGGGAAGTAATTCATGCAGCTTCTTTAACTTGTCATACCTTCCTGTAACTCCAACACCATATAAGGAAGTAAATCATTCAGCTTCTTTAACTTGTCATACCTTACTGTAACTCCAACACCATATAAGGAAGTAAATCATTCAGCTTCTTTAACTTGTCATACCTTCCTGTAACTCCAACACCATATAAGGAAGTAAATCATTCAGCTTCTTTAACTTGTCATACCTTCCTGTAACTCCAACACCATATAAGGAAGTAAATCATTCAGCTTCTTTAACTTGTCATACCTTCCTGTAACTCCAACACCATATAAGGAAGTAAATCATTCAGCTTCTTAAACTTGTCATACCTTCCTGTAACTCCAACACCATATAAGGAAGTAAATCATTCAGCTTCTTTAACTTGCCATTCCTTACTGTAACTCCAACACCATATAAGGAAGTAAATCATTCAGCTTCTTTAACTTGTCATACCTTACTATAACTCCAACACCATATAAGGAAGTAAATCATTCAGCTTCATTCAGCTTCTTTAACTTGTCATACCTTCCTGTAACTCCAACACCATATAAGGAAGTAAATCATTCAGCTTCTTTAACTTGTCATACCTTACTATAAATTCAACATCATTTAAGGAAGTAAATCTTCAACTTCTTTAACTTGTCATACCTCCTGTAACTCCAACACCATAAAAGGAAGTAAATCATTCAGCTTCTTTAACTTGCCATTCCTTACTGTAACTCAACACCATTTAAGGAAGTAAATCATTCAGCTTCTTTAACTTGTCATACCTTACTATAACTCCAACACCATATAAGGAAGTAAATCATTCAGCTTCTTTAACTTGTCATACCCTCCTGCAACTCCAACACCATATAAGGAAGTAAATCATTCAGCTTCTTTAACTTGTCATACCTCCTGTAACCTCCAACACCATATAAGGAAGTAAATCATTCAGCTTCTTTAACTTGTCATACCTCCTGTAACTCCAACACCATATAAGGAGTAAATCATTCAGCTTCTTTAACTTGTCATACCTCCTGTAACTCCAACACCATATAAGGAAGTAAATCATTCAGCTTCTTTAACTTGTCATACCTTCCTGTAACTCCAACACCATATAAGGAAGTAAATCATTCAGCTTCTTTAACTTGTCATACCTTCCTGTAACTCCAACACCATATAAGGAAGTAAATCATTCAGCTTCTTTAACTTGTCATACCTTCCTGTAACTCCAACACCATATAAGGAAGTAAATCATTCAGCTTCTTAACTTGTCATACCTTCCTGTAACTCCAACACCATATAAGGAAGTAAATCATTCAGCTTCT
Organism: Tegillarca granosa; assembly: GCA_029721355.1. Lineage (NCBI taxonomy): Eukaryota > Metazoa > Mollusca > Bivalvia > Arcoida > Arcidae > Tegillarca > Tegillarca granosa. The sequence continues at coordinate 2,199,963 of CM056609.1, forward strand.
TTACTTGTCATACCTCCTGTAAACTCCAACACCATATAAGGAAGTAAATCATTCAGCTTCTTTAACTTGTCATACCTTCCTGTAACTCCCAACACCCATATAAGGAAGTAAATCATTCAGCTTCTTTAACTTGTCATACCTTCCTGTAACTCCAACACCATATAAGGAAGTAAATCATTCAGCTTCTTAACTTGTCATACCTCCTGTAACTCCAACACCATATAAGGAAGTAAATCATTCAGCTTCTTTAACTTGTCATACCTCCTGTAACTCCAACACCATATAAGGAAGTAAATCATTAAGCTTCTTTAACTTGTCATACCTTCCTGTAACTCCACCACCATATAAGGATGTAAATCATTCAGCTTCTTTAACTTGTCATACCTTCCTGTAACTCCACCACCATAAAAGGAAGTAAATCATTCAGCTTCTTTAACTTGTCATACCTTACTGTAACTCCAACACCATATAAGGAAGTAAATCATTCAGGTTCTTTAAACTGTCATACCTTACTGTAACTCCAACACCATATAAGGAAGTAAATCATTCAGCTTCTTTAAATTGTCATACCTTACTGTAACTTCAACACCATAAAAGGAAGTAAATCATTCAGCTTCTTTAACTTGTCATACCTTACTGTAACTCCAACACCATATAAGGAAGTAAATCATTCAGCTTCTTTAACTTGTCATACCTTCCTGTAACTTTAACACCATATAAGGAAGTAAATCATTCAGCTTCTTTAACTATTCATACCTCCTGTAACTCCAACACCATATAAGCAAGCCTCTGGCCTGAGTATGTGTTTTCTTATTTTACCTTAACTCCAGCACCATATAAGAAAGATGGGCCTTGGTGGCCGAGTGGTCTAAAGCGCACACCTACGGATCACAGTGCCTCCGTGTACTCCGGTTTCTTCCACCATCCCAAAACTGACCGCCTCAACATAAGTGAAAGAATCTTGACTGGCTCGTAAAACACCATTACTCCACTTGACTCCACTCATATAAGAAAGCCTGGATATTTTAAGTAGCAGTCTTTGTAGCTCAGTTGGTAATACACATGCCTAAAGTAGTTATAGGTTCAAACCCAAGATTGAAACTGTAATAGTTCCTTGTAACACCTTGTTAGACAGTGTTACACCGTAGAAGTCAATTCAAGTTCTGACATGATTCATCTGTATAAACATGTAACTTCTTAACACAGGGAGGGGCCTCAGTGGCTGAGTCGCTTACGGATCACAGTGCCTCTCACCGCCTGGGTTCTGATCCCACTCTGGACAAATCCAAGTGTGAGAAAGTTTGTCAGTTTGCTTGCTGAAGTTTGGTGGTTTTCTCTGGGCACTTCGGTTTCCTCCACCATCCCAGAACTGCCCACCTCGATATAAGAGAAAGAATCTTGACTGGGGCATAAAACACCATTACTCCACTCGACTCCACTCTTAACACAGCCAAATTGTGTCTCATATGAAAATAATGTTTTTATAAAGTATAAAATGTGAATGTTTTTCATAAACCTGAAATACTACAGCTGATCTAAGATTTGTACCAAAAACACAAAATTTTCAATTCCTAAGTTTCTATTAAAGTGTATGTCAATGTTTACTTATTTACAAATATTTTATAATTTGAATAAACTGACCTTAACATCATGAAACATTTCTACCAGATTATGTGACTTGTTGCCCAACGCTAAGTGATACAGTACATCTTCTGGCATGGTAAACAGGTGTGCATTTCTGACAAAAACTTTGCTAAAAAAAAAATTAAAATAAAATATAATAAATAAATAAATAAATATCTTAAACAATAAAAAAAAAAACAACCAATAGGCCCACTGGTTTAATTATTTTCTTTTGACAATATGTATAAATGATGAGCCCTGTGCAGGTACAATTCAAAGACAAGTCACATGTAAACAACGATTCTATATATTGTAAATCTATTCTAGGTACTTCAGCTTCCTCCATCATTCTGGACCTGAACACCTCAATATTAGTGAATTAACACTAAGCCACTCATCCAACATATAATATCTATTGATTGGATAATTTGTTTTTATGCCTCAGTCAAGATTCTTTGCCTTATATCATATGTCAGTTCTAGGAAGGTGGAGGAAACCAGAGTGCTTGGAGAAAACAACTGATTTTCAGCAAGCAAACTGACAAACTTTCTCACATTTGTATCTGTACAAGTGTGTGCTTAAGACCACTCAGCCACATGGAAATTATATTTTTCTTATTCTCAATGGACAAGTGGTAATAATGGTCTGGCTCATGAATTAAAATATCTCTCAATGCCTATCTTTGAATCCAAACTTGAGCAGATCTTTTTTATGAAGAAGCTTTGTTAGCTTGCTTGCATTAGGTCAGTCTTCTCCAAACACTCCAGTCTTCTCACTAATCAATAATGGGCTTCCTGGATTTAAGTTAAAGAACCTTAACTTCAGTGCTTCAAATCCCACTTGGGACAGATCCTAGTGTGAGACAGTTTGTCAGTTTGCTTGCCGAAGGTCGGTGGTTTTCTCTGGGCACTCCAGTTTCCTCCACCATCCCAGAACTGACCGCCCCGAAATAAGTGAAAGATTCTTGACTGGGGCATAAAACACCATTACTCCACTCGACTCCACTCTTAACTGCAGTGCAAAACAACATTTTTGTTTCAATCCAATTGACTCTCCTTATGGTAACATAACTAAGGCTTTTGCAAACCATTTATTTTTTATAAAAACCTTTTTAAAACAGAGTTTGATGATAAAGCAATGACGACAAAACACCTGCTCTGTAAACTGTAGACAATGAAGTGAAATATATTAATGTCTTTTCACGAAAAATCGTTACCCTAGATAAAAACTGTGAATGGCGACGGTATACCTGCTACTGTTACAACAAGCTAGGTCTTATATCAGTTAATGTTAGATGTCACTAGCTCTCGTATTTAGTGGTTAATGTCACACAAGCTGTTGTTTCAAACACTGATCATTTTGATTTCTTTTTAAATGTAGTTAGACTTGTGATCCATGGATCTCTTATTTTTTATTCTTACTTGATTTTTTTCTTCAAAAAACACAAATTGAAAGAAATATATGCTTCTGAAGAACTGAATTGCTTACCTATACATTGGCCCTATTGTAAACCATGTTTAACATTTTGCCCCTAAGTTAACATCAATATACAACATTGGCCCTATTGTAAACCATGTTTAACATTTTGCTCCTAAGTTAACATCAATTTATATAACATTGGCCCTATTGTAAACCATGTTAACATTTTGCCCCTAACTTAACAACAGTATATAACATTGGCCCTATTGTAAACCATGTTTAACATTTTGCCCCTAAGTTAACATCAATATATAACATTGGCCCTATTGTAAACCATGTTTAACATTTTGCCCCAAAGTTAACAAAATGAGTTCAATTTTGCCCTATCAAGCAAACCTAATTTTTTTTTCTACAGTTAATGCAGACAAGCTAAATACAGATAAATTTTTGACCATCTTTAAATAAAGACCATATCTATAAAAACACAACCTCTATATAAAGACCACCTCTATATAAAGACCATCTCACTATACAATAAAACCTGTAGTGATCACCTCTATATAAAGACCACCTCTATATAAAGACCATCTCTCTATACAGTAAAACCTGTAATGATCACCTCTATATAAAGACCATCTCTCTATACAGTAAAACCTGTAGTGATCACCTCTATATAAAGACCACCTCTATATAAAGACCATCTCTCTATACAGAAAAACCTGTAGTGATCACCTCTATATAAAGACCACCTCTATATAAAGACCATCTCTCTATACAGAAAAACCTGTAGTGATCACCTCTATATAAAGACCACCTCTATATAAAGACCATCTCTCTATACAGAAAAACCTGTAGTGATCACCTCTATATAAAGACCACCTCTTATGTAAAGACCATCTCTATATAAAGTTAAACCTGTAGTGATCACCTCTATATAAAGACCACCTCTATATAAAGACCATCTCTATATAAAGTAAAACCTGAAGTGATCACCTCTATATAAAGACCACCTCTATATAAAGACCATCTCTTTATACAGTAAAACCTGTAGTGATCACCTCTATATAAAGACCATCTCTTATGTAAAGACCATCTCTATATAAAGTTAAACCTGTAGTGATCACCTCTATATAAAGACCACCTCTATATAAAGACCATCTCTATATAAAGTAAAACCTGTAGTGATCACCTCTATATAAAGACCACCTCTATATAAAGACCATCTCTCTATACAGTAAAACCTGTAGTGATCACCTCTATATCAAGACCACCTCTATATAAAGACCATCTAGAGAGATACAGTAAAACCTGTAGTGATCACCTCTATATAAAGACCATCTCTATGTAAAGACCATATCTATATAAAGTAAAACCTGTAGTGATCACCTCTATATAAAGACCACCTCTATATAAAGACCATCTCTATATAAAGTAAACCCTGTAGTGATCACCTCTATATAAAGACCATCTATATATACAGTAAAACCTGTAGTGATCACCTCTATATAAAGACCATCTCTTTATACAGTAAAACCTGTAGTGATCACCTCTATAAAGACCACCTCTATATACAGTAAAACCTGTAGTGATCACCTCTATATAAAGACCATCTCTTTATACAGTAAAACCTGTAGTGATCACCTCTATATAAAACCTGTAGTGATCACCTCTATATAAAACCTGTAGTGATCACCTCTATATAAAACCTGTAGTGATCACCTCTATATAAAACCTGTAGTGATCACCTCTATATAAAGACCACCTCTATATAAAGACCATCTCTATATAAAGTAAAACCTGTAGTGATCACCTCTATATAAAGACCACCTCTATATAAAGACCATCTCTTTATACAGAAAAACCTGTAGTGATCACCTCTATATAAAGACCACCTCTATATAAAGACCACCTCTATATAAAGACCATCTCTCTATACAGAAAAACCTGTAGTGATCACCTCTATATAAAGACCACCTCTATGTAAAGACCATATCTATATAAAGTAAAACCTGTAGTGATCACCTCTATATAAAGACCACCTCTATATAAAGACCATCTCTATATAAAGTAAACCCTGTAGTGATCACCTCTATATAAAGACCATCTATATATACAGTAAAACTGGTAGTGATCACCTCTATAAAGACCACCTCTATATACAGTAAAACCTGTAGTGATCACCTCTATATAAAGACCATCTCTTTATACAGTAAAACCTGTAGTGATCACCTCTATATAAAACCTGTAGTGATCACCTCTATATAAAACCTGTAGTGATCACCTCTATATAAAACCTGTAGTGATCACCTCTATATAAAACCTGTAGTGATCACCTCTATATAAAGACCACCTCTATATAAAGACCATCTCTATATAAAGTAAAACCTGTAGTGATCACCTCTATATAAAGACCATCTCTATATACCATAAAACCTGTAGTGATCACCTCTATATAAAGACCACCTCTATATAAAGACCATCTCTATATAAAGTAAAACCTGTAGTGATCTCCTCTATATAAAGACCACCTCTATATAAAGACCACCTTTATATAAAGACCACCTCTATATAAAGACCATTTCTCTATACAGTAAAACCTGTAGTGATCACCTCTATATAAAGACCACCTCTATATAAAGACCATCTCTATATAAAAAAAACCTGTAGTGATCACCTCTATATAAAGACCATCTCTTTAAACAGTAAAACCTGTAGTGATCACCTCTATATAAAGACCATCTGTTTATACAGTAAAACCTGTAGTGATCACCTCTATATAAAGACCATCTTTTTATACAGTAAAACCTGTAGTGATCACCTCTATATAAAGACCATTTCTATATAAAGACCATCTCTGTATAAAGTAAAACCTGTAGTGATCACCTCTATATAAAGACCATCTCTTTATACAGTAAAACCTGTAGTGATCACCTCTATATAAAGACCATTTCTATATAAAGACCATCTCTGTATAAAGTAAAACCTGTAGTGATCACCTCTATATAAAGACCATCTCTATATACAGTAAAACCTGTAGTGATCACATCTATATACAAACCACTTCTATATAAAGACCATCTCTTTATACAGTAAAACCTGTAGTGATCACCTCTATATAAATACCATCTCTTTATACAGTAAAACCTGTAGTGATCACCTCTATATAAAGACCATCTCTTTATACAGTAAAACCTGTAGTGATCACCTCTATATAAAGACCACCTCTTTATAAAGACCACCTCTATATAAAGTAAAACCTGTAGTGATCACCTCTATATAAAGACCATCTCTTTATACAGTAAAACCTGTAGTGATCACCTCTATATAAAGACCATCTCTTTATACAGTAAAACCTGTAGTGATCCCCTCTATATAAAGACCATCTCTATATTAAGTAAAACCTGTAGTGATCACCTCTATATAAAGACCATCTCTTTATACAGTAAAACCTGTAGTGATCACCTCTATATAAAGACCATCTCTTTATACAGTAAAACCTGTAGTGATCCCCTCTATATAAAGACCACCTCTATATAAAGACCATCTCTATATAAAGTAAAACCTGTAGTGATCACCTCTATATAAAGACCATCTCTTTATACAGTAAAACCTGTAGTATTCATCTCTATATAAAGACCATTTCTCTATAAGGTAAAACCTGTAGTGTTCACCTCTATATAAAGACCACCTCTATATAAAGACCATCTCTTTATACAGTAAAACTTGTAGTGTTCACCTCTATATAAAGACCATCTCTATACAGAAAACCTTTAGTGATCACCTCTATATAAAGACCATCTCTTTATACAGTAAAACCTGTAGTGATCATCTCTATATAGAGACCATCTCTCTATACAGTAAAATCTGTAGTGATCACCTCTATATAAAGACCACCTCTATATAAAGACCATCTCTCTATACAGTAAAACCTGTAGTGTTCACCTCTATATAAAGACCATCTCTATACAGAAAACCTTTAGTGATCACCTCTATATAAAGACCATCTCTTTATACAGTAAAACCTGTAGTGTTCACCTCTATATAAAGACCATCTCTATACATTAAAACCTGTAGTGATCACCTCTATATAAAGACCATCTCTCTATACAGTAAAATCTGTAGTGATCCCCTCTATATAAAGACCACCTCTATATAAAGACCATCTCTATATAAAGTAAAACCTGTAGTGATCACCTCTATATAAAGACCATCTCTTTATACAGTAAAACCTGTAGTGATCATCTCTATATAAAGACCATTTCTCTATAAGGTAAAACCTGTAGTGTTCACCTCTATATAAAGACCACCTCTATATAAAGACCATCTCTCTATACAGTAAAACCTGTAGTGTTCACCTCTATATAAAGACCATCTCTATACAGAAAACCTTTAGTGACCACCTCTATATAAAGACCACCTCTATATACAGTAAAACATGTAGTGACCACCTCTATATAAAGACCATCTCTAATAACAGTAAAAAAAAAAGTAGTGATCAGCTCTATATAAAAATTACCTCTTTAGAAAGACCACCTCTATATAAAGACCATCTCACTATACAGTAAAACCTGTAGTGATAAACTCTATAAAGACCACCTCTATATAAAGACCACCTCTATATTAAGACCACATCTATATAAAGACCACCTCTATATAAAGACCACATCTAAATAAAGACCCCCTCTATATAAAGACCACCTCTATATACAGACCGCCTCTACATATAAACCTATCTCTATACAGTTAAACCTGTAGTTATCACCTTTATATAAAGACCACCTCTATATAAAGACCACCTCTATATAAAGACCACCTCTATATAAGGTAAAACCTGTAGTGATCACCTATATATAAAGACCATCTATATACAGTTAAACCTGTAGTTATCACCTCTATATAAAGACCACCTCTATATAAAGACAACCTCTATATAAAGACCACTAAAGTCCACCTCTATATAAAGACCACCTTTATATAAAGACCATCTCTATATACAGTAAAACCTGTAGTGATCACTTCTATATCAAGACCACCTCTATATACAGTTAAACCTGTAGTGATCACCTCTATATAAAGACAACCTCTATATAAAGACCACCTCTATATACAGTAAAACCTGTAGTGATCACCTCTATATAAAGACCATCTATATACAGTAAAACCTGTAGTTATCACCTCTATATAAAGACCAACTCTATATAAAGACCACCTCTATATAAATACCCTCTATATAAAGATCACCTCTATATAAAGACCACCTCTATATAAAGACCACCTTTATATACAGTAAAACCTGTAGTGATCACCTCTATATAAAGACCATCTATGTACAGTAAAACCTGTAGTTATCACCTCTATATAAAGACCACCTCTATATACAGTAAAACCTGTAGTGATCACCTCTATATAAAGATCACCTCTATATAAAGACCACCTCTATATAAAGACCACCTCTATATACAGTAAAACCTGTAGTGATCACCTCTATATAAAGACCATCTATGTACAGTAAAACCTGTAGTTATCACCATTATATAAAGACCACCTCTATATACAGTAAAACCTGTAGTGATCACCTCTATATAAAGACCATCTTTATACAGTAAAACATGTAGTGATCACCTCTATATAAAGACCATTGATCATCAAGACTTTTTTTAAAGTCACTTTTCTCTATTTAAAGACAATAGTCTATATGTTATTATTTAATATATTCAGGCATACCGGTAAATCAAGTTTATACGTGAAATTCACAGGAATTTTTTTTTTTTTTTTACAAAAGTAAGCCTTTACAAGAAAAACTATTTCATGTGTATTACAAATCATTAATTAAGACCATTTCTATATAAAGACCATCTCTGTATAAAGTAAAACCTGTAGTGATCACCTCTATATAAAGACCATCTCTATATACAGTAAAACCTGTAGTGATCACATCTATATACATACCACTTCTATATAAAGACCATCTCTTTATACAGTAAAACCTGTAGTGATCACCTCTATATAAATACCATCTCTTTATACAGTAAAACCTGTAGTGATCACCTCTATATAAAGACCATCTCTTTATACAGTAAAACCTGTAGTGATCACCTCTATATAAAGACCACCTCTTTATAAAGACCACCTCTATATAAAGTAAAACCTGTAGTGATCACCTCTATATAAAGACCATCTCTATACAGTAAAACCTGTAGTGATCACCTCTATATAAAGACCATCTCTTTATACAGTAAAACCTGTAGTGATCCCCTCTATATAAAGACCATCTCTATATTAAGTAAAACCTGTAGTGATCACCTCTATATAAAGACCATCTCTTTATACAGTAAAACCTGTAGTGATCACCTCTATATAAAGACCATCTCTTTATACAGTAAAACCTGTAGTGATCCCCTCTATATAAAGACCACCTCTATATAAAGACCATCTCTATATAAAGTAAAACCTGTAGTGATCACCTCTATATAAAGACCATCTCTTTATACAGTAAAACCTGTAGTGATCATCTCTATATAAAGACCATTTCTCTATAAGGTAAAACCTGTAGTGTTCACCTCTATATAAAGACCACCTCTATATAAAGACCATCTCTTTATACAGTAAAACTTGTAGTGTTCACCTCTATATAAAGACCATCTCTATACAGAAAACCTTTAGTGATCACCTCTATATAAAGACCATCTCTTTATACAGTAAAACCTGTAGTGATCATCTCTATATAGAGACCATCTCTCTATACAGTAAAATCTGTAGTGATCACCTCTATATAAAGACCACCTCTATATAAAGACCATCTCTCTATACAGTAAAACCTGTAGTGTTCACCTCTATATAAAGACCATCTCTATACAGAAAACCTTTAGTGATCACCTCTATATAAAGACCATCTCTTTATACAGTAAAACCTGTAGTGTTCACCTCTATATAAAGACCATCTCTATACATTAAAACCTGTAGTGATCACCTCTATATAAAGACCATCTCTCTATACAGTAAAATCTGTAGTGATCCCCTCTATATAAAGACCACCTCTATATAAAGACCATCTCTATATAAAGTAAAACCTGTAGTGATCACCTCTATATAAAGACCATCTCTTTATACAGTAAAACCTGTAGTGATCATCTCTATATAAAGACCATTTCTCTATAAGGTAAAACCTGTAGTGTTCACCTCTATATAAAGACCACCTCTATATAAAGACCATCTCTCTATACAGTAAAACCTGTAGTGTTCACCTCTATATAAAGACCATCTCTATACAGAAAACCTTTAGTGATCACCTCTATATAAAGACCATCTCTTTATACAGTAAAACCTGTAGTGATCACTTCTATATAAAGACCATCTCTCTATACAGTAAAATCTGTAGTGATCACCTCTATATAAAGACCACCTCTATATAAAGACCATCTCTCTATACAGTAAAACCTGTAGTGTTCACCTCTATATAAAGACCATCTCTATACAGAAAACCTTTAGTGATCACCTCTATATAAAGACCATCTCTTTATACAGTAAAACCTGTAGTGTTCACCTCTATATAAAGACCATCTCTATACATTAAAACCTGTAGTGATCAATTCTATATAAAGACCATCTTTCTATACAGTAAAACCTGTAGTTATCACCTCTATATAAAGACCACCTCTATATAAAGACCATCTCTATACAGTAAAACTTGTAGTGATCACCTCTATATAAAGACCACCTCTATATAAAGACCATCTCTCTATACAGAAAAACATGTAGTGATCACCTCTATATAAAGACCATCTCTTTATACAGTAAAACCTGTAGTGATAAACTCTATAAAGACCAACTCTATATAAAGACCACCTCTCTTTACAGTTTAACCTGTAATGATCACCTCAATATAAAGACCATCTCTCTATACAGTAAAATCTGTAGTGATCACCTCTTTATAAAGACCACCTCTATATAAAGACCATTTCTCTATACAGTTTAACCTGTAGTGATCACCTCTATATAAAGACCATCTCTTTATACAGTAAAACCTGTAGAGATCACCTCTATATAAAGACCATCTCTCTATACAGTAAAACCTGTAGTGATCACCTCTGTATAAAGACCAACTCTATATAAAGACCACCTCTCTTTACAGTAAAACCTGTAGTGATCACCTCTATATAAAGACCACCTCTATATAAAGATGATCTCTCTTTACAGTAAAACCTGTAGTGATCACCTCTATATAAAGACCATCTCTCTATACAGTAAAACCTGTAGTGATCACCTCTATATAAAGACCAACTCTATATAAAGACCATCTCTCTATACAGTAAAACCTGTAGAGATCACCTCTACATAAATACCATCTCTCTTTTCAGTAAAACCTGTAGTGATCACCTCCATATAAAGACCATCTCAGTAAAACCTGTAGAGATCACCTCTATATAAAGACCATCTCTCTATACAGTAAAACCTGTAGTGATCACCTCTGTATAAAGACCAACTCTATATAAAGACCACCTCTCTTTACAGTAAAACCTGTAGTGATCACCTCTATATAAAGACCACCTCTATATAAAGATGATCTCTCTTTACAGTAAAACCTGTAGTGATCACCTCTATATAAAGACCATCTCTCTATACAGTAAAACCTGTAGTGATCACCTCTATATAAAGACCAACTCTATATAAAGACCATCTCTCTATACAGTAAAACCTGTAGAGATCACCTCTACATAAATACCATCTCTCTTTTCAGTAAAACCTGTAGTGATCACCTCCATATAAAGACCATCTCTATATAAAGACCACCTCTATATAAAGACCATCTCTCCATACAGTAAAACATGTAGTGATCATCTCTATATAAAGACAACCTCCATACACAGATCATCTCATTCTTCAGTAAAACCTGTAATGACCACCTCTTTATAAATACCACCTCTATAAAAAGACCACCTCTATATCAAGACTTCTATACACAGATCATCTCACTCTTCAGTAAAACCTGTAGTGACCACCTCTATAAAAAGACCACCTCTATTTAAAGACCTCTATTCACAGATCATCTCACTCTTCAGTAAAACCTGTAATGACCACCTCTATATACATACCACCTCTATATAAAGACCACCTCTATATAAAGACCATCTCTCTATGCAGTGAAACCTGTAGTGACCACCTCTATATAAAGACCATCTCTATATGAAGTCCAGTTCTATATAAAGACCATCTCTATATAAAGTCCACCTCTATAAATACCACCTCTATATAAAGACCATCTCACTTTACAGTAAAACCTGTAGTGACCACCTCTATATAAAGACCACCTCTATATACAGTAAAACATGTAGTGACCACCTCTATATAAAGACCATCTCTAATAACAGTAAAAAAAAAAGTAGTGATCAGCTCTATATAAAAATTACCTCTTTAGAAAGACCACCTCTATATAAAGACCATCTCACTATACAGTAAAACCTGTAGTGATAAACTCTATAAAGACCACCTCTATATAAAGACCACCTCTATATTAAGACCACATCTATATAAAGACCACCTCTATATAAAGACCACATCTAAATAAAGACCCCCTCTATATAAAGACCACCTCTATATACAGACCGCCTCTACATATAAACCTATCTCTATACAGTTAAACCTGTAGTTATCACCTTTATATAAAGACCACCTCTATATAAAGACCACCTCTATATAAAGACCACCTCTATATAAGGTAAAACCTGTAGTGATCACCTATATATAAAGACCATCTATATACAGTTAAACCTGTAGTTATCACCTCTATATAAAGACCACCTCTATATAAAGACAACCTCTATATAAAGACCACTAAAGTCCACCTCTATATAAAGACCACCTTTATATAAAGACCATCTCTATATACAGTAAAACCTGTAGTGATCACCTCTATATCAAGACCACCTCTATATACAGTTAAACCTGTAGTGATCACCTCTATATAAAGACAACCTCTATATAAAGACCACCTCTATATACAGTAAAACCTGTAGTGATCACCTCTATATAAAGACCATCTATATACAGTAAAACCTGTAGTTATCACCTCTATATAAAGACCAACTCTATATAAAGACCACCTCTATATAAATACCCTCTATATAAAGATCACCTCTATATAAAGACCACCTCTATATAAAGACCACCTTTATATACAGTAAAACCTGTAGTGATCACCTCTATATAAAGACCATCTATGTACAGTAAAACCTGTAGTTATCACCTCTATATAAAGACCACCTCTATATACAGTAAAACCTGTAGTGATCACCTCTATATAAAGATCACCTCTATATAAAGACCACCTCTATATAAAGACCACCTCTATATACAGTAAAACCTGTAGTGATCACCTCTATATAAAGACCATCTATGTACAGTAAAACCTGTAGTTATCACCATTATATAAAGACCACCTCTATATACAGTAAAACCTGTAGTGATCACCTCTATATAAAGACCATCTTTATACAGTAAAACATGTAGTGATCACCTCTATATAAAGACCATTGATCATCAAGACTTTTTTTAAAGTCACTTTTCTCTATTTAAAGACAATAGTCTATATGTTATTATTTAATATATTCAGGCATACCGGTAAATCAAGTTTATACGTGAAATTCACAGGAATTTTTTTTTTTTTTTTACAAAAGTAAGCCTTTACAAGAAAAACTATTTCATGTGTATTACAAATCATTAATTAAGATTTATGTTGATTTTTCTATAACTTGCATACATGATAAACATTTTTTAACGTGAACAAAATTTGGCTGTACTAAGTCCTGTGGGTGGTCCTCATATATCGGCTTCAGTTAAAAAAGTATAAAATGTATTCAACAAATAATAAGGAAATTTTCACACATATTTTCAAGTAAATTTGTTAAAGGAATAAAAATTGTCAAGAAAATTTAAATGTAACATAATTTACACAGACTAACATATGACTAAATGAAATAAGGCCATAATAAATTAATACCTAGATTTTCATCCTCGCCCGCCCCCTATTTTAACACCCGCCCTGATTTATTTTATTTTCGGATTTTGAACTCGTGTCTGGTTTCGATTTCGGCTTTTATAACAAATCTGCTCGCTCCATGAGCCATAAGGTAATATATAAAAGCTGACTGGTTTCCGATCGAGTTGTGCGTTATAACAACGAAAGTAGAGTGTTTTGTGCTCCATGAGCCATAGGATTATAGGTAGAAGTTGACTGGTGTCCGATCAAGTTGCAGACGGATTTTCAAAAACAAAAGTAGCGTGTTTGACATATTTGTGGTAGCATGGTATTTATTATAGCCACTGTAAAACCGGGCTTAAAAACAATCAAAAACTGGTATGGCTGCCAAGTTCCAGACACCATGACATTAATGGAATTATATAACGACTTTGTAGGTGGTAAACCAGATCATCAGATGTCCGTTGCTAACGCATTGAATTCAAGAATCGCAGTTCGTGTTGGACGCACAAAACATGAGTTGACAGTTTCCGAAAAAAAAAAAAAAAAATGAATCCGTACCCCCGCCCCCATTTTGAAAAAAAAAATTGGATGAAAATCTAGGTATTAATTTATTATGGCCTAAAAGCTTGTAAATAAATAACAAGAGGCCCATGGGCCTTAACGCTCACCTGAAGATATGTCCAATATTGTTTGCAAAGTGCAGTAGACAATATATTACTTACAGAAACTTTAAAAGTTTTCTCAAGTTAAGAACTCCCACAAAACTTAATCAGAAATATATCCACTCACATTTCATTCATAATTAGCTTATATAATATGAATAATGTAACTGTAGTGCAATGAATAATTTCCAAATCATTAATCAATTTCAATATACTAATGCAGCTATGTCCTTGACCTTTCAACATAAATGACCTTGAACAATATATGATTGTCATGTCAATACCTATAATATTCTTATATACATGCCTATGCATGAAATTAATAGCTTTTAAGATAATTAATTATCTTAGTATTCCTATGTTGATATGACCTTGACCTTTGAACATATAACCTTGAACCATATATCAAAATGATTGTTGTCGTAATACCTACAATATTCTAATATACATGCCTATACAAAAAGTTATTAGTTTTCAAGATAATTAGCAATTTAAGTCTTCTTTTGCAGCTGTGACCTTGACCTTTCAACAAATGACCTTGAACCATATATCAAAATGATCATTGTTGCAATACCTACAATATTCTAATATACATGCCTATACAAAAAGTTATTAGTTTTTGGAGGAGAAGATTAAAATGTAAAAAGTTAACGCACAACACACGACGCATGACAGACGACAGACGGTGAACCATCGCAATAGCTCATCTGAGCTTTCAGCTCAGGTGTGCTAATAAAAGTCTCTTGAAATTTTTGAAATTTAAAGTACAATGTATAAATGTACAAGATTACACTGTCTAAATTATATATCATAGATCACACAATTAAACATCAATCAAGCAGTTCAGTGCTGAACACTAAACATGTTACATATGTGTCATGCGCAAAATTTTGAATTTTTACAAAATTATCATGTGCAATATTTTGAATATTTCTTTTTGTAAAAATTCTAAATTTTGCACATGGCATATGTATTCCTGTATTTCTGTTACAACATGAACTGTTAAATAATACATAAACTGATACCCAGACATCAAAAGTTAAAGTGTGTTGTACAATAACAAAGGAAGGATATAAAAAGAACAAGAAGATCAATACATGCTGTTGGTTAAAATTAAAGCTATTTCTAGATTTTCTTAGATACAAGCCAAATTTGTTTCTATATATACACATCCATTTTCGTGTTTTTCTACCTTTTTTTGTTTTTGTTTTATTGTTTTGCTTATTATTATTTCTTAGTAACAGAAAAGGAAAAAATGTTGCGGCTAGACTGGAACTCAACCCGGACTTTTACAACATTAGTGGGATGCTCTACCGACTGAGCTACTAGATCACCTATCAAGCCCAGTCTGTCATATTTAAATTCTGGAAAAGTGAGTGAAAAGAACTTCTACCTTTAGGTACTGTGATATCGAGACAGAACCAGCTATCAGCAAAATTACAGAAATCAACACTGATGCAATGTAGAATCAGTAAGGATAACTCCTTTAGCCATTTCTACACTAGAATGTCATTTTAAAAGTCCCTAAAAGGAATACGCAACTTTAAGTTTATTTCTAAATCTTAATAAATTAACAAAACAAAAATCAAAATTCAAGATATATATTTTATTTTAAGCAGAGTCTAAACAGCCACATATCAAACAATGACAACTTGTTTACAGGGCAGTCGATGAACTGAGCTTCTAAACAAACATTATAGACAAATTATTCTAAACAAAGTTTATAAAAAAGCTAAATTAAACTTGAGCCTCAATTGCTACAAACTTAAATCAGAAATGACAAAAAAGGTCAACATTAATTTTATCTGCACAAACATTCAACAATGAGGAAACATCACAGACACAGAAGGAAGGAATACAACTCTAGAAGGAAGGGAAACAACTGTAGAAGGAAGGGATACAACTCTAGAAGGAAAGAAAACAACTCTAGAAGAAAGGGATACACTGTAGAAGGAAGGGATACAACTCTTGAAGGAAGGGATACAACTCTAGAAGGAAGGGAAACAACTGTAGAAGGAAGGGATACAACTCTAGAAGGAAAGAAAACAACTCTAGAAGAAAGGGATACACTGTAGAAGGAAGGGATACAACTCTTGAAGGAAGGGATACAACTGTAGAAGGAAGGGATACAACTCTAAAAGGAAGGGATACAACTATAGAAGGAAGGGATACAACTCTATAAGGAAGGGAAACAACTCTAGAAGGAAGGGATAGGTAGTAGACCTCAGTCGTGATAAGGCCGGATGGGGGACGGTCAAAAGTAGTGCATATAAAAAACTCAGGGGTCTTTACTTAGACCCTGCTCATTTAAATTTTTTAATAGATAGCACTTTGCAATTTTGCCAGGGTGAGAGCTTCTGAGGTTTAATAGAGAATTAAGCTGAGTTGGATGACTATGGCACTATATTTCCAGCGTAAGGACTTGAGCCGCACAATGCACTTCCTAGGCCTGGACCACATTTTGCATGTAAACATTGCCATGTGCTTTTAGCATGATTGACACATTTTCCAAATTTCTGAAAAAATGAATCAGACAAGGTATTGATTTTTTTTGAAAAAGAAAAAAAGTAATATTTGAGGATTCAGGGACAATATGTGCCAATATATGTAGTTTGGGGTTTATTGACCATCAGATTCTATGAAAATGGTCTATTTTGAGGTAAAATTTTACAATTTTCTGTGTGGTTGCTATGGTAACAAAATGTTTGCTAAACTTGTTAAAATTTGCATTTGGGTCATAAATTCAGTATAGAAATAGTGCTTGAATTCTTCTGATTTTAAAAAGTATCAACATTCTGGTGTTACTTTAAAAATTATTGAAATATGGGTGCATAACACTAAAGGTGGTATGACCAAAATTGGGCAATTTTGGCTGTCATTTCATGACTGAGGTCTGCTACCATAAGAAAAGAGACAAAAACATGTAAAATCACTAATTTAATGAAAAATGTCTGCTTTCAACTTGTTTTATGTTGTTGTATTACAGTGGGTTTGGAAAAATGCAGAATGAACTCATTTGCAATGTTTTTCAATGTATGAGGTCAAAGGTCAGTTTAAGTGCAAAAAGGTAAAATTGCCTAATTTATGTATGTAAGGCTTAAAATGAGATGTTTTGAACAATTTTTCTGTTATTTTATGTAATTTCCTGAAAAATTTGTGAGAATACAATTTTTTTATATGTTAAAACATCAAAACTCCATGGAAACTGTATCAGCATGAACAAACCTACCAGTTTTTTCCATCTGAATGAATTTCAGTTTGTGCTCTGTTTGATATTATGTATCATCATAAGAAGAAAAACCATTGCTAAAACTTTTGTCAACTGCATAAATATAATTTATACATTTAATAATTATCACTTTTAACTACATAATTTTTTATAAAATTCAAATTTTGATATATCTTAAAACCAGTGACATCTTACTTTGCCATAATCATGCAAAAAGCACAATTTTAAGTGTCTAAATAATGGATATCGAGAGTTATCTCCCTTTATTTCTATGATGCTGTTAATTTTTTTGGATTTTTAATGAAAAACAAGAGAATTTTAGTATATAATGTTATAAAATTTCAAAACTTTATGAAATATTTCATAGTTAATTCATCCATTGCAAATTCTAATTGATTTAGTTCAGTCTGTTCTATACTTTTTACTCATTTTAATGCTCATTTTGTGCGAGTTTGCAAAATTGCCATCAATTTGGCAAATAATTAGTTTTTTATTGCCAAAGTTTGCTATGTACATTTAACATAGGATAACCAGAAAAATGCATCTTTTCATTTACTTTTAAGCTTTAAACCATTTGTCAACAGCATTTTAACTCAAATGTACATAATCAGTTTGGCAAAAATTAGTCCAAATGAGTGTAAATTGGCCACATTATGGAATGCATGCCTATATGAATTGATTGTAGCCAATTTTGACAATTTTTGCAAATACAGTAGATTCCGCTTAATTGCATAGTCTGTGTGTCAGAAAATTTTATGCAATTAAGCGGAATATGCAAATAACCGAAAATGCCCCTTGGGCACAATTGATTGATGGATACATGGGTTGGGGCCATTTTAGTACTTGTGTAGGCATTATAGAACACTGTAGAAACAACAGAAAATAAGTTATTACTTTGAAATTAAAAAATGAAATAAATAATTCAGAATAAAAAAATTTAAAAAATTATTATTTTTTTTAATTTGTATATAATGTTTTAAAAATTCTAGCTGATCGATTGACGGATACTCCCGGTGAGGCCGTTTTTTTTTAGTAAACATCAAAGTCGGTGTACTGTAGAAACAGCAGAAAATTTCTAATTCCTTTGACATAAAAAAATAAATAATTAAAGATAATTGAAAAAAAATTTAATTACATGTAATTAAAATCTCAAGACTTGTAATATATTTTCTTTACTAAATAAAGATTTAAAATTCTAGCTGATCGTTTTAAACCTCGTATTTACATGGGATTCCAAAATGTGGTATGGGTGGACTTTTCTTTCAGACCATCGATCTGTGTTTAATCCTAGAAAATGTATGTAACTAGAAGATCTGTTGGTATTTAATTCATTGTTGCTTAACACTCGCGATATTCGTATTTCTTGTTTATTTACTTCTTTTTAAAAATCCACGTGTTCGCACATGGCACTGAGTTATACTGTTCGAGTTATCTCCCTTTCACGGTACGATAATCTATTTTTAAATGTGACATAGAAAAATCCAGTTGCTTGACAACGTGCACGATGTCCGGTAAAATTAAATTTCAAACAGATTTTGTGTATATAAATTGAAAGATGTCTTATCTTGTTATTAATTTTATACAAAGTTATATTTTAATTGTTTATTGACCAATTATTCGATCAGTCATAAATTGGAAATTCCCGTTGTTATGTGTAACTAGGTCTGATCCAATGAAATTAATGAATAAAACGTCACTTCCTTATGTGAAAAAATGTCTTTGATGTTGAATCTGTATACCGACAAAACTTGCTACATAAAGGGTTTTTCAGCCGTAAACGATGATTTCAACCAGTTTATCTTAATGAGGAAATAATAAATAAAGAATAAAGCATTTGATTGAGGTATGATTGATTGAGTTTACCCAAAAAGAACTGTATATACGCGTTATTAAACTTGCTATGGGATAACAGTCAATGTACATACAATGATACACATTCTGATTCCTTAACCATGTTAACAAAAACATTAATTTAAAAAATGTTTTTGGCTTTATTTAATCTTTGTTTGAAAAACCCAGCACCGA
This sequence comes from Tegillarca granosa, assembly GCA_029721355.1. Taxonomy (NCBI): domain Eukaryota; kingdom Metazoa; phylum Mollusca; class Bivalvia; order Arcoida; family Arcidae; genus Tegillarca; species Tegillarca granosa. The sequence continues at coordinate 2,219,899 of CM056609.1, forward strand.
AGTTCCAGTAAAACCATGTCTGGGTTTAGAAAATGTAATGGAAATAAATTTCAGTTAAAAAAAATCGTTATAAAACTTGTGTGACCCGGGTACAAATTTTTCACCTGTCATAGCCCTTTTTAATTGGTTTAACATAATTAATTACGTTTCCTGACAAACGCGTATTGACAGACCAATTGGATGACTACTCTACAAAGTGAACACTAATTAACTGGCTTCATATCTCACCTGGTGTTAGCTGTACACATGTTGATATAATGTAAACATCTGTCGAGGTTACCTTTTGCATTGTCGGCAAATATATTTTGTAATCATGAAACTTCAGACCAAGATCGCATAATTTTCAGAATTTTTTATGCAATTAAGCGGAATTTAGACTTTTGTTTATGCAAATAAACGGAATTTTTTACATTGTTTAAATAGGAAATGGTTTGGTGCAGAGAAAAATTATGCAATTAACCGGAATATGCAATTAACCGGTATGCAATTAAGTGGAATCTACTGTACCAGCAAAGTGTTGCATAGCGTTTGATTCGTAATATTGTCTTCTGTCAGAAAATAAAGTAAAATTATGAGTTTTGAAATTTGCATTAACCTTATGGTAGTAGACCTCAGTCGTGATAAGGCCGGATGGGGGACGGTCAAAAGTAGTGCATATAAAAAACTCAGGGGTCTTTACTTAGACCCTGCTCATTTGAATTTGTTAATAGATAGCACTTTGCAATTTTGCCAGGGTGAGAGCTTCTGAGGTTTGCTAAAGAATTAAGCTGAGTTGGATGACTATGGCACTATATTTCCAGCGTAAGGACTTGAGCGGCACAATGCACTTCCTAGGCCTGGACCACATTTTGCATGAAATATGGGTGCATAACACTAAAGGTGGTATGACCAAAATTGGGCAATTTTGGCTGTCATTTCATGACTGAGGTCTGCTACCATACACTATAAGGAAGGGATACAACTCTTGAAGGAAGGAATACAACTCTAGAAGGAAGGGACACAACTCTAGAAGGAAGGGATACACTATAGAAGGAAGGGATACAACTCTAGAAGGAAGGGAAACACTATAGAAAGAAGGGATACAACTCTAGAAGGAAGGGATACACTGTAGAAGGAAGGGATACAACTCTAGATGGAAGGGATACAACTTTATAAGGAAGGGATACAACTCTAGAAGGAAGGGATACACTAAAGTTTAACTGAATTGATATGCATAATGAAAATTTGTTTTAATTTGGTCTTGTTCAAGCAAAAGCTGAAAAATTATTGTTGAAAAGAAAATCACAAACTTCAAAACTAATAAATGCAACAGAGATTACAAATAAACATATAATGCTTTGTGAATTCTGGAAAACTGAAGAATACGCATTAGTACATAAACTGAATCTAATTTGTTTTATGTCAAGCAATTTCAAAGCAAAAGCTAAAAAATAAATGTGCAAAAATAAAATAAATAAATAAAGCAAGAGAGATGACATTAATTTACACACAAAAATTTGATGCTTAGTGAACATTTTTTACCTCTCGTCATAAGAATCTAAATGGCGTCTCGGATTCCAAAATCGATCCTGTTTGTGATTATTTCTCATTTCCCTAAATATATGTGAAAATAAAAATTTGATCGCATTTTTCAAATGTACTTTTTTTTTCATATAATACTGTCAATGTTATATACTAATAATAATTTATATACATAGGTAATCTAAATAAATAAATGAATATATATATATATACATGTATATATATATATATATATATATATATATATATATATATATATATATATATATATATATACATGTATATGTATATATATATAAAAGCAAAATAAACAGTCAGAAGATATCTATTCTAGCATTATAATAGATTTTTTATCTTAGCAACCAAAACAAAATTATTCTAAAATCTTCCCAAAATAAGTGCTAATGTTTTACAATAATTTCCACAACTAAAGCTGACCCCTAATTCTGTTCCACCTCAATTTTTTTCTGGCACAGCAACAACTAGTACTGTCCTAGATGTATTTAAACCCTAAGTCACTGTAATAGTAAACCCCCACCCCACCCCTAATCCAAAATAACCTTTGTGACCTTCAGTTTACAAATATTTAACTTTGCACAACAAATACACATTACTTTTTTACAGATCCTGAGGACCTTTGCATATCCATAACATCCTAAAGCCATGAAAATCATTTGAGTGAAGTTGTATGAAATTTTCCAGAAGCAACAATGAAGTAGGTCCAGACACGGACACATTACAGTTTCTGTGATACTGACCTTTAAGATATGACCTTGATTCATGCACAAAACACATCCTTGGATGTTTGATATGATTTTTGTGAGCATTTCTTCAAAACTACAGTAAATTATTGCAAAGACAAAAAGCACACATTCTGTGACCTTGAAGATATGACCTTTGCTCAAGAAATAATACATTTGGACTATAGAGATAATTTGTGAGGAGTTTCATCTAAAGAAGCATTGAGTATTAGCATGGAAACGTCCTAAGACTGTCCCTCTGTGACCTTGACATTAAAGATATGATGGACAGACTATGAAAAAAATGATCGCAACCAATCTGAGATCTGACATGCCTTGCAGCAAGTACCATCCAAACTGTAACTATTGAGCCCAGTCAGAAAGATTCTAATGACAGTTGCAACAATCAATAGACCCAAGTGTTGTGACAGATTTCTCTATATGTTAATATAGGAGAACAAAGGGTGCAAAAATGATCGAAACCAATCTGTGATCTGACATGCCTTGCACGAGTACCATCCAAACTGTGACTATTGAGCCCAGTCAGAAAGACTCTAATGAAAGTTGCAACAATCAATAGACCCAAGTGTTGTGACAGATTTCTCTATATGTTTATATAGGAGAACAAATTGGGTGCAAAAATGATCGAAACCAATCTGAGATCTGACATGCCAGGCAGCAAGTACCATCCAAACTGTGACTATTGAGCCCTGTCAGAAAGATTCTAATGACAGTTGCAACAATCAATAGACCCAAGTGTTGTGACAGATTTCTCTATATGTTTATAAAGGAGAACAAAGGGTGCAAAAATAATCGAAAGCAATCTGAGATCTGACATGCCTTGCAGCAAGTACCATCCAAACTGTGACTATTGAGCCCAGTCAGAAAGATTCTAATGAAAGTTGCAACAATCAATAGACCCAAGTGTTGTGACAGATTTCTCTATATGTTTATTTAGGAGAACAAAGGGTGCAAAAATAATCGAAAGCAATCTGAGATCTGACATGCCTTGCAGCAAGTACCATCCAAACAGTGACTATTGAGCCCTGTCAGAAAGATTCTAATGAAAGTTGCAACAATCAATAGACCCAAGTGTTGTGACAGATTTCTCTATATGTTTATATAGGAGAACAAAGGGTGTAAAAATAATCGAAAGCAATCTGAGATCTGACATGCCTTGCAGCAAGTACCATCCAAACTGTGACTATTGAACCCAGTCAGAAAGATTCTAATGAAAGTTGCAACAATCAATAGACCCAAGTGTTGTGACAGATTTCTCTATATGTTTATATAGGAGAACAATGGGTGCAAAAATGATCGAAACCAATCTGAGATCTGACATGCCTTGCAGCAAGTACCATCCAAACAGTGACTATTGAGCCCTGTCAGAAAGATTCTAATGAAAGTTGCAACAATCAATAGACCCAAGTGTTGTGACAGATTTCTCTATATGTTTATATAGGAGAACAATGGGTGCAAAAATGATCGAAACCACTCTGAGATCTGACATGCCTTGCAGCAAGTACCATCCAAACTGTGACTATTGAGCCCGTCAGAAAGATTCTAATGAAAGTTGCAATAATCAATAGACCCAAGTGTTGTGACAGATTTCTCTATATGTTTATATAGGAGAACAATGGGTGCAAAAATGATCGAAATCAATCTGAGATCTGACATGCCTTGCAGCAAGTACCATCCAAACTGTGACAGTTCTTTGACAGTTAAAGACCTTTTTTCTAACTATAGTTAAATTTACAGGAATCCTTTATTGATTGCCACCATTTTTTCATTCAGAATTTGTCTTCTGTTGAGTCTTTACAATAAAATAAAGGTGATTTATAATGGAAAAAAAATTAAAAAATATACTCTGGACTAGCTATAAGCGAGGTGGCAAAGATATCATGGGACATTACAATGATGGTTTACTGTCAATGTAATCATAATGTCAAAACAGATGCTGTTTTAATGTGGTAGATCCATCTGCGGTGGTAGAAGGTTTCACTACTACTGAAATTTGCCAGCACACATCTGAAATTTACCAGCACACATCTGAATTTTACCAGCACACATCTGCATTTACCAGCACTCATTTGAAATTTGCCAACATACATTTGAAATTTGCCAGCACACATTTGAAATTTGCCAGCACACAACAGAAATTTGCCAGCACACATTACAAAATTTGCCAACACAAATTTAAAATTTGTCAGCATACATCTGAAATTTGCAGACACACATTTGATTTTTGCCAACACACATTTGAAATTTGCAAACACACCTTTGAAATATGCCAACACACATTTAAAATTTACCAATGCACATTTGATATTTGAAAACATACATCTGATATTTTACCACACATCGGAAGTTTTCAAATATACATCTGAAATTTGCTAATGTTCACACATTGGACATTTACCAACATACTCTTAAAATTTGCCAAAACACTCCTGAATTGCCAATGTTCACACATTTGACATTTGCCAACATACTCTTAAAATTTACCAAAACACTCCTAAAATTTGCCAACACACTCTTGAAATTTGCCAGCACAATTTTGACAAAATTGAGATAATTATTCCAATAGGAACTGGACCAGTATTAAGTCCAAAACTTGCCACAGAGATGCCACATATAACCTTGATGAGTATTGGTCAAACTCTAATTCAAAACTTATCTTGTTCCATGTTTTGTACTGATCACTGTGTATGATTATAACTGTTCATTATACATTATCTGTATAGAAAGATCAAATCTATGTACATTATATATTCATGTATAATGAAATCATCCCACGGACACTGACTGAATGACCTTCATCAATATGATATACATACAATGATATCATCCCACGGACACTAAGTGACCTTGATTAACATGATATACAATGTCATACACTCATCTCTTAGACTATATAATCAATAACATCTCATTAGTTGGGAGACTGAGACTGCGGTGAATATGTAACCAATTTAGACTTATCATCAGATGCGATAAATTATATAATATTTCCACAGATTAAGAATCAATGTTGAATTTTGAATTGATCAAGCATTACAAACACTGGAAAACAGTCGACATATTCCTCTAACAACATCTGGATCTTCCAAAATGGAATTTCGATCTAGGTAGTAAGGTCCATTGTGATCTCGAAAACAGTTGACATATTCTTCAAACAACATTTGTATCTTCCAAAATGGAATTTGAATCTAGGTCATAAGGTCCACTGTGATCTCGAAAACAGTCGACATATTCTTCAAACAACATTTGTTTCTTCCAAAATGGAATTTTCGATCTAGGTCATAAGGTCCACTGTGATCTCGAAAACAGTCTACATATTCTTCAAACAACATTTGGATCTTCCAAAATGGAATTTCGATCTAGGTCATAAGGTCCACTGTGATCTGTAGGACATCGATTCTTGTCTTGGACGGATGACTTGGTATAATAAATATGGTAGTAATATACAAAGGTCCAGTATAAAATTTTACTAAGTCACAGGACCAAATAAGTCTACTTAGACAAGAAGATTGCTAGGTCTATAAGTCTTGTCATGTGGTCAGTGTGAAAGTACTACAAAAACTGTCTGATTAAAAATAAAAATTGATGTCAACTTTCATTTATTTTGTAATTATTGCTAAAATTTGGGTTACATACTGAAAATTCCAATATCTAGGGTCATGGTCTAAAACCCAACACTCACAACTTAAAATTCCCACTTGCTCTAGGGTCCCCAACTAAAAAACCACAAAAAAATCATACACAAAATCCAGTTAGTGCGAACCAAAATTTACACTCAAAATCCAGTTGGACCAAAACCCAAAATTTACACTCAAAATCCAGTTGGACCAAAACCCAAAATTTATACTCAAAATCCAGTTAGTTCAAACAAACAAAATTTACACTCAAAATCCAGTTGGTTCAAAAAACAAAACTAACACTCAAAATCCAGTTGGATCAAAACCCAAAATTTACACTCAAAATCCAGTTTGTCCAAAACCCAAAATTTACACTCAAAATCCAGTTGGACCAAAACCCAAAATTTATACTCAAAATCCAGTTAGTTCAAACAAACAAAATTTACACTCAAAATCCAGTTGGTTCAAAAAACAAAACTAACACTCAAAATCCAGTTGGACCAAAACCCAAAATTTACACTCAAAATCTAGTTTGTCCAAAACCCAAAATTTACACTCAAAATCCAGTTGGTTCAAAAAACAAAATTCACACTCAAAATCCAGTTGTTCAAAAAACAAAATTCATTCTCAAAATCTAGTTGGACCAAAACCCAAAATTTACACTCAAAATCCAGTCGGTCCAAAACCCAGAATTTAAACTCAAAATCCAGTTGGTCCAAAACCCAAAATTTACACTTAATATCAAGTTGGTCCAAAACCCCAAAATTTACACTCAAAATCCAGTTGGTCCAAAACCCAAAATTTACACTTAAAATCCCAGTTGTTAAGTGTCTTACCTAAAAGCCAAAGTTCACAATCAAAATTTCAGTTGCTATGGTCATGGTCTATAGTTCAAAATTGCTAATAAAAAAACCCCAAAATTTTAAAAAATGAAGTCAAACACACTTTGAATCTTTTACATTTTATAATAAACACAAAACTGAATTCATTTTTTATTAATGTTAACATTCACTAGGAAAAATTAAAAATTGAAATCAAAAATATTTTAAGTTTTCCACATTTCACCAGCGACATTTAAAACAGTTTAAATGTTGCTGATTTCACTTAAGATTGTAAAATCAATCACAATAAAATAAAATATTATATTCTTACTTTAAAGATGTTTTTTTTCCAATTACAGACATAACTTTCTTTTCAAATCCAAATTTGTAACAAAATCTGTTACTATGAATATCTTGTTTCTAGTTAAACTGACAGCTTTTATAAAAAAGTAAACTATGAAAACAGAACACAATATATTACATTTAAACAGGACGCCCCATTTATATATATATATATATAGATATATATATATATATATATATATATATATATATATATATATATATATTTATATATATATATATATATGTGTGTGTGCGTGTGTATAAAATATACCAACTAAGCAAGTTTTAAATAGAAAATATAAATTTTAAAATTAATTTCCTGCTTCAAATTGATTCAAACAACTTCATTTTTCAAAATTAAACCTTAAGGCCTTAAAGACTATATATATATTACTACATAAATTTCATTTAAAAACATTAAAACTTATAAAACAATTGATATATGTGCTTTAAACTTCATAAACATTAATTACCGGGAAAGTTGTATATTAAGGTGTCACACAAGTTTCCTTATCCTTCGGAAATTCTTGGGTGTCAGTTTATGTGTGTTATGTGTGGGAGGAGAATTCTGTAGAGGTGGGGGTAGGGGGGGCATAAAGATAAGATAGATAAATGTAGTGTATAGCAGAAACCATGGTTCTATGTTTTATAAATTTGTTTTTTGACATATAAAGTCTGTAACAGCTGTATATTCAAATATTTTTTAGAGTTTGACCCAATTTAAGTGTTAATAATAATTATATAATACAGAGTCTCTGTAGTCAGAATCTACCCTGGAATATCCCACCAATCAAAATCAATTACACCAATCCACCTTCAAATCAAAATCCCGACTATCAAAAACTGGTAAATTAAGTTAAACACATAAAATACACCTGGAAAGCCAGACCAAGTGCTCCAGAAGCTTTTAAGGGTAAGCACCTCCTGTCTAGCTAGTGATGCCCATCACATGTATAAATTATGGTGGCTTATTTCTGACATTGACTTAATATCTTGACAAGTCAAGATATTATCATGGAAAGTTGTGATACCAAAATAAAAAGTTGAGATAAGTAACACGACTTGTTGCGATAAAAATAAGTCAAGATATCGAGATAATTATCACGACTGGTCAACATGAGTATTGTGGCATGTCGTGTTACTTATCTCAACTTTCATTTTGGTATCACAACTTCCCATGATAATATCTTGATTTGTCAAGATATTAAGTTGACATGTTGAGAAAATTTTATGTTGACTAAAATTATGTTGATGTCAGAAATAGGCCACCATAATAAATAACACTAAATAGGGTTGGTAAATCTGCAAAGGTAAGAGAAACAGATAAACTTTGTGGAGAGCAGGGGAGATAACTAATCTTGGAATGCTCCAACAATGTTTTTAACAATTTTTGGCAAAGAATTGCAACACTTTCAATATATATGCTCACTGTAAAATAACATTTCATACAAATTTCTAAGATTTAGTCTAAAATCGGTCAAATCTGAACAATTCAATATTCTGGGCAGATTATTTCAATGTCTGATGAGCAGGGGAGGTAACCCAACCTTCAACAACTTACGTTTTCTCCCCCCTTTCCTTGTTCCCTGTGTCTTCCATTTTGACTTGATCTTCTTCTGATGCCATTATTCCTTCAAAACCTGTTTCAGAAACAGACACAAAACGTTTATTAATCGCTTATATGAAGCAGTGTTTATTTTCCGGTTGAGTTTTCAATCAAATTCCTCGTTCCGTTCTGTTGAAATAATATTAAGTTGTTTTCTTATTTCCACACTAAAAACTCAATCTGATGAAATGTCTGTAATCCCTGATTGATCACACGTGATTCAGCGCGCACCTTGCTTCGATTACGTGTGGGTATTAATGCATTTTACATAACAAATAAGATTATGACCAATCCTTTAAAAATTCACTACTCAGTTTCGATTTGTATAATACACACGACCAATATGATGTACTTCCGTGTGAGGTCAAGGGTGAATAATTTATCATTGGCGTTCGACACTCATGAGTACTGCAGCAAAACGGAATAAATAAATAAATAAATAAATAAATAAATAAATAAATAAATAAAAAAATAAACAAACAAATAAATAAATAAATAAATATGATGGTGATAATGATGATATTCATATTAATAATTTAAAAAAAAAGAAGAGAAAATAAATAATTCATTTAGTTAGATACCCTAAGATTCCTGAATGTTTTGAAAATTAAAAAAAAAAAATTATCGTGATTTTTAGCTTTGGCAAATTTAAATCCAAGTATGAAATGATTTTGAAATAATGATGATGATGATGATGATGATGATGATAAAATAAAAATAAAAATAATGATAATAAAATAAAAATGATGATGATGATGATGACGATGACGACGATGACGACGATGATGAAATATAATATTTAAATAATTATAATTATAACAGCTTTGTATTCTATTTGTTTTTACCAAATAAATAGTTCATACTAATGTTAAAAAAGTCAAATTAAATCTGAGTTTATAATATAGAATATAACTACAATCAGAAGTCCATTAAGTAATTAATGGACTTCTGCTACAATAGAATTTCATATATTTTTGACGACTATCATGAATTATTCTTTGAAATCAATAATTAATAAATCCTCAGGATAAACTCCATTTTAAGATGAATCAGCAAAATGCATTCCACAAAATCTGACTACATATGTCTATAGTTTATGATTATTTATTTATCTATTTATTTTATTTTATTTTATTTTATTTTATTTTATTTTATTTTATTTTATTTTAAAACATTCAAATAAAAGTTAATCCATCCCGATAGTAGGCCAAAATATTGTTGATTGTAAAATTGTTTCACGTCGCATCATTATTTTAAATGCAGTAAGTAACGAATTACAACATTGTTGTGACCTAACTGATGTAACTGCGTAATCTGTTTTACACAAGAAAAGATTTCGGCATCCATAGACTAATTATGACACATATAAATAAACATCGATATAATCTATGTCATGTTTTATTTTTTTCGTGTTTTAATTTATTTTCGAATTTTTATTAAATAAAGTATATTGTATTGAAAATAAGCACATAAAAATGAATTAAAATCAAATGGTATAAGTTGAATCACTTATTGGTCAGTTGGTGTTCTTTGTATTTCCTTCCACTTGTCATACGTACTGTAAGTAAAGAATCGTGACTGGGATGTAAAACCCAATTACTCCTTTTCAAATTTTCCTAGATAAATATGTGCACGACAATGGAGCAATGAGGTGATGTGGATTGCCCGAATGTACTTGACCGTAAGACTGTGACGTGTTGCTGGTTGCCCGAATGTACATAACCATGGAGCTAAGAGGTGATGCTGGTTGCCCGAATGTACATGACCGTGGGGTTGTTAGGTGTTGCTGGTTGCCCGAATGTACACGGTCGCTGGGTTTGGAGGTGTTGCTAGTTGACCGAATGTACATGGCCGGGGGACTGTGAAGTGTCACTGGTTGCCCGAAAGTACATGACCGTGGGGCTGTGAGGTGTTGCTAGTTGCCCGAATGTATACGGTCGCTGGGCTTGGAGGTGTTGCTAGTTGCCCGAATGTACACGGTCGCTGGGCTTTGAGGTGTTGCTAGTTGACCGAATGTACATGGCCGGGCGGTTGTTAGGCGTTGCTGGTTGCCCGAATGTACACGGTCGCTGGGCTTGGGGGTGTAGCTAGTTGCCCGAATGTACATGACCAGGGGACTGTGAGGTGTCGCTGTCGGTCGCTGCCGAAAGTACATGACTGTGGGGGTACGAGTCGTTGCTGGTTGCCCGAATGTACATGACCGGGGGACTGTAAGGTTGTTATTGCCCGAATGTACATGATGATGGGACTGTGAGGTGTTGCTGATTGCCCGACTGTACAATGCCGTTGGGCTTAAAGGTTGTGATTGCCCGAATGTACAAGTCCGTGAGGTGTTGCTGGTTGCCCGAATGTACATAACTGTTTGGCTGTGAGGTTTATGATTGCCCGAATGCACATGTCCATAGGGTTGTGAGGTGTTGCTGGTGAAAAGGTTGTAGTTGCCCGAATGTACATGTCCATGTGGCTGTGAGGTGTTGCTGGTTAAGAGGTTGTTGTTGCCCAAATGTACATGTCCCTGTGGCTGTGAGGTGTTACTGGTTAAGAGGTTGTTGTTGCTCAAATGCACATGTCCGTGGGGTTGTGAGAGGTTGCTGGTTAATTATAGATTAGTATGCATTTCAACAATGATGGAAACGCATTCATTTCGTCATCATTCATATGTAAAACATTTTCCATATTTTGAAAAGATTGTTGTGGAGCGATGGTGTTTTATTCATAAATCAACATTCGAAGCCGTCAAAGGAAACATGATTGTCCAGAGAAAACCAAACACATGCAGTAAGCGAACTGAAATACTGACACACTAGTGTTTTGATCGCTCCAACGAACTATCACCATGACACACTAGTGTTTTGTTAGCCCCATCTAACTATCACCATAACACACTATTGTTTTGTTGGCTCCAACGAACTATCACCATGACACACTAGTGTTTTTTTTAGCTCCAACGAACTATCCTTATGACACAATAGTGTTTTGTTAGCTCCACAGATCTATCACCATGAAACACTAGTGTTTTTGTTAGCTCCAACGAACTATCACCATGACACTCTAGTGTTTTGTTAGCTCCACAGATCTATCACCATGACACACTAGTGTGTTGGTAGCTCCACCGAACTATCACAATAACACACTTGTGTTTTGTTAGATCCAACTTTCTATCACCACGACACACTAGTGTTTTGTTAGATCCACCTAACTATCACCATGACATATTTGTGTTTTGTTACCTCCGCCGAGATATCACCATGACACACTAGAGTTTTGTTAGCTCCACCTGACTATCACCATAACACTAGTGTTTTGTTAGATTCAACGAACTATCACCATGACACACTAGTGTTTTGTTAGCTTCACCACTTTGACTCAATAGCGTGTTTTGGGAGATTTAAGAAGAGATCTTTACCGAACTATCATCATGACACACTGGGTGTTTTGATATCTCTAACGAACTATCATCATGACACAATGGTGTTTTGAAATCTCAAATGAACTATCATCATGACACACTTGATGTTTTGAGACCTCCATCGAACTATCATCATGACACACTGGGTGTTTTGAGACCTCCATCGAACATCACCATGACACACTGGGCTTTCTGAGACCTCTATTGATTTATCAATATACTCTTGAAGTGTTTTGAGAGTCCAGGGATATCTAACTTGCTTTCAAAAAACTTGACCAGTTGACCTCGAACTACACACCTTAATTTGGCATGCATGATAGTAAACATTTATTTTAAGTCTATCAAAATCCATCCATAGATGTGCAGGATTTGGAGTGGACAGCATACTGGGACGAACGAACTTTATTTACGAAGGTATCATGGTTGGGTTCATTACCGTTTCCCCGAACCTTTTTTGTCATCACAAATCTTGGTAACGTAAAAGTAAAGTTGAATATTTTTATACAAAACAGAGAGACACAAATAGATCAATCCGAATAATACTTTATTACAATAAATATATATCAGCATATAACATTGAAATTAACATAAATAGATACTCCTTTACACTGTAAAAAGACATACAATGGGAAGCATAGTACAGGTTGTATTATATGTACAGTAAAGCCTGCTATAGTGACCGTCTCTTTATAAAAACCACATGTCCACATTCAGAAGCACAGCGTAGCTTATATGTACAGTAAAGCCTGCTATAGTTACCGTCTCTTTTTAAAGACCACATGTCCATGTAGTTCAGTTATTTAAGGATAATTTTGCTTCATATGAAAAAAAATTATAATAAATAAATAAATAAATAAATAAAAATAAAAAACCCTTATTGTTTTTGCTCATCTCTCTTATCTAATGTACATGTATATATCAAATTTATATTTAAATATATTTAATGAAACATGAGGTTTGCATTTCATAGACAGCACTTTTATAAGAAATATAATGACACCCGTCATCAAGTGTCGGGCTGTCACCTGTGTACCCGACTGTCACCTGTGTACCCGACTGTCACCTGCCATCTATAATGCGGGTAATACACTGATATATAAAATTGATTCGTTCAATTTTAAGTGCAATTAGGACACCCAGACCTCATTAAAAATTTAGTGATATAATAGTTTACTGCTTGGTTTACTGTGTCATATAACCTTATAACGATATAACAACCCGACAATGATTGGGACAATCACAATAAGGGACAACAAACACGAAATACACAGACAATATCTGCCACATAATCCATCTCTGGAAAATAAAGTCTTTGTTCCCTTTGCTGTTATAAACTCCTGAAAAAAGAGGAAAAATGCGTATCAGTTTACTTTGGTAAAGATACAATGCCGGCGTAACGACGAAAAGTGACCCCCGTAGAATAATGACCGGGGGGGTCAAATTTCTACGTAGAAATTTGACCCCCGGTCATTATTCTACGGCAAGTGGGGTCATTTTTCGACTGTAGAAAACCCTTCCAGACCGTTTATTCTACGACACCACACACGTTGAAAAATGACCCCCATAGAAATATGACCCCCTACTTTTTCACTATATTATACAATAATATGAAATGAGATATAATACTCGATATGCGTTCATCCCGGGGTTGGTGAGGGTCGGTGAAGATAACTGTGTCTCTTGTTTTTTTTTTTTTTTTTTTTTTTTTTTTTTTTTTTTGAAAAATATCCTTAAATGACGTGGAAGCAAATTTAACACCACTTCTTATATGGGCCCTATATAATATGATTTAATAATTCCTATTTCTTTGTGATTCGCCGAGATTCACCAATGTAGAAAAAATGTTACTATATTTATCTGCACATGACTTTCAAGGTGTAGGGGGTTGGGAAGGAGGATGTGCGAGCTAATAATTTTTTTCAGCTGTCATTTTCCCCTGATAACGCCCCCCCAAATCTATCCCATGAAAGAGCCTGGCATTGTTGTCCTCAATGGGACAAGGGGACATTTAATCTCATTCGTCTGCAAGTCTGTCTGTTTAAATTTGTCACAAAAACTTTAACCTTGGTCGTAACCTTTGAATGAGATAGGGCTTTCATATTTCACATGTATATTACCTGCGACAAGATCTTACCAAATGAGATAGGGCTTTCATATTTCACATGTATATTACCTGCGACAAGATCTTACCAAATACACTATGATTTTTGATAAAAAAAGACATATGGCTATCATTTTATATATTTATAATATCTGTGATAAGACCTTTCTAAAACTACGTTTTCTGACCCTGTGACCTAGACCTTGAAGGTTGACCTACTTTTCAAAAATGGTATATTTTTTTATTGGGAAAAGATAGGGCTTTCGTATTTGCATTAGAAGATAGTTAATTCTACCTGATAAGTTAATCTCTTTTAATACCTATAGCTAGTAATGGATTCTGATGTTTAATCTACCCGAGTAGTAATGCCAGAGATAATTAAATACGTTAACCAATTATAATTCGTGTGTAAATGAATGAATAAATGAATGAATTTTAAAAAAAATTGAAATGAGAGAGAGAGAGAGAGAGAGAGAGAGAGAGAGAGAGAGAGAGAGAGAGAAATAAAGTTTGATGAAAACATTCAAATGTTTATATTTACCTATTTATTTACTTTCTACTGTGGTCACACACACACATACACACACACACATACACGCACACACACACACACACACACACACACACACACACACACACTCTCTCTCTCTCTCTCTCTCTCTCTCTCTCTCTCTCTCTCTCTCTCTCAGCACATGTAGAACATTCCATTTCGAAATTACAACTACTACGATGCAGCTGTAAAGCTTGTTGAATAACTCAATCAAAGGAGAAGTACAACTTCAAAATAATAGTAAATTTTAGCTAATCACCCAAGCGGACTCCGTTTCAGTAATGGTTCATTACAAATATATTTTAAATTTATCAAAATTTATTTATTTTGGATGTAAACACGGAAACGTTGCTAAACAATTATGAATTACCTATTGTATATTATTATAATAATAAACCTGTAATATTATATGCATTCATGTATTAACCTATGTTATTTTATAACTGTAATTAATTATCATTTAAGCTACTTTATATTGATTTTTTTTTTTTTTGGTCCTTCGGACCAGTCAATTATTAATATTATTTCGACTGCCATGTTACATTTACAATTATTTTGTTTATGTGCTACAAGTATTTGTATACTTTATGCAATAAAGTCATTATTATTATTATGAATTTGATGACAACATTAAGACATTAATTCATTTATTTAATTGATTTATTAAATAATTTTCTTGTTAAAATTAATAGATTTAATCGATTCATTAATGAATTAATCAATTATGAATTAATTACTTTCGGAAGGGTTTACTCAATTACAGAACTAAATTATTGCTTCAGAACATTAATTATTGTCGTCAGAAATTAATCAATTAAATAACAATTACTTAACGTCGTAAGGAATTATTACGACTATCTGAACGGGCAGTTAAGATAGCTGTATATATATCCACGCTATCTTATACAGGTACAGGTTGTCATAAACGGGTTACGTCCCTTTAATCGTGCTGGCCAAAGTTCCTAATGGTGGAAATATATTTTATAAATTAAATTTGATAAAACAAATCTAAGAAGGTGGGTATTCTTGCTCTATAGTCATGGAACTGTTATTCGCTTTCCTTTAATTGGGATAAATCATCTTGTTTTATTGATTTTAGGTATAGTGGGTAGAACGCATGAAATAAACACTTCACATCAGAAGACTGCGTGATTTTCAAGTACCCCTATTTATTTTCCGACAAGAATATTCCTACCAAAATCAGCCTTTTGCATCAAAAAATGACATAGGTCATTATTCTACGGGGTCATTTTTCTACAATCCACACGGAGAAAAATGACCCCAAGGCCATACTTTCTACGAAAAAGGGGGTCATTTCTCTACGTAGAATATTGACCAGGGGGTGAAATTTCTACGTAGAAAAATGACCCCCGGTCATTATTCTACGGGGGTCATTTTTCGTCGTTACACCGGATAAGCAAATTTGCGACAATAAAGGAGTAGAGATACTGCAATAAAGCATTTTTAAAAATTTTGGGTTAAATATACTCAAAATTTTTCATTGTCTAAATAGATTTAAAATGCTTTATGACCACGCAAAGGTGAAGAAGCAAAACCTTAACGATAAAAGATTTCGAGCCACGTAACGATAGCGAGTGGCTTACGGATCAAAGTGCCTCTTCACGTGCTGAGTCACGACATACGTTTTGATTGGTCCATATTTCAAAAGTAAAAGTAAAGTTTCTTAAATTTTTTTAAGGGCAAACGGATTGACCAATGAGAACGTTTGTCGTGATTCAGCACGGGATGAGATTGCCATTCGAAGTGTGAAATAGCGTTTGATACAGTGGGAGGTCTCCGTTTAACTCGTTTCGGCAGTTCCGATATTCAACATTTTGTGGAGCAATGCATGTAGATTTGAGAGATATTCATTTATCATTTTTATTGTCTACCAATAAAACAGAAAAAAGACCGAACCAAAATGTGTTAAAAATTAGGATAGC
This sequence comes from Tegillarca granosa, assembly GCA_029721355.1. Classification (NCBI taxonomy): domain Eukaryota; kingdom Metazoa; phylum Mollusca; class Bivalvia; order Arcoida; family Arcidae; genus Tegillarca; species Tegillarca granosa. Next base: position 2,236,573 of record CM056609.1, read on the forward strand.
GTAAGTTGATTGCCTTGTGTTATAGTAGGGTCAAATAGTTTTATTTTTCCTTTTTAAATTTAAAATAGAGACAAGCGCCTGTGTTGAGAACGTTTGTCAGTTCGCTTGCTAAAGGTCGTTAGCTTTCTACGTTTTTCTACGTACTCTGGTTTCCTCCACTTTCCCAAAACTGGCCACATAGATATAAGTGAAACAATCCTGGTTGGAGCGTAAAATACCATATTCCCCGCTCTATTTCCATTTCACACTTTTACTAACCTTTGTTCTGTATCCGGTTGGAGACATTTGATTTGGATTATCTTGAAGATTTAACATCCAAGGATACGGGAAAGGTTCCAGAGGGTAGAGATTACGATCCTCCGTTACTAAAAACCGGCATTCATCAGAACCCTCACTGGTGTGGGCGGAGCATCTTTGACCTTCACATGGACCAATCACTGTCATTATTTGACGAGGGCTGTTCCTGTTGACGTCATCATTTTCAAAGTTGACAGATCGTCGTGAATAACGTTTTACATCTCGGTCAGCCTGATTGAGACCCATGGTTCCAGGGCCGTCAAAAATATTAAAACGCCATCAATATGGGCAGTAAAATGGTCATTTACAATATTCTACAAGGCAAACGAAATCTGTAAAAGTAACACAAAATCAAAGGTTAAATGCAAGCTTTTTTACACGTTTTATGACTTCCCTTTAAGTGCATTTCACCTCCCCAGCTTATAACCAGTAATTTGGTACTGAGCAAAACTCTCACTGCTTGACCACTGTTATGAGATGACCCCTCAATAGACAATTGCATGAGTCTGACCTCTGACCTTGTAACCAGAGGGCGCCTTGTGCTACGCATGTCATTCATTGATTTATGTAACATGTGCTTTTGGCAGCAGTTCGTCTGCGGCCTCTGACATAAATAGTTGAACCTCGAGACGTGTTGTCTTATTATGAGCGTGTGAGCTCATAACATGGTGTCAGAAACGGGATGGCAACAGTGAGATCCTGAACAAGGAAACGTCGCTGATAATTGACACATCACTGAGTCGGAGTTATGGCAAAATTACAGTCACCAGAGAAATTTGAGTTCCAAAGGCCAAAGGAATGGCCGGAATGGCGGCAACGGTTCACGCGGTATCGTCAACTCACAAAACTCGACAAAGAAACTGAAAAAATCCAGATAAGTTCTCTTATATATATCATGGGCAGGGAGGCCGAACATATTTTTAAAAGCTTTACATTCGAAGATGCCGATGATGCGGATAAATATGACAAAGTTATTCGCAAATTTGATGAGTACTTTGTGCCTAAGATTAACATTATTCACGAACGGGCAATATTTCATGAAAGAAAGCAGCACAGTGGGGAAACCATTGAAGCTTTTGTGCGTGCACTTTATGAACTCTCAGAACATTGCAATTTCACTAACAAGGATGAGGAGATTCGTGATCAGCTTGTGATAGGGATTAATGACCGTGAATTATCGGAACGCCTGCAACTGATTGCTGAATTAACTCTTGATAAAGCTGTTAGCATGTCGAGATAGACTGAGCAAGTCAAAGATCAGATGAAAGGACAAACAAAACACTTGGAAGAAATCAAGAGACGTAACTTAAATAGACAAAGTGAGAGACCGAAACGACCGTCTAGCACTAGTCACAGTAGTTCAAGTAATTCGTCAAATGGACCCAGATTTAATAATCGGACGACAAAGACTGCAACTTTATGTACAAGATGTAACCGGAAACACGATAAAAACAAATGTCCAGCACGAGGAAAACGGTGTAGGCTTTGTGACAAAATGGATCATTTTGCTGTATGTTGTAGATCACATTCAGTCAGGGAGGTGGATTTAACATGTGACACACCGGAAACCGAACAGTTTTTCCTAGGAGCAGTTACCAATTGTGACATTTCAGAAGACCCATGGAACATTAAACTTTTAACTTTTGATAAAAATATTAAATTTAAGATTGACACAGGTGCAGATATAAGTGTAATAAGTGAAAATGTTTATAATTCTTTTGTTAACAAGCCCAAACTCCTCACAACGCGCGCTGTACTTAATAGTCCGGGCGGTGCTATTGATTGTATCGGTAAATTTACAGCCTTTACTACGTACAAGGGTCGAGACTACGAATTTTCTATTTTTGTGACACGCGGCGGCACTCGGAACAATCTGCTTGGCAGATCAGTCGCTCATAAATTAGGCATTGTTCAGCGAGTCGACAAAATTGATTCGGTATACGGTTCTAGTGGTCTATTGTCATGTGATCCTGTCCACATTAGACTTAAAAACGATGCTACAGTATATTGTATAACCACACCGCGCCGAATTGCTTTCCCGTTACTAGACAAAGTTAAAACCGAGCTGACGCGCATGCAGAATGACGGAATCATTGAGCCGGTAACAGAGCCAACAGAGTGGTGCGCGCCAATAGTCCCTGTCGTTAAAAATAATAATAAAGTCCGTATTTGCGTCGATTTCAAAAGGTTGAATGAAGCGGTCAAACGAGAGCATTTGATGCTACCCACTCTGGACGACATCGCGCCGAAATTAATCGGAGCAAAGTATTTTTCGAAATTGGACGCATCCAATGGGTTTTATCAGGTTCCTTTACACGATGATAGCACTTATTTAACCACGTTTATCTCGCCTTTCGGGAGATATCGGTATAGACGCGTACCTTTTGGGATAACTTGTGCCCCAGAGATATTCCAACGTAAAATGTCGGAATTATTGCATGATCTAGATGGAGTTGAGGTCATAATCGATGACACATTGATTTACGGAAAGTCAAAGGAGGAACACGATATTCGTTTAAACAAGGTCTTGACGCGTATAAAGAACTCTGGACTTAAACTCAATAAGGAAAAATGCGAGTTTGGTAAAACGGAAATAGAATATTTTGGACACATTGTCAGTTCAGATGGATTGAAACCGAATCCGAGACGCATTTGCGCTTTATTAGAATCGCCACCAAGAGCAGATGTTACTGAGTTACGGAGAATAATTGGCATGGTGAATTATCTTGGTCGTTTTCTACCTAGTTTGTCTAACGTAATGAAACCTATGACTGATTTATTAAAAGCTGATGTGGCCTGGTTATGGGGACCTTCGCAAAATGACGCTTTTCATAAGGTTAAACGAATGTTAACGAACACACCAGTGTTGTCATATTACGATTTGAGCAAACCAACGGTTGTGAGCGCCGATGCTATTAGTTACGGTTTGGGAGCAGTGTTGTTTCAACAACACGGTGAAGAACTTAAACCAATTGCATTCTGTTCTCGTACTCTTACAGAATCCGAGATGAAGTATGCTCAGATAGAAAAGGAGTGCCTCGCTTCGGTGTGGGCATGCGAAAAGTTTGAACGATATCTCTTGGGACTCGACAACTTTCGATTGTTGACTGATCATAAACCACTCGTCCCAATAATAAACTCGCAGGATTTGCATAAAACACCTTTGCGGTGCCATAGATTACTTATGCGGCTTCGTAGATTTAACTGTCGTGCGGAACATGTCGCAGGCAAGAACCTTGTGGTACCCGACACATTATCGCGTAGTCCGATAAAGAGTAATGAATCGGAATTGGCTGACGTTGTCGAGGAATATGTTGATTCAGTGGAACGTAATTGTGCGATATCTGAAAGCAAAATGGAACAGATTAAGCGATGCGCAAAGGATGATGCAACATTACAAGCTGCTATCCAGTTCACGAAACACGGTTGGCCGGACCGTCAACAGACAGTAAGCGAACATTTAAGCAGTTATTTCGCTTCACGAAATGAACTTTCAGTCGTAAACGGGTTGTTACTATATCGAAATCGCATAGTTATTCCCGAGTCTATGCGACCGAAGATTCTTGATAGTATCCATGAGGGTCACCAAGGAATCACGAAATCGCGTGAACGCGCTCGAACATGTATTTGGTGGCCAGGTATCTCGGGTGATATCAAAGACAAAGTCGATACTTGTGCATTTTGTCAGTCTCACAAGACTTCGCAGAAACGCGAACCTCTGTTAACGACGCCATTGCCATCACGACCATGGCAGAGAATTTCAGCCGATTTATTTGAGTGCGATAAACAGAAATATTTAGTGGTCATGGACTATTATTCTCGTTATTTGGAGATTGCACACTTAAGTAATATTACAAGTCGTCAAGTAATTTTTAAACTCAATAACATATTTTCAAGGTGGGGTATTTCAGAACAACTTGTTTCCGATAATGGTACGCAATTTACTGCTTGCGAATTTCGGGAGTTTGCGGAAAACTACGATTTCGAACAGATCTTTACTAGTCCGCATTACCCCCAGGCAAATGGCGAAGCCGAGAGTGCAGTTAAAATCGCTAAAAGAATCCTTGTACAGGGTGATGTTTTCTTGGCCCTAATGGCCTATCGTTCCACACCAGTAGCATCGATGGGGGTGAGTCCTTCGCAGTTAATGATGGGTAGACAACTACGTACAACTCTGCCGACATTGTCTAGTAATCTCGAGCCGAAGTGGCCGGACACTGCGAAAGTAAAGTGTAGGGATGAAATCGTGAAATCGAGAAGTCGATACTTTTATGATCGACGACATTCTGCGAAACCGATGTCGAATTTGAATCCGGGAGATCAGGTCCGTCTCAAGTTAGATCATCAGAAATTATGGAACGATGTAGGTACTGTTAAAGAAGTCGATCACGAGCGGCGACAGTATGTAGTCGAGACACCGGACGGAACGTATGTCAGAAACCGCAAACACATACAAAATATCAAACCTAGTGTTGCATCAACCTAGAGTGTTGAACCAACTGAAACAACCAGTAGACCGGAAATTAAAATTGATATTCCTTCTCAATTAAGTAATACTAGTACTACCGGTAAACCGTCATTATCTCGTACCACCAGCGATAACGTGCAAACCACACGTTCTGGCAGGACAGTACAAAAGCCGAAACGCTTAGATGATTACAAGACATAATCTGTTTAACTGTTTGTATCTGCACCTGTATTAATGTTGACCTTTTGAATTTTGTTTTATTGAATTTGTTGTAATCATTATTTTCATGAAGTGACTGTGTAAAAGCGGGAATATTGCACATTTTATGGACTTATTTTTCAGTTAATTTGTAACTATGTATTTGAGGCAACTTCCATAGACATTTAGCCAATTGTTACAAAGACTTAAAAGGGGAAGGTGTTATGAGATGACCCCTCAATAGACAATTGTATGAGTCTGACCTCTGACCTTGTAACCAGAGGGCGCCTTGTGCTACGCATGTCATTCATTGATTTATATAACATGTGCTTTTGGCAGCAGTTCGTCTGCGGCCTCTGACATTAATAGTTGAACCTCGAGACGTGTTGTCTTATTTATTTTCTTTGAGCGTGTGAGCTCATAACAACCACCATGATCCACTATATTTGAGGTCACAATTTACGCGTTTTAGTATCGGAGGTCTTCAAGTCAAAGCAATTTTGTTCAATTTAAAAGTGGCTATATAGCATTTGTCTGTACAAATATAGGTGCACGGTTCCATAGCGTGTTCATTTATTAATTTTTTATGTATTTTGGAGGCCATCGACATTCATTAAGTAAAGTATTAAACATCTTCAACATCAAAAGACAAACACACTAAACACTCCACTCCACTCCAGTTTATAACTGAAGCAAGTTGTTTACGTAAAGCATCTGATAGTCATAAGGCTGTGTTAGCAACTAGCAAAACATTTTATTGAGTTCTCACTGTCACTTCTGGCACGTGGAGAAAATAGGAGCATCAGAAGAAAACCAAATTATCGGTGATTAGATGGTATAAAACACCAGTTTACAGATTATATCACTTCTCACTGTCCTTGGTTCAAATTCCAATATTGATTTTTTCCAAATGCTCCAGTTTTCTCCACCATCTTAGAATTGTCCGCCAAAAATTAAGTGAAAGAATCTTGGCCGGGGATCGGTCGGGTGGGGTGGGTTAAAAGTGTTTTATCATATTCCACTTTGCTTCATGCCATTCTGATCAATGTCATAAGTACAATTCTGAACGTATACAATTCTGTAACCTCACATATCACTGGTTATATCTCGATTCTGTAACCTCACATATTACTGGTTACATTTCGATTCTGTAAGCTCACATATTACTGATTACATCTCCATATATTTATTATTGCTATTATCTTTCTTTCTATGACTCTATTACTCCTCTTTGCTGTCATATACTATGAAAGCTTATGAAATTTCTGAACTTTCTGACGTCATGACGTTGGGATATTCCATTTTGACGATGTGGAGGTTAAATTGGCAGTAAACTGACATATTAAAAAAGGTGATTTTTAGGATATATCATCTGAAATTGAACTGAAATGGTTAAAGAAATTGTAAATATAAGAAATGGCATCCTTTTTGTCAGTGTTCATGCGTTTTGAACGACAGTGGGCTGTCGTAAATTTTACATGAACGGCTTCGTCATTTATGCAATTTCCGACAGCCCACTGTCGTTCATAACGCATGAACACTGATAAAAAGAATGTCATTTCTTTAACAAGTCTGTATCTGCGTTAATATTAATATTATCATACAACCATGTTTCAGAAACGGCTATCGGATCGTATGTAAAACTGTTACGAAGGATAGACTCAAGTCCGTTTAATTTTTTCACATATTACTGGTTACGTCTCGAAATAAGTCAATTATTCTTGACTATGCCATGTACAGAAAAGTAAATCAACAGACAATGTTGACATGTGTTATTTCTAATCACTGCGTTATTTCAGGGATGAGTAAATCATTCACATTATCGATCTCTTTGTTTGTAATCATACTAACATCTATTTTACCATTTTCTCAATGGCCGACTTGATCAATAACTTGTGTATACAACATATTACACACTCGTTTTAAAATGACCTCTACAATGAAAAGACTAATTATCACTAAAATTAATAGTAATCATCATTATTAATTCTGTTTAGTGCCCAGCGTCCTTAACGACCACCTTTATATAACGTACAAAATCCACGAAAAATCGTTTCCCCAATGAATAGCAATGTTATTTGAACCTGTCTATATAGACCGCTTGTTGTTGATTATAAACACGTTTTTACAGATTTCATTGTGTGGTCGTTATAGACAGGTTGTTGTACGTGAAGTTGTTATAACGTGCCCCCCTAATAACGTTATAATTCAGTTAAGAATACTTACCACATGACATCAGCGATACGAGTCTCTCGTGTGTAATTGCTCCAAACAATGTTAGAGTACAAAGAGAAAGAACTCGGTATGAAACACGAGACGTGAAAATAAAAACAAACAAACAAATATCACAATAAATAACAGTAAATTTGCCATCATAATGAGGGAAAAAATGAGAAAATTTTATTATAAATTATTCAAATTTACGTCCTATCTAAAAAACTATGTCAATATTCTTCAAAATCGTGTTTCATTTCCATAAAAACTCTGATGTTAAAACAGAGGTAATTGTCACGTGCAAAAGATACAAAAAAAAAAAAAAAAAAAAAAAAAAAAAAATTATTTTATAAAGAAATTAATATTTTAGCGATATATTTACACTTATTGGGTAAAAACAGGGAAAACGATTATTCAAAAATATAAAGCTATGACAACGACATCATGCCATTCTCCTGAGACAGCTAGGTTACATTCGCTGTGATTTTTGATTTATTTTATTGCGTCACGATAGATCAACTTTATGTATCCAATGTAAACAAGGTGATAAAGATTCTTCATCTATTATCGAAGCGTTAAGTCTAGATTGATTGAATAAAGTAATGGTGTTTTACATCCCAGTCTCAAGATTCATTCACTTTTATCGAGCCGGTCGATATATATAAGGATGGTAGAAATGGTGTTTTTTTCATTTTTTTAACTCACCTGACCAAAGGTCATGTGAGCTTATGGCATAGCGCAGCGTATGTATGTGCGTGTGTCGTTAACACACATTTTCGACTTCTCCTCCGAAAATACTGGACATATAATACAAACAGTCATTTTCATTTTGAAATTAAAGCATTTAAGTAAGACATAATTTATCAGGTGAGCGTATAAGGCCCATTGGGCCTCTTGTTTTACTTTCATTTTGGGATGATTGGGTAATGGTCTTTTACGCTCCATTCATTTTTTTTACTTTTATTTTGGGATGATGGAGTAATGGTCTTTTACGCTCCATTCATTTTTTTTACTTTTATTTTGGGATGATGGAGTAATGGTCTTTTACGCTCCATTCATTTTTTTTACTTTTATTTTGGGATGATGGAGTAATGGTCTTTTACGCTCCATTCATTTTTTTTACTTTTATTTTGGGATGATGGAGTAATGGTCTTTTACGCTCCATTCATTTTTTAACTTTTATTTTGGGACGGTGGAGTAATGGTCTTTTACGCTCCATTCATTTTTTTACTTTTATTTTGGGACGGTGGAGTAATGGTCTTTTACGCTCCATTCATTTTTTTACTTTTATTTTGGGACGGTGGAGTAATGGTCTTTTACGCTCCATTCATTTTTTTACTTTTATTTTGGGACGGTGGAGTAATGGTCTTTTACGCTCCATTCATTTTTTTACTTTTATTTTGGGACGGATGATGGAGTAAATGGCCTTTTACGCTCCATTCATTTTTTTACTTTTATTTTGGGACGGTGGAGTAATGGTCTTTTACGCTCCATTCATTTTTTTACTTTTATTTTGGGACGGTGGAGTAATGGTCTTTTACGCTCCATTCATTTTTTACTTTTATTTTGGGATGATAGAGTAATGGTCTTTTACGCTCCATTCAATTTTTTACTTTTATTTTGGGACGGTGGAGTAATGTTGTTTTTACGCTCCATTTAATTTTTTTTTACTTTTATTTTGGGACGGTGGAGTAATGTTGTTTTTACGCTCCATTTAATTTTTTTTACTTTTATTTTGGGACGGTGGAGTAATGTTGTTTTTACGCTCCATTTAATTTTTTTTTACTTTTATTTTGGGACGGTGGAGTAATGTTGTTTTTACGCTCCATTTAATTTTTTTTTACTTTTATTTTGGGACGGTGGAGTAATGTTGTTTTTACGCTCCATTTAATTTTTTTTTACTTTTATTTTGGGACGGTGGAGTAATGTTGTTTTTACGCTCCATTTAATTTTTTTTTACTTTTATTTTGGGACGGTGGAGTAATGTTGTTTTTACGCTCCATTTAATTTTTTTTTACTTTTATTTTGGGACGGTGGAGTAATGTTGTTTTTACGCTCCATTTAATTTTTTACTTTTATTTTGGACGGTGGAGTAATGTTGTTTTTACGCTCCATTTAATTTTTTTTACTTTTATTTTGGGA
>CM056609.1:2250891-2261214 GCA_029721355.1 Tegillarca granosa
CTCCTCCTAAAACTTATTTTTTATGAAACAGTTCCTGTTGAAACTTGGTAGTTAGCAACTTTTGCTTCGCTATCATTTTAACAGAAAATATTATAATTAAGTTAAAAAAATTTACCTTTTCAAATTAAACGTGAACATATAATTTGAAAAGGCTAAATTTATAAGTATACATGACTTTACGGCTGAGAGAGTGTTGATGAGTTCAACGTTGATATTGTAGTGATGTAGTGAGTTTGAATCAGGCAGGGAATCAAAAGTGGTAATCTAGAAAATCTCTGTATTTTCCTTTTTTAAAGTGACATGCAACGTCCAAGTGGTGATCTAGAAACCCTTGAACACAGATTGTCAACATAGCCGGAACTAGTTTCTAGGTATTGTTATCGGCGGATAACAGATAATGACTATGAAAGTGTTTTTATATTTAGCAGAATATTTCTTTAATTTTGCTTTGTCATATGTACACATTTCGGAAATTCATTCCTTATCAGTGACAAAAGGGGCCGAAAAAGTTGATAGATCAATAACATTAGCCCCACATTTGAAAATTAATGAATCCAAAGTTCCAAAATTATATGAATTCAAACACAGCTAAGAAATGTTTTGCATGAGGGAACAGACCTTAGTTTTAAATAAATATCTAAGTATTAATAATATAATTGTAAAATTTAACTATTATTATTTTCTGTGGACTTTGTCTATTTCTTTATTTTACTAGTTCTAAGGTCTCTGATTGTTTCGAGTTTATAAGTTAGTCCTCGATTTCGCCAAATCCTGCTAAACATTTGTTTTCACGGCAACATCTGGCGCAGTATCGGATTACGTTGAATGTTCATGTATGTATCCAGATATCGCAAACTCACGCTGGTCGCGTGATCTGACATGCATACCATTTACATATTTTATTCAAAAATAAATAAACATAAAACGTGTCGAAATAATCTTTCGCTTTTTTAAAGAGGACATATTTTGACAACGATGTTCGCCACGTGACAAATACCCCAGATATTTTAGTGGGATTTTAAGTCGCAAACGTCAATGTTTCAAATATTCTAATGTTTTTGAGGGATTTTTACGTCAATAATTTTCAAGAAAAAAAAGAAAAAAAAAAAAAAAAAAAAAAAAAGTTTGAAATCACGTGAAAAACACAAAGGGATTAAATATCACTTGTTTCACCGGAAAACCTTATTAGGTTATGCCCTTTGATAACAGTGTATGAAAACTTTTTTAACTTGATAAAACAGTAACTTCTTCTCAATATTAATCTGAAAGTAAGATAGTGTTTGTAAAATTAGAGAGAAACAATACTTTTGTGACGTCAGTAATTCTATGAATCACGTGTCCACTATTTGATGTCACATTATCATTCACAAGATTATGAATAACAATTGCTTAAAAGGTTTTACAGAAATATAAGAAACACACACACACACACACACACACACACACACACACACACACTGTGACATCCTTCATAAGATTATGAATAACAATTGCTCAAGTTTTAGAGAAATATAAAAATCACACACGCACACACACACGCGCACACACACGCACGCACGCACGCACTTAAGAATTGAACCTTTTACTGGAAAATCGACTTTTCGAGGACAATACGATTTTTTTAAAACTATAAAACAAAACGAAACAAAATGTCGCTAATATATATTATTGAACCTTTTACTGGAAAATCGATTTTTCGAGGACAATACGATTTTTTTAAAACTATAAAACAAAACGAAACAAAATGTCGCTAATATATATTATTGTATCTTCAAAAGATAAGCCTTTTAACAAAATCCTTTTGAAGACAAAACGCCAGAATTGCCTATATAAAAGATCTTTTTTATCTTGTATCTATATAATCTATTTAATTTTATAATACATATTTGTTTTGTACAGTTTTGTTTAACAAGTTATATTACACATATATGTGTCATGTTTAATGCACGTCCGGTGCGCGTGAACTCTGTTCAAATAGTACATCCATTTTTTCATTTATTCAAATTTTTACTTTCTAGGATACAAGTAACTAAATAAGCTGCTTCAAACAAAATTACTCTTTTTTTATTTCCCAGAAATAAAAAAATATGTTTTAAAACGTTTTTTTGTACTTTATAGAAATTCAGTGTATGTCAATATATACAATAATGGTCATGATGCGGCTTTAAATAGAAACAGCTCATTCCAGTAATACAAAACGTTAACGAAGTTTAAAATAAAGTCTAATGGATCAGCAGACAAAAAAAAAAAATACCTTTTAAATATCTGATATTATCTTTTTTTAAAGTAAAATGAAGGTAAATATGTTAAAAATAATGACAAGTACGTATTGATCTTTGATTGTAAAGTTATTGCAATGGTTGAGAATCATTTTAATAGTTCTTTTACTTCATCACTATTTGTAACATTTGTGGGATGGATGAAGACCCATTAATAGCACAATCCTTAGTTTTACGATCATTTTGAAGATTTTCTAATCTTCAATCTTGCAAAATTGAAATTTTTATACTTGAATTGAAATTTCTAAACTTTAATTAAAAAGTTCAAGTTATCATTCCGAAGATAATTCAAGCTGATAACATACGTATTTAGTTTTGTCAAAAAATTATAGGATATTTACAAGCCAAAATTTTCTTAAGATATGGGAAATCTTGGTAAAGGAATAATGCTGTAACTGGCACAAGTCAACTCTCTTAACAATGACATACTTAGTTTACTGCAAAAACAAATCTTTTCCAACGATATTATAGAACTTTATAACGGAAAATCCGGAAAAATCTGGTTACCGGCTCCGGCAATAACATTTCGAAACAAAATGAACAACTCTTCGATAACGGTATTGCCATTACTATAACCACAAGGCGAAAATATACCACACTGACCACCCAAACTCTGGACCTTTATGATCAATGTTTTCAATTGTGTGTAAATCATATTTTTTCTTATTTTGGCTATTTTTCAATGTTTTCGTTCCTTGGTTACGTCGGCTGTTGTTATAAGCCCCTTTTCCTCTTTCGATTGCCAACTTCTTTCTGCATAAACAACTTTCGCGATCTTTAACTCTCCCCCATTCTTATCGAATATAATGACTTTTAGAAACATCAACGATCTAATGAGAAATGACAGACGAACACCAGACGTAACAATTACAGTTACAAGCTCCGAAACAGCGTCAACCTTCTGGCTCCGTATGTCAGAAATGTTCCGAAGTGCTGTCTGCAGCGGATATAAAAGAGATACGAAAGTTGGTTTGTTGCAAATGCCCCATCTTCTGCCGTCATTACGCTTTCGAAGACCAGACTAACCACCAGACAAAAAAAAAAAAAAAAAAAAAAAAAAAATAAATAAATAAATAAATAAATAAATAAATAATAATAATAATAATATAATATATATATATATATATATATATATATATATATATATATATATATATATATATATATAATAAATATTATTATAATATTATATTTTAGCGTCTGATTGTTATGATGTAATGGCAATGGGGTACACAGAGAATGGAAATTACCAGATTACAACACTAAATGGTAGAACACATGGTGTTTATTGTATTTTTGAACTTCAAAACGCTTGGACTGTAAGTATTTATACCCCGTAAGAACCTCTTTGTGAATTTTTCACAGCTATGTTCAGAACTTGAACTGAACAAATTATTTAACCAATCATGTGATGTCTTTTTGAAATTGGTCATCGTTCAGTATTTTAGAGAATTTTATGTTTAAAAGAAATCATATTTTATATTTTTTATTACGATGTTCACTTTATTTATCACGAAATATATATTAGAAACATAACAACTATCAGCAACATGTCCAGGATTTCTAAACGGAAGGAAAACGAAAAATCTGGTGAAAATTCTCTAAGTTAAGTAGAAGAACCTTTATTTTTCACATTCGCCTACGAAAAATGAACCTGGATAGCAATAGCGATTAGCAAAGGGGTTAACTACATACACCGTAGAAGGTGCAGCAATAATGAACTCCCCGCCTCGCCCCCGTCTTGAGACATTTACTCAAGTATGTTATATTAACAATATTGATGTCGTGTGTTTATATAAAGGTGTCACGTGCTTCTTTTCAATTGTATTATTTTATAAAAATTAAAAAGTAGAACATAACATAGTGGATTCAAATATAGCAAACCAGCGTAAAGCTAGCCTGCACACACACACACACACACACACACACACACACACACACACACACACACGGCTAGTTTTACTCCACTATTTAGCAAGACATTTCGTTACATTATATATATAAATATATACATGTATAATTTCAGGTCTTCCAAAGACGATTCAACGGTAGCCAAGACTTTTACAGAGATTGGAACGACTACGAAAATGGATTTGGGGATGTCCGAGGCGAATATTGGCTAGGTTAATAATTTAATTAGAATTATTTCTCCCCCCAACAAAACTATGTGCGGAATTTTGATATACTTATTAACAGGATTTGGATTCATATAGTTTTGGAACTTTAAATTCATTAATTTTCAACTGTTTGGCTTATAATGTTTTTTATCTATCTCTCATATACCACTTTTTGAATTTAATCATAAAATTACAATCAAAAAGTGCCGCTATATGACATATCAAACTTTTCGGCGCCTAGTGTCACTGATGAGGAATGATTTAACGAAATGTGCAGATCAAATTTAACAGGTATTTGTGTTATATATTACTTGGCCCGAAGTCCTAACATTGCGGCTAGATCTCGGTATCAAAAAAATAAATACAGAAAAAAGTATTATAAGCGCCATAAAGGGAAGTGTTTAACACTTAACCGCTTAACTCGCCAATGTTAATTTTAACCATAATGTCATGTGCTGATTTTGAATGCATTATTTTAACAGAAATTCAAAATCAGCACATGACAATACCATTATTGAATTACACGTATTTGAGTTAATTTTACTTTTTACTATTTTTAATCTTACGTTTGAAAGAATATGCGAAAGGTGGCACAGAGGTAACATGAAACAATATTTATATCGCGTGGTCACGAAGAAATTATTGCTATTGTTGTACTGTTGTTTAACGCGTTTGCACGCAAAAATATTCTCGCGTAACCGTTAAAGTTATCGCGTGCTTACAGCAAAAACTTTTCAGGTACTCACGCAATAACTTGAGCATGAGCACGCAATGTAAAATATTTTTCGTGTCACCTCTCTGTCGCCGTAAAATGTAATTAGAAATCAAATTTGCATGACAAATGTCCAATTCTATCCAATAAAACAGATCACTAGCAATGTCTCTTATTTTGTATGCTATACATTGTCTTATGTTTAATTTGTTCCAAGTTTGAGCAAACTCCATCTAAAAATGTAGAACGGACAATATGTGGAACAGACACACATACAGACAGGCACACAGACAGACATACATAATACAGAAATAAAGACAGACAGACAGACAGGCAGGCAGGCAGATAGACAGTCAAACAGACAGACAGACATATAGACGGACGGACAGATATACAGACATAAAGACAAAGTAAGACCGACCGACAGACAAACTGACATATAGACAAACAAACAGATAGACAAACAGGCAGACAGACATACAGGACAGACAAGACAAACAGACAGACAAACATACAGACGGACATACAGGACAGACAAGAAAAACAGACAGACAGACAAACATACAGACAGACAGGCAGAAAGACGGACGGACAGATATACAGACATACAGAGTTAGTTCGACCGAGACAAACATATAGACAAACAAACAGACAGACAAACAAACAAACAGACAGACAGGACAGACAAGAAAATCAGACACACAGACCAGACATATAGACGGACACCGGAGAGTTTGACAACGTAATTCTTATGTACCCACAAACCATTGCACAAACTACCATAACAGAGGCCATACCAAAGGAAAACTAATATGAAATAAGAAATAATCGTCAATAAAATTTAAAGCAAACTTGTATACTGTAAACGTGGTTATTTTCGCGAGTGGAAATTTTTGCGAATTCGGATACTTGACATTTCGCGTGAGGGTACTTTTCGCGATCTTGCTGATTTCGATCTTGTGTGCCCTATATGGATAACATTGTTGTTTTGTTGAAAGTTACACGAGGGGGTAATTTTCGCTATTTTTTTCAATTCGCAAAGAAAGGGGAAATTTCCGACTCGCGAAAATAACCAGGTTTACAGTATACAGTCATATATATATATATATATATATATATATATATATATATATATATATATATATATATATATATATGTATGTATGTATGTATATATATTATACACAGGTAACCAGATTTTACAAGAACTCACGTCACAAAGACCTTATGACCTGAGTGTGAAGTTAGTGGATTTCCATGAGATTACCAAATATGCTAATTACTCAACATTTCAAATATCGGGTGACAAATACACTTTAACTGTCGGAGGATATAGTGGAGATGCAGGTAACATCTATAAATACCAACCAACCCACTACTTACGCCCACCCAGTCATCCTCTCCCCCCCCCCCCACTCACGCACCACATAAAACTCAAAACCTATTAAATGTAAGTAAAGAAGGTTTATTACCAGACTTCCGGCAAACCGTGATAGATGTTTCAACAAGGACCAGGATGGCAACAAACAAACATCGTATAATTTCTATGGATTCGACCCCAAGTCTATGCGAGAGATAAATGTTTTTCCATGCTTTAGACCTCTATTGGTTGGCTCTATTTCAGTAAATTATCCGCGATGTTAATTAATTCGCGCTAGTACAAAGAAGATCTTCCATAAAACCAAGCGTCGCATGAGCTGGAATTAAGATACACTTAGAAAATTAGAAAAAAAAAACTTTTGTCACAAAAGCTGAAGAATTACTTATGCAACTCAAATAATAATCAACTGATTGTGCATGCTATAGGCTCCTGTATCACATAATATTTTTATGTTTTCACAAGTGCGTTGCTTTCTTTTAAAAACTGATAAATTAAAACAAAAAAATTTAAATGTCACCTATTTTCTGTTTGTTTGTTTGTTTAATAGGTGACTCATTGAATTACCACAACGGATTCCGATTTTATACGAAGGACGATCCCGATCCATACGGATGTGTTAATCCGGGGAATAGTGAGGGTGCCTGGTGGTACAATGGTTGTTTTGCTAGTAATCTTAACGGGGTATATGGCAGTGGAAAGGGGATGTCATGGAGTGAATTCCACGGTACACACACGTCATTAAAGTCATCTTTGATGATGATAAGACGTGCTATCAATACTACTTATTGATTAAATTATAGCAATATGACTGGTCAGAACTTTTTCAGTTTTATGATGAAAATCACGATGAAAAACAGCATAACATGTTTTTTATAAAACACATTTGCTTGGAATAATTCAAGTGCCGACATTGAAGTCATATAAGAGTTACCTCCCTTTATCGAATGATTTACATTTTTGATATCATTATTTAGTTTATGTGTTCCTTGGATTTTTGGTGGCTCTAAATACTTCTGTTAAAACATCGTAAATTGCCTCTATAGAGTCTTTTGATTACCCGTACCTGAAACCTATTTGTTTTTCATATATACTAGAACTATTAAGTAAGATACTAACAATTTATTTATTCATTTGTTTTTGCATCAATGAAAATATACTGAGTATAATTTCTTCATTAGAAGAACAGTACTTTTTTAAAGTATGAAAAAGTATTACAGCATCAAAATAATACGAATTAATTATGAACAATCATAAACCATCTTTGTCAATAACTGTAACCACCTTCCGAAAAAATAAACACCAACAAACATACAGTGGTCCTCAACATTTTGAAGATAAGTCGGATTCAGCGGGAAGACCAAATAGACAGTTCATGATAGGCTATCTTTACGGTGAATTGTGTCAACAAAGCATGAAACTTTAAATTTCATTGTCGCACTCGGTCCAATTTCTGATTAGAGTCTATCAGTATTTATTTCCTTTTATATTTTATGCTTATAATTAGTGGTATAACATTTCTCGTTGTTTATAATTAACACAATTAGCCTTAATCGTTGTAAAGGAGTCTTATATCACCATGTTTTATTATTTGTGATTAGATTTTTAGTGGCCTTAAAATTTAAATGTCACGTCTGATAAGAATCCCGATAAATTGACTTTGTTTTAGTTCGAAATGGCAATATAGGAAAGGCAACGGAGTGAATTTACTCGGAAATGAAAACACTTTATGTTGCGGGATATAATAGAATTCTAGACTACCTATCTTGCTTTATCATATATTTTGTAAAAATAGCGACATTTAAAACAGAGGCATACAAAATGGTTGCAGTTTTGGATTTTTCACCGCCGTACATTCATATGTCAACTAGTCATTGCGCATGCGTGCGTTCTGAACTGCAGACAGTTTTGACAACATCCGTTACTGATACAAGGTTATGATAGCAATATTGCCCATGTTGCTCAATGGACAACTGTTTTGCAAAAGACATTCTGCTTCGTGGGAAATACTATTAACTGAATGAATATCGGTCACATGTTTCAAACAAAACAGACGGGAAAAAAGTAACTAATTACAGATGAAATACGTTGCACGTGCTGTAAGATTTCCAAAAACTAGGTTCACAACCAATGATGAATATAATGAGCTAAAACAGTTCCGAGTTTTTCGACTAGGTTTATGATAATGATAATAAGAAATACCGGACAAAGAAACAATGAAATAAACACAACGAAAGACTGAAAATCGGAACCAATAAATCACCTGTTGATCAAAATGCCTACAAATACCCAGAATGCAACAAATCTCTGAAAACTACAGCTACTTTTAGAGGACATATGACCATTTGAATGTCGCTGGTTTAAATAATAGTGTTTACAAATAATTTATAAACACAGCTTCGTAAAAATTTAACAGAAATAGCTGTTAAATTTTGCTATGCCATATGTGTACATTTCGGAAATTCATTCCTCCTCAGTGACACTAAGGGCCGAAAAAGATAACCCAAACATTTGAAAATAACGAGACCAAAGTTCCAAAATTATGTAATCCAAACCCAGCTAAAGTATTCTTTGCATTAGACTTACTGGAACCATTGGAGTCAAATGTATCCAAATTCTTATGCATGTGGCTATATTCACTGTGCTTGAGCTAGAATAACTTGCTAAACTATTATAAGATATACTTAATATGTGTTGTGTGATCACCTTATATTATACTTATGTACATTTAAATATTTATACAACATTAATAAATCTTTTATCAGAAAAATCAAATGCTTCATTATAATTCCAAATATTGTTTTTTTTAAATCTAATTAACCTTTTAATTTTGGTTTAAAAAAAGATATAATAAAAAAAACCAAATGAATTCAAATGAAAACTAATATGTCGAGTACTATCCTCCGGTGATATATAGCCAGTGTAAAACCCCCGTGTTTCTTCTTCAGCATCAGCGACCTAAATATAAAACGAATCTCGTAGCAACATTTTATAAACATCAATAACTGATAAATTTTCCAAAATGATTAAAGACTATATTTAAATATAGAAGAATCAAAATGGCATTCAACAAAAATTTGGATTAACTCTTATTAAAATTCTAATTTAAAAAATCCTATTTTTGTGTTCGCTTCAGGAATGTAAAATTATACTTTCAACTTTATAAGTTGACTAGGGTTCTTCAACCAAATATAATTCCAATTATACCCAGAGTCTGTCCACAATCTGTGTTCTAAATTGTCTTCTTACTTTATTTTTGATATTTCCATCTTGCTACGATTTTGATCAAATCTTATAATAACAACTCTCTCTCTCTCTCTCTCTCTCTCTTAGATCAAAATACTCCCAAACGAGTCGAGTATTACTCACTGTCCGCTGATTTTTCACAAATAAAGTAAAATGGATCCTGACAATTTTCGTCATTCCATGTTAAAACTTCGTCTTTGTTTGGATCTAAATTTAAACAGTCTTCACTAGTCCTACCAAAAGCTCGGGAGAATTCATTATTCTCAGTACCGTTCATCCATGCAGTAAATTTAAATTCCTTTTTAGAGGTAAACCAACGCCATTTTCCTTCTTCAACCATGTCAGTTCCACCCAGCCAATACCGTCTGCCAACTGTAAATAAATTTACATAAACAATTTATGGATTTAATTGTCAGAATTTTGCAGAGATGTGTTTATATAAATGGGACAGCTACTTTGTTAATTTAAATGGGACAGCTACTATGTTTATTAAAATGGGACAGCTACTATGTTTATTGGTCTTCGGAAAACAAGTAAAAAATAATGGCAGTACTTTGTGCTGTCAGAAAATGTACCATTTAGCAAAATTTT
>CM056609.1:2261314-2366314 GCA_029721355.1 Tegillarca granosa
ACGTATTTTCACTTTCCATGTCATTTGATGTATCTGTCCCTGCTGAGGAATGATTTATAACTCTAATGGAAGTTTGTGTCATACCATTTTGATTTTGATTTGATGAACCCATTAGTTGCTTCTGCTGATGGCCTGACTGTTGAATGTGAAATTGATGTTGTATTTTGAAATGAGGTATCAGAATTTGTAGAAGATCCATGGCTGGCTGTTGATGAGGTTGTATTTTTATTATTAAATGACTGAATGATTTGTGAAACAGTATTCTGACTTGTTGATGAAGTACCTGTTTGCACACTGTGACTTGGAGGATGAAGATAATGTGAAATTGTATTCTGATTGGTTGATGATGATGTTGCAGTCTGTGATACTGAATTCTGATTGGTTGATGAGTTTGAATTTGAATTATGACTGGATGATAATGATGTTGACAGTGTTGTCTGTTCACACAAAGAACTGGAATTTGAAATGTTGATAAAATTTGAGCTAGAATTCAATGTTTGGTCAGCTGACCCTGGTTTCTTGCTAGAAACTGAGGATAATGGGTAATACTGTTTACTGCGCATTGAACTAAGGTCTATATTTCCCTGTAAATGCTGTAATAAAATTGGTCCAGGCTTTGGACCAGGAGCTGGTCCAATATTATCTAAATCTGGTACTACAGGCATCTGGTCAAGCGGTGTTTGTCCATATTTATGATCATCTGCTATGGTGTTGTAAGCAGTATTTTGATTTGATGTTGGTGGCTTGTTGACCTTTGACTTTTTATAGTTGGAACTGGATAAAGGTGGTATCACCTGATCGTCAATATATTTTGATAATAATTTTGTAGGATCATTTGATTTTGAGGATGTTGATGCCTGTTCTGTTGTATCTGTAGAAAATATTGAATCTGGAAGTTCTGGATTTTGTGATAAAAATGGCTGACTTAGAAAATCTTGAGGAAAGCTCTCCAGATGTGGAATAAGAAGATCCATGGTTTCTTTTGAAAAAATTCCTTTGTCTACATCTAAGTCATCATCTTTTTCCTACAAAGATATATATTATAAAATCTTACTAATAATAAAACCATTAGTAACACAAAAATTCAGTTGAATTTTATGTCGCTTACATGGAACATTTACAAGTCGAGTTGAGTAATGGTGTTTAACGTCCCAGTCAAGAATATTTCACTTATATCGAGACGTCGCCAGCTATAGGCGAAAGTGCAGAAATTGTGCCTGTACATTGCATGGATGGCATTATACAGCAGGGTTCTTTATCGTGCCACGCCTGCCGTGACATAGGACCTCGTTTATTTTAAGTTCCCTCCGAAAGAGCCATGACTTTCATTTCGTAATGCCGAGTGCTTGGCGAAAGAACAGTCACTACCCACTTTCAAGTCTTGGGTCAGACCCAGCAAAGGTTCGAACCCACGACCTTCCACTTACGGAGTTAGCACTTTACCAACTGATGGAACATTTACGAGTTGAGAAACTAAGTACTATAACTTGTCACACCCAAGTCAGATTACTTCACTTTTATTGATGAGAATGAATGGTTCATCATAGTGAAGGAGATTAAACCACTGCC
Organism: Tegillarca granosa; assembly: GCA_029721355.1. Lineage (NCBI taxonomy): Eukaryota > Metazoa > Mollusca > Bivalvia > Arcoida > Arcidae > Tegillarca > Tegillarca granosa. The sequence goes on from CM056609.1 coordinate 2,262,884, forward strand.
TTTTCTACACTAGGATTTGTCAAAGTTCTGTTCCATTCTAGGCAGATAAAGTCACTATGATTGATATTCTGGTCCTTTAGAACAATCCGCCACTATGTTAGTCCCTAGAAGGGCATGCATGTATCTATAGAAGGATATGTACCACTAAGCCTGTCCTTTAGAACAATCAACCACTTAAGTTAGTCACTAGAAGGACATGAACCAATAAGCCGGTCCTTTAGAAAAATCAACCACTTAAGTTAGTCCCTAGAAGGACATGTACCAATAACCGGGTCCTTTAGAACAATCAACCACTTAAGTTAGTCACTAGAAGGACATGAACCAATAAGCCGGTCCTTTAGAAAAATCAACCACTTAAGTTAGTCCCTAGAAGGACATGTACCAATAAGCTGGTCCTTTAGAAAAATCAACCACTTATGTTAGTCCCTAGAAGGACATGAACTGATAAGCCAGTCCTTTAGAACAATCAACCACTTAAGTTAGTCCCTAGAAGGACATGTACCAATAACCCTGTCCTTTAGAACAATCAACCACTTAGGTTAGTCCCTAGAAGGACATGAACTGATAAGCCAGTCCTTTAGAACAATCAACCACTTAAGTTAGTCCCTAGAAGGACATGTACCAATAAGCTGGTCCTTAAGAACAATCAACCACTTAAGTTAGTCCCTAGAAGGACATGTACCAATAAGCAGGTCCTGTAGAACAATCAACCACTTAAGTTAGTCCCCTAGAAGGACATGTACCAATAACCCTGTCCTTTAGAACAATCAACCACTTATGTTAGTCCCTAGAAGGACATGTACCAATAACCCTGTCCTTTAGAACAATCAACCACTTAAGTTAGTCCCTAGAAGGACATGAACTGATAAGCCAGTCCTTTAGAACAATCAACCACTTAAGTTAGTCCCTAGAAGGACATGTACCAATAAGCTGGTCCTTTAGAACAATCAACCACTTAAGTTAGTCCCTAGAAGGACATGTACCAATAAGCTGGTCCTTTAGAACAATCAACCACTTAAGTTAGTCCCTAGAAGGACATGTACCAATAACCCTGTCCTTTAGAACAATCAACCATTTAAGTTAGTCCCTAGAAGGACATGAACTGATAAGCCAGTCCTTTAGAACAATCAACCACTTAAGTTAGTCCCTAGAAGGACATGTACCAATAAGCTGGTCCTTTAGAACAATCAACCACTTAAGTTAGTCCCTAGAAGGACATGACCTGATAAGCCAGTCCTTTAGAACAATCAACCACTTAAGTTAGTCCCTAGAAGGACATGTACCAATAACCCTGTCCTTTAGAACAATCAACCACTTAAGTTAGTCCCTAGAAGGACATGAACTGATAAGCCAGTCCTTTAGAACAATCAACCACTTAAGTTAGTCCCTAGAAGGACATGTACCAATAACCCTGTCCTTTAGAACAATCAACCACTTAAGTTAGTCCCTAGAAGGACATGTACCAATAAGCTGGTCCTTTAGAACAATCAACCACTTAAGTTAGTCCCTAGAAGGACATGTACCAATAAGCTGGTCCTTTAGAACAATCAACCACTTAAGTTAGTCCCTAGAAGGACATGTACCAATATGTGGTCCTTTAGAACAATCAACCACTTAAGTTAGTCCCTAGAAGGACATGTACCAATAAGCTGGTCCTTTAGAAAAATCAACCACTTATGTTAGTCCCTAGAAGGACATGAACTGATAAGCCAGTCCTTTAGAACAATCAACCACTTAAGTTAGTCCCTAGAAGGACATGTACCAATAACCCTGTCCTTTAGAACATCAACCACTTAAGTTAGTCCCTAGAAGGACATGAACTGATAAGCCAGTCCTTTAGAACAATCAACCACTTAAGTTAGTCCCTAGAAGGACATGTACCAATAAGCTGATCCTTAAGAACAATCAACCACTTAAGTTAGTCCCTTGAAGGACATGTACCAATAAGCAGGTCCTGTAGAACAATCAACCACTTAAGTTAGTCCCTAGAAGGACATGTACCAATAACCCTGTCCTTTAGAACAATCAACCACTTATGTTAGTCCCTAGAAGGACATGTACCAATAACCCTGTCCTTTAGAACAATCAACCACTTAAGTTATTCCCTAGAAGGACATGAACTGATAAGCCAGTCCTTTAGAACAATCAACCACTTAAGTTAGTCCCTAGAGGGACATGTACCAATAAGCTGGTCCTTTAGAACAATCAACCACTTAAGTTAGTCCCTAGAAGGACATGTACCAATAAGCTGGTCCTTTAGAACAATCAACCACTTAAGTTAGTCCCTAGAAGGACATGTACCAATAAGCCAGTCCTTTAGAACAATCAACCATTTAAGTTAGTCCCTAGAAGGACATGTACCAATAACCAGGTCCTTTAGAACAATCAACCACTTAAGTTAGTCCCTAGAAGGACATGAACTGATAAGCCGGTCCTTTAGAACAATCAACCACTTAAGTTAGTCCCTAGAAGGACATTAACTGATAAGCTGGTCCTTTAGAACAATCAACCACTTAAGTTAGTCCCTAGAAGGACATGTACCAATAAGCCAGTCCTTTAGAACAATCAACCATTTAAGTTAGTCCCTAGAAGGACATGTACCAATAACCAGGTCCTTTAGAACAATCAACCACTTAAGTCAGTCCCTAGAAGGACATGAACTGATAAGCCGGTCCTTTAGAACAATCAACCACTTCAGTTAGTCCCTAGAAGGACATGTACCAATAACCGGGTCCTTTAGAACAATCAACCACTTAAGTTAGTCACTAGAAGGACATGAACCAATAAGCCAGTCCTTTAGAAAAATCAACCACTTAAGTTAGTCCCTAGAAGGACATGTACCAATAAGCTGGTCCTGTAGAACAATCAACCACTTAAGTTAGTCCCGAGAAGGACATGTACCAATAACCAGGTCCTTTAGAACAATCAACCACTTATGTTAGTCCCTAGAAGGACATGTACCAATAAGCCAGTCCTTTAGAACATTCAACCACTTAGGTTAGTCCCTAGAAGGACATGAACTGATAAGCCGGTCCTTTAGAACAATCAACCACTTAAGTTAGTCCCTAGAAGGACATGTACCAATAAGCCAGTCCTTTAAAACAATCAACCACTTAGGTTAGTCCCTAGAAGGACATGTACCAATAAGCCGGTCCTTTAGAACATTCAACCACTTAAGTTAGTCCCTAGAAGGACATGTACCAATAAGCCAGTCCTTTAGAACAATAAACCACTTATGTTAGTCCCTAGAAGGACATGTACCAATAAGCCGGTCCTTTAGAACAATCAACCACTTAAGTTAGTCCCTAGAAGGACATGTACCAATAAGCCGGTCCTTTAGAACAATAAACCACTTATGTTAGTCCCTAGAAGGACATGTACCAATAAGCCGGTCCTTTAGAAAAATCAACCACTTATTTTAGTCCCTAGAAGGACATGTACCAATAAGCCGGTCCTTTAGAACAATAAACCACTTATGTTAGTCCCTAGAAGGACATGTACCAATAAGCCGGTCCTTTAGAAAAATCAACCACTTATGTTAGTCCCTAGAAAGACATGTACCAATAACCCGGTCCTTTAGAACAATCAACCACTTATGTTAGTCCCTAGAAGGACATGTACCAATAACCCAGTCCTTTAGAACAATCAACTACTTATGTTAGTCCCTAGAAGGACATGTACCAATAACCCGGTCCTTTAGAACAATCAACCCCTTATGTTAGTCCCTAGAAGGACATGTACCAATAACCCAATCTATTAGAACAATAAGCCACTAATGTAAGTCCCTAGAAGACATGTACCAATAAGCTGGTCCTTTAGAACAATCAACCACTTATGTTAGTCCCTAGAAGACATGTACCAATAAGCTGGACCTTTAGAACAATCAACCACTTAAGTTAGTCCCTAGAAGGACATGTACCAATAAGCCAGTCCTTTAGAACAATCAACCACTTATGTTAGTCCCTAGAAGACATGTACCAATAAGCTGGTCCTTTAGAACAATCAACCACTTAAGTTAGTCCCTAGAAGGACATGTACCAATAAGCCAGTCCTTTAGAACAATCAACCACTTATGTTAGTCCCTAGAAGACATGTACCAATAAGCCAGTCCTTTAGAACAATAAGCCACTTATGTTAGTCCCTAGAAGGACATGTACCAATAAGCCAGTCCTTTAGAACAATAAGCCACTTATGTTAGTCCTTAGAAGAACAAGTACCAATAAACCGGTCCTTTAGAACAATCAACCACTTATGTTAGTCCCTAGAAGGACATGTACCAATAACCTGGTACTTTAGAACAATCAACCACTTATGTTAGTCCCTAAAAGGACATGTACCAATAACCGGGTACTTTAGAACAATCAACCACTTATGTTAGTCCCTAGAAGGACATGTACCAATAACCCGGTCCTTTAGAACAATCAACCCCTTATGTTAGTCCCTAGAAGGACATGTACCAATAACCCAATCTATTAGAACAATAAGCCACTAATGTAAGTCCCTAGAAGACATGTACCAATAAGCTGGTCCTTTAGAACAATCAACCACTTATGTTAGTCCCTAGAAGACATGTACCAATAAGCTGGTCCTTTAGAACAATCAACCACTTAAGTTAGTCCCTAGAAGGACATGTACCAATAAGCCAGTCCTTTAGAACAATCAACCACTTATGTTAGTCCCTAGAAGACATGTACCAATAAGCTGGTCCTTTAGAACAATCAACCACTTAAGTTAGTCCCTAGAAGGACATGTACCAATAAGCCAGTACTTTAGAAAAATCAACCACTTAAGTTAGTCTTTAGCAGAGCGTGAAAAAAGAAGAATAAAAAGAACAGATTATATTTACCTCATTTTTAAGATTTATTTTAGCTTCTGTATCAGTAAGTTGTGTATGTATAGGACACAATACATCATCGTCTATAGAAGCTACAGGTTTACTGCATTCTCCCTCCGCAAACTGGCATGCTCGGTATAACACCTGATGAGGATCATTTAATATATCTACATACGGTTAAGGACAAACGCAATCAATACAATTATACTGACTGCCTTCAATTAATGTCATGTTTTTAATTGGCCTAAAATCCATTTTTTTATGTTTTGCATATGTCTCTCTAAATTTTTTGCAAACTTTTTTAATAGGCTAAAACTGACTGAACACACTGCAATGATGTTATATTCATTGTACATGTTGTACAGAGAAATTTTTCTATTACAACACTATCTCTATGTAAGCAATAATGCCCTATACCAAGATAGTCACTCTTTTTTTTTTTCCTTCAAGTAACAAAACAGATCCTGGTCATTTATTCTTAACTTACAAATTAAAATCAATTTACAATATGGGCAGACATGGCCGAGTTGTACAGTCTCTGGCTTTTTTATGTCAAGGGTTGTGCTCAAAAGGACCCCGTGACTTTCATTTCTAAATGCTGATAGCTTGGCGAAAGAACAGTTACTGTAAATTTTCAAGTCTTGGTCAAACCTGGCCAGAGTTTTGAAAAACACAATTTTAATACAAGTAAGGATTTTTGCCTTTATATCAAGACAGTCAGAAATGGTGGAGGAAACAGATATCCAGTAAAATCTTCAACAAGCCTATTAACAAACTTTCTGGATTGAGGATTTCCCCGAGAAGAATTCCAACTAAGTGATGAGAGGACTTGTGATCTCTAAGTTGGTGATTTATAATGATCAGCCATCTCAGTCACTTAATGTTAGTACGACAGAAGTTCATCAGCACTAAGAAAGTAAGGTCAATATTTATTTCCCGAATAATGTATGTAAAATTTAATGATAAGGATACGTTGTGAGCAATATTTGGACAGTGGTAAAGCTCTCTGTGAACATTTCTGGTTTGATTCTGTATGCATACATTTAGGATAGATAGGGGGCCTGTAGTTGATTCCTTCCGATGCCTGAATCCTTCTTTCTTTAGATTGTCTATGTAGTAAGGCTTCCTGTAAGTATAAATCAGGTTCTTATAATTTATAATATAACAAATTAATTTCAGTTTAAAAAAAGGTTCATAAAATCAAAAAATATACATGTATAAGCAGCTATTGAGTAAATATTACTTTTTTTCTCTTTAAAAACTCCTATTGGATAGTTAATTTTGCAAATTTATTTTAGAAAATCTAATAAACTTGTCTAAATGTTGAAGACTGTTATATAAGCTTAATTTAAAAAAAAACAAAGCATAAAGTTATCAAGTAACATTGTAGCGTGGTTTTACTGTAGATATGATTTTACCTTGCCATAGCGTTTATGATATCTCTTTAAAGCCTTCAGTTTTGTGTATTTATCTCTCGTTTCTACTTTGCGTTTGTATGATTTTATAGGACCTGTAATACAAAGATAACAATATAAACAATATCAACTTCACGGAACCTTGGTGACCAAGAGGTCTAAAGCATATACTCACAGAACACAGAACCTTGGTGACCAAGCGGTCTAAAGCATATACTCACAGATCACAGTACTTCTCACTGGTTACGTTCAAATCCAATTTGGACAGATACAAATGTGAGAAAGTTTGACAGTTCATTAGCTTAAGGTCAGTGGTTTTCTCTTGGCACTCCTGTTTTCTCAACTATCCCAGAACTGAATGCCTTGATATAAGTGAAAAAAAAAATTGACTGGGGCGTAAAAAACACCATGGCTCATCTTAACTAAATATCAACATCAGAGTCCAAAGCAGTGCTCGATCTTGATTAAGGTAATTTTGTATTGGACATGTGAACTACAAAAATCTTTAGTGTAAGAACATTTGCTTACAAAAAGATCCTAATGGGAAGATATTTTTATTAAAATTTCGTATTTACCTAGAGTATCTCTTTCCTGTTTATAAGTATGAAGATATTTTTATTTACATTTTGTATTTACCTAGAGTATCTCTTTCCTGTTTATAAGTATGAAGATATTTTTATTTACATTTTGTATTTACCTAGAGTATCTCTTTCCTGTTTATAAGTATGAAGATATTTTTATTAACATTTCGTATTTACCTAGAGTATCTCTTTCCTGTTTATAAGTATGAAGATATTTTTATTTACATTTTGTATTTACCCAGAGTATCTCGTTCCTGTTTATAAGTATGAAGATATTTTTATTTACATTTCGTATTTACATAGAGTATCTCTTTTCTGTTTATAAGTATGAAGATATTTTTATTTACATTTTGTATTTACCTAGAGTATCTCTTTCCTGTTTATAAGTATGAAGATATTTTTATTTACATTTCGTATTTACCTAGAGTATCTCTTTCCTGTTTATAAGTATGAAGATATTTTTATTAACATTTTGTATTTACCTAGAGTATCTCTTTCCTGTTTATAAGTATGAAGATATTTTTATTTACATTTTGTATTTACCCAGAGTATCTCGTTCCTGTTTATAAGTATGAAGATATTTTTATTTACATTTCGTATTTACATAGAGTATCTCTTTCCTGTTTATAAGTATGAATATATTTTTATTTACATTTTGTATTTACCTAGAGTATCTCTTTCCTGTTTATAAGTATGAAGATATTTTTATTTACATTTTGTATTTACCCAGAGTATCTCGTTCCTGTTTATAAGTATGAAGATATTTTTATTTACATTTCGTATTTACATAGAGTATCTCTTTCCTGTTTATAAGTATGAAGATATTTTTATTTACATTTCCTTTTTACCTAGAGTATCTCTTTCCTGTTTATAAGTATGAAGATATTTTTATTTACATTTCCTTTTTACCTAGAGTATCTGTTTCTGTTATAAGTATGAAGATATTTTTATTTACATTTCCTATTTACCTAGAGTATCTGTTTCTGTTTATAAGTATGGAGATATTTTTATTTACATTTTGTATTTACCTAGAATATCTCTTTCCTGTTTATAAGTATGAAGATATTTTTATTTACATTTCGTATTTACCTAGAGTATCTCTTTCCTGTTTATAAGTATGAAGATATTTTTATTTACATTTCGTATTTACCTAGAGTATCTCTTTCCTGTTTATAAGTATGAAGATATTTTTATTTACATTTTGTATTTACCCAGAGTATCTCGTTCCTGTTTATAAGTATGAAGATATTTTTATTTACATTTCGTATTTACATAGAGTATCTCTTTCCTGTTTATAAGTATGAATATATTTTTATTTACATTTTGTATTTACCTAGAGTATCTCTTTCCTGTTTATAAGTATGAAGATATTTTTATTTACATTTTGTATTTACCCAGAGTATCTCGTTCCTGTTTATAAGTATGAAGATATTTTTATTTACATTTCGTATTTACATAGAGTATCTCTTTCCTGTTTATAAGTATGAAGATATTTTTATTTACATTTCCTTTTTACCTAGAGTATCTCTTTCCTGTTTATAAGTATGAAGATATTTTTATTTACATTTCCTTTTTACCTAGAGTATCTGTTTCTGTTATAAGTATGAAGATATTTTTATTTACATTTCCTATTTACCTAGAGTATCTGTTTCTGTTTATAAGTATGAAGATATTTTTATTTACATTTTGTATTTACCTAGAATATCTCTTTCCTGTTTATAAGTATGAAGATATTTTTATTTACATTTCGTATTTACCTAGAGTATCTCTTTCCTGTTTATAAGTATGAAGATATTTTTATTTACATTTCGTATTTACCTAGAGTATCTCTTTCCTGTTTATAAGTATGAAGATATTTTTATTTACATTTCGTATTTACATAGAGTATCTCTTTCCTGTTTATAAGTATGAAGATATTTTTATTTACATTTCCTTTTTACCTAGAGTATCTCTTTCCTGTTTATAAGTATGAAGATATTTTTATTTACATTTCCTTTTTACCTAGAGTATCTGTTTCTGTTATAAGTATGAAGATATTTTTATTTACATTTCCTATTTACCTAGAGTATCTGTTTCTGTTTATAAGTATGAAGATATTTTTATTTACATTTTGTATTTACCTAGAATATCTCTTTCCTGTTTATAAGTATGAAGATATTTTTATTTACATTTCGTATTTACCTAGAGTATCTCTTTCCTGTTTATAAGTATGAAGATATTTTTATTTACATTTCGTATTTACCTAGAGTATCTCTTTCCTGTTTATAAGTATGAAGATATTTTTATTTACATTTCGTATTTACCTAGCACTAGAAGGCAGTTTCAACGAAAATGTGGCCAAAATTACGAATATTCATAAAAATTCCGGCAATTAGCCAAAAAATCACCGAAAATGTAATTTTCACTGCTTTTTCCGAGAAAAAATGAATATTAGTGTAATTTTGGCAAAATAAATGAATATTCGTAATGAGCTTTGCATATCCGTAATGAGGTTGTAATTTTCGATAGCACAGTTACAATTTTCGGTAAATTATTTTTGACTGTAGGTAGGCGGCACGCTTTGAAGTTAGGATTACCGTAAAATGAATAAAATTTGTTTTTATATATAAATCTAACATCTAAGGAGAAAATACAGAGTATATGTAATGCCTACGGTAAGATTGAGAATAATCCCACTGCTTTGGTAACTTGTTTGAACATTGACATACAGTACAGCTCAGGTGGATTCGTGAATTTCCACCCACTGCGGTGGACAAGGTTGCAATTAGAGGGGATTAAATTTCCACCGCGGTCCATCGCGAATAAAGAGAAAAAAGAATAGGAATATTTTTGTCGCGGTGGACAGTAAAATCGTCCACCGGTCAGAAAAAATGTCTACCGCGATGATTATTGAAACATAATTTCAATACATTTAATCCTTCATGGGTACTCAGAGACATAAATAATTTGAACATACGACGAATGTTTGTACATGGATGATTAATTTAGTTGTTGATCGATTTTGTCCGTTATTATATCATAATTAAATTACAAAACTCATGAGATTAAAGCATTATGTGAAAATTAAAAAAAAAATGTAATAAAACATGAATTTTTAACAGATTTTTTTCATGTAATTTTTTAAAATAGTTGAAGCAGGAGATAATTTTTAAAAATATAATTTACCTGAAATTGTTAGTCAGATGTGTATCAAAATCTAATCCATAAATATAAATAAATCCCGGTTTTAAGAAAAATTGTATCGTAGATTTACTAATTCCAAAAACATTTTAAGTGAAACAGCGTCTTCTCTGATTACTTGTATATAACTTGACAAGAAGTTTTGACTTCAAACAAAATACAACCACGAGTTTCAAGGCACTGCACGTGCCTTTACCAGTTAACCTTTACAAATGTTTTGACAGCTAGGTCAGGTATAATTAGAATGGTTATCATTTCCACGAGGCCCGAGAATCTGTCTCGTTTTTTCTTTCTTTCTTTTTCTTTTCTTCTTTTTTCTTTAACTGTTATTTATTTATTTATTTATTTTTATTTGTCTTTAATAATATTGGCCTCGGATTATAAGAAGAAACAGTGATTACAGAGGAACTAAATAAAGAATGGTCAGTCGTTACTGACAAACTAATTAACTGATGAGATCATAAACGGAAACGCTAATTAGTAGGATGCATATTCTCAATCACTTGTAATATGCTTATCATCACACCTTGAGAGGTTTTCAAATCATGTCTGCAGTCGTGACCAGGTAGCAAAACGGGGCAAGTAGTACTTTATACACAGATGATTAATATCAATAAAACATTTTGTTTGGGATTGGAGAAGTACTTTGCTTTGTGACAGATTTAAAATAATCCTATTTTTAGATCGCTGCGAATCGACTTTGGATTTCCATTCAATATGAAATTTTAGTAATGGTGTCAAAATAAAAATAAATAAATAAATAAATAAATAAATAAATAAATAAATAAATAAATAAATAAATAAATAAATAATAAAAAGTCCGCGATCACATGTTTGTAACATTTTCTTCCAATCTATCTTTATTATTTTCAGTGAAGAGTTTGAATATAATACAATAAATAATTTTTTTTTTAAATACTAAAATGAAGTTTTCAGTGAAAAAAAATATTAAAACGCTAGTTATTCAGAATATACTCGGATGACAAAACTTGGCTATTTAGTGCTCGCTGTCATAACGATCTTGTAATTCAGTGGGAGTAATTTTTTCAAGCCTTAAAATTATATACACTTGCATCATTTTTATCTGAAAGTTATTTTATTTAACGTAAAAAAGGTCAATTAATAGGACAGTTTAGTTCCCCTTCCTCTCTTTGCAGTCTGATCACTTGACTAAATTTTCAGGTTAAGCACCTGGTTACCTGCCAACGTGACTCGGAACTGACATAAAGTTTGCAGATAAAAATTGATGCGGTTTTAGAAGCCTTGGATTGATTTCTTGAATTTGTACTTTTACAGACAAAAATAACAAAACTGTTTTAATTTGATGTTTTATTTAAATATTCTAATGTAGATCTATCATTGAAATATCAGTTAAATATATGAAGGAATAAAATGAAATTCAAATATGATCATCGGTCACATGTTCATTGGTTACCATTTCTGGCATGCTACATGTATGTCGATGTTCAAACAAGTTACCAAAGCAATGGAATTATTCTCAGTCTTACCGTAGGTGTTATATATACTCTGTATTTTCTCTTTAGATGTTAGATTTATATATATAAACAAATTTTATTCATTTTACGGTAGTCCTAACTTCAAACCGTGCCGCCTACCTACAGTCAAAAATAATTTACCGAAAATTGAAACCGTATGCCGAAAATTGTAACTGTGCTATCGAAAATTACAACCTCATTACGGATATGCAAAGCTCATTACGAATATTCATTTTTTTTTGCCAAAATTACACTAATATTCATTTTTTCTCGGAAAAAGCAGTGAAAATTACTTTTTCGGTGATTTTTCGGCTAATTTCCGGAATTTTTATGAATATTCGTAATTTTGGCCACATTTTCATTGAAACTGCCTTCTAGTGTAGAGTATCTCTTTCCTGTTTATAAGTATGAAGATATTTTTATTTACGTTTTGTATTTACCTAGAGTATCTCTTTCCTGTTTATAAGTATGAAGATATTTTTATTTACATTTTGTATTTACCTAGAGTATCTCTTTCCTGTTTATAAGTATGAAGATATTTTCTTCTCTTTTCTCTCATTATATGTTGTAGTCGTTTGAACTGATCAATGTACAGAGATTGTAACCTGATCAACTTATCTCTCATAATTAATGCCACTTCTTCTGCTGTATAAACACCAGCATGTCTAAAATAAATTAAAAAAACACTACATGTATATGCAGATCTTCTTGGTCACTATACTCTTAGTTTCTCTCATATCCAATCAGACTTACTTTAACTGAGCTTATGGGTTACTATACTCTAGGCACCTCTATCCAATCAGACTTACTTTAACAGAACTTCTTGGTCACAACACACTCAGTATCTTTCATATCCAATCAGACTGATTTAAACAGATCTTCTTGGTCACAACACACTCAGTATCTTTCATATCCAATCAGACTTACTTTAACAGATCTTCTTGGTCACTATACTCTCAGCATCTCTGATATCCAATCAGACTTACTTTAACAGATCTTCTTGGTCACTATACTCTTAGCATCTCTCATATCTAATCAGACTTACTTTAACAGATCTTCTTGGTCACTATACTCTTAGCATCTCTCATATCCAATCAGACTTACTTTAACAGATCTTCTTGGTCACTATACTCTTAGCATCTCTCATATCCAATCAGACTAACTTAACAGTTCTTCTTGGTCACAATCTATACTCTCAGTGCCACTATCCAATCAGACTTACTTTAACAGATCTTCTTGATCACTATCTATACTCTCAGTGCCACTATCCAATCAGACTTACTTTAACAGATCTTCTTGATCACTATCTATACTCTCAGTGCCACTATCAAATCAGACTTATTTTAACAGATCTTCTTGATCACTATCTATACTCTCAGTGTCCCTATCAAATCAGACTTACTTTAACAGATCTTCTAGATCACTATCTATACTCTCAGTGCCACTATCCAATCAGACTTACTTTAACAGATCTTCTTGATCACTATCTATACTCTCAGTGTCACTATCCAATCAGACTTACTTTAACAGATCTTCTTGATCACTATCTATACTCTCAGCATCACTATCACCATCACCCCTCCAGGCCTGATCCACTAACCTAGGCTCATCTTCAGAATCACTTGATGTTGCATACTCTACAATACAACATTATATTGAGTTGTACAGTGAAATATTTTGGCACAGGTGACATAACAATATAAATACAAAATATTCTTGTCTTCAACAAAAAAAAAAAAAAAACAAGAGGGCCATGAAGGCCCTGGACGCTCACCTGAAAATGATGTACACTCAGCTTGATTTTGGCAAACTGGAGCTTCTATTCTTAAAAAAGATTTTTCCTATATTTCAAGCTAGTGACCTACTTATTGAAACAACATGACCTATATACGAACTATAAGCTAGCTTTTGACAGGAGGATCATTCTGACTAAGTTTGATAAGATTGGTCTAAAACTGACCCCTCATATGTGTAATCAAGGTTTTCTTACAATTTGACCCAGTGACCTACTTATTGACCCAACATAGTCCATATACAAACTCAAGCTAGCTTTTGTCAAAAGCACATTCTTACTAAGTTTGATGAAGTTTGAACTAAAATTGGGCCTCAGGAGTGTTAACAAGGTTTTATTAAAATTTGACCTAGTGACCTACTTATTGACCCAACATGGTCCATATACGAACTTGAGCTAGCTTCTGTCAAAAAAATCATTCTGACTAAGTTTGATGAAGTTTGGACTAAACTTGGGCCTCAGAAATGTTAACAAGGTTTTCTAACAATTTGACCTAGTGATCTACTTATTGACCCAACATGGCCTACATACGAACTTGAACTAGCTTCTGTCAAGAAATCATTCCGACTAAGTTTGATGAAGTTTGGACTAAAATTGGGGCCTCAGATGTGTTAACAAGGTTTTCTACAATTTGACCTAGTGACCTACTTATTAACCCAACATGGCCCATATACGAACTTCAGCTAGCTTTTGTCAAGAAGTTCATTCTGACTAAGTTTGATAAAGACTGGACTAAAATTGGGGCCTCAGAAGTGTTAACACGTTTTTTTTAAATTTGACCTAGTGACCTAGTTAGTGACCCAACATGGCCCATATACAAAATTGAGCTAACTTTTGTCAAGAGGATCATCATGATTAAGTTTGATGACAATTGGACGAAAAATTGGGGCTCATGAATGTTAACAAGATTTCTATATAATTGACCTAGTGACCTACTTATTGACCCAACATGGCCCATATACGAACTTGAGCTAGCTTTTGTCAAGAGGATTATTCTGACTAAGTCTGATGAAGATTGGACCTGAGCTAGCTTTTGTCAAGAAGATCATTCTGACTAAGTTTGATGAAGATTTGACTAAAATTGGGGCCTCAGCTGTGTAAACAAGGTCTCCTACAATTTGACCTAATGACCTACTTATTGACCCAACATGGCCCATATATGACCTTGAGCTAGCTTTTGTCAAGAGCATCATTCTAACTAAGTTTGATGAAGGTTGGACTCAAATTGTGGCCTCAGGAGTGTTAACAATCAAAAGTTGACGCATGACAGACGACACACGTCACACAACCCACGATGCACGACCCACCACAATAGCTCACTTGAGCCTTTTGTGCTCAGGTGAGCTAAAAAAAAAAACAATCATTCAATGAATCAATCTTTATCTAAATTCATGTAATATTCAATTTATGTGTACATAAAATTTTAATGATGATTTGGGGAAAAAGTGTGCGTTTTATACCCCTGTTAAAGTGATCAATTAAAAAATCACCGAGTGGAGGAAATAGGAATGACCAGCAGAAAGCAACAAACTTCTGGAAACAAGCAAACATTTTTTGAAATCCCAGAGAATGTTGCTTTTTTATTTAAACAAAATAAGTATAATTACCCGGTATCTCAAACTGGATTATATCTCAAATTTTCAGGAATTTGAAATAAATTTTTAGGCCCCTGAAAGTAATTTAAAAACTCTGCTTAAATTTCTGATAAATCAAATCAACTGGTATGTAAATTTTCCTGTTGAGACTGAGATGTCAGGATATAATCAATTACTCGCAAAAACAATCCATGACATATTTATATACTGTACCTAATATTTTAGTGGCCGTACTATCTGTATATCCCTTCATCTTCCTTGTTTCCGATGTCCCTCCTGCTCCATTACGGAACGTTGATGTTTTACAATGATCTAGTTCTTCAAGTAAAGTTTCTGCTGTCTCGTCAGGCTGTCGTTTCCTTGATGCACGTTGGCGCAGTATGGCAGCTTTCTTTGCATGTTCAGGACAGTAACTGAAATGATACAAGTATTTGCATATAAGTATAGTTTATCACAAGAATTACTCATAGTGTCAAAAACAAAAATTATATACTTAATTTTCCCATTTAAACAAAGCCATGAGTATGTTATATAACCAGGCTACCTAAGTATATAAATACTAAACACTTTAACGGCTTTATTTATAAGTTTGTGGTAATTTTATCTTACATTATATAAAACATACAAATGTATTAATTTGGTATAAAATAGATATACAGCTACCAGAGAAGCCACATTCTCACAGGATCATAGTGACTTCCTAGTTATAACAGACAAGTCACATTCTCACAGGATCATAGTGACTTCCTAGTTATAACAGACAAGTCACATTCTCACAGGATCGTAGTGACTTCCTAGTTATATCAGACAAGTCACATTCTCACAGGATCGTAGTGACTTCCTAGTTATATCAGACAAGTCACATTCTCACAGGATCATAGTGACTTCCTAGTTATAACAGACAAGTCACATTCTCACAGGATCATAGTGACTTCCTAGTTATAACAGACAAGTCACATTCTCACAGGATCGTAGTGACTTCCTAGTTATATCAGACAAGTCACATTCTCACAGGATCGTAGTGACTTCCTAGTTATAACAGACAAGTCACATTCTCACAGGATCATAGTGACTTCCTAGTTATATCAGACAAGTCACATTCTCACAGGATCGTAGTGACTTCCTAGTTATAACAGACAAGTCACATTCTCACAGGATCATAGTGACTTCCTAGTTATAACAGACAAGTCACATTCTCACAGGATCGTAGTGACTTCCTAGTTATAACAGACAAGTCACATTCTCACAGGATCATAGTGACTTCCTAGTTATAACAGACAAGTCACATTCTCACAGGATCGTAGTGACTTCCTAGTTATAACAGACAAGTCACATTCTCACTGGATCATAGTGACTTCCTAGTTATATCAGACAAGTCACATTCTCACAGGATCATAGTGACTTCCTAGTTATAACAGACAAGTCACATTCTCACAGGATCATAGTGACTTCCTAGTTATAACAGACAAGTCACATTCTCACAGGATCGTAGTGACTTCCTAGTTATATCAGAAAAGTCACATTCTCACAGGATCATAGTGACTTCCTAGTTATATCAGAAAAGTCACATTCTCACAGGATCGTAGTGACTTCCTAGTTATAACAGACAAGTCACATTCTCACAGGATCGTAGTGACTTCCTAGTTATAACAGACAAGTCACATTCTCACAGGATCGTAGTGACTTCCTAGTTATAACAGACAAGTCACATTCTCACAGGATCGTAGTGACTTCCTAGTTATATCAGAAAAGTCACATTCTCACAGGATCATAGTGACTTCCTAGTTATAACAGACAAGTCACATTCTCACAGGATCGTAGTGACTTCCTAGTTATATCAGAAAAGTCACATTCTCACAGGATCATAGTGACTTCCTAGTTATATCAGACAAGTCACATTCTCACAGGATCGTAGTGACTTCCTAGTTATATCAGACAAGTCACATTCTCACAGGATCATAGTGACTTCCTAGTTATAACAGACAAGTCACATTCTCACAGGATCATAGTGACTTCCTAGTTATAACAGACAAGTCACATTCTCACAGGATCGTAGTGACTTCCTAGTTATATCAGAAAAGTCACATTCTCACAGGATCATAGTGACTTCCTAGTTATATCAGAAAAGTCACATTCTCACAGGATCGTAGTGACTTCCTAGTTATAACAGACAAGTCACATTCTCACAGGATCGTAGTGACTTCCTAGTTATAACAGACAAGTCACATTCTCACAGGATCGTAGTGACTTCCTAGTTATAACAGACAAGTCACATTCTCACAGGATCGTAGTGACTTCCTAGTTATATCAGAAAAGTCACATTCTCACAGGATCATAGTGACTTCCTAGTTATAACAGACAAGTCACATTCTCACAGGATCGTAGTGACTTCCTAGTTATATCAGAAAAGTCACATTCTCACAGGATCATAGTGACTTCCTAGTTATATCAGACAAGTCACATTCTCACAGGATCGTAGTGACTTCCTAGTTATATCAGACAAGTCACATTCTCACAGGATCGTAGTGACTTCCTAGTTATATCAGACAAGTCACATTCTCACAGGATCATAGTGACTTCCTAGTTATAACAGACAAGTCACATTCTCACAGGATCGTAGTGACTTCCTAGTTATATCAGAAAAGTCACATTCTCACAGGATCATAGTGACTTCCTAGTTATATCAGACAAGTCACATTCTCACAGGATCGTAGTGACTTCCTAGTTATATCAGACAAGTCACATTCTCACAGGATCGTAGTGACTTCCTAGTTATATCAGACAAGTCACATTCTCACAGGATCATAGTGACTTCCTAGTTATAACAGACAAGTCACATTCTCACAGGATCGTAGTGACTTCCTAGTTATATCAGAAAAGTCACATTCTCACAGGATCATAGTGACTTCCTAGTTATATCAGACAAGTCACATTCTCACAGGATCATAGTGACTTCCTAGTTATATCAGACAAGTCACATTCTCACAGGATCATAGTGACTTCCTAGTTATAACAGACAAGTCACATTCTCACAGGATCGTAGTGACTTCCTAGTTATATCAGACAAGTCACATTCTCACAGGATCGTAGTGACTTCCTAGTTATAACAGACAAGTCACATTCTCACAGGATCATAGTGACTTCCTAGTTATATCAGAAAAGTCACATTCTCACAGGATCATAGTGACTTCCTAGTTATATCAGACAAGTCACATTCTCACAGGATCATAGTGACTTCCTAGTTATATCAGACAAGTCACATTCTCACAGGATCGTAGTGACTTCCTAGTTATAACAGACAAGTCACATTCTCACAGGATCATAGTGACTTCCTAGTTATAACAGACAAGTCACATTCTCACAGGATCATAGTGACTTCCTAGTTATATCAGACAAGTCACATTCTCACAGGATCATAGTGACTTCCTAGTTATAACAGACAAGTCACATTCTCACAGGATCGTAGTGACTTCCTAGTTATATCAGACAAGTCACATTCTCACAGGATCGTAGTGACTTCCTAGTTATATCAGACAAGTCACATTCTCACAGGATCATAGTGACTTCCTAGTTATAACAGACAAGTCACATTCTCACAGGATCATAGTGACTTCCTAGTTATAACAGACAAGTCACATTCTCACAGGATCATAGTGACTTCCTAGGTATATCAGACAAGTCACATTCTCACAGGATCATAGTGACCTCCTAGTTATAACAGACAAGTCACATTCTCACAGGATCATAGTGACTTCCTAGTTATAACAGACAAGTCACATTCTCACAGGATCATAGTGACTTCCTAGTTATAACAGACAAGTCACATTCTCACAGGATCATAGTGACTTCCTAGTTATATCAGACAAGTCACATTCTCACAGGATCGTAGTGACTTCCTAGTTATATCAGACAAGTCACATTCTCACAGGATCGTAGTGACTTCCTAGTTATAACAGACAAGTCACATTCTCACAGGATCGTAGTGACTTCCTAGTTATAACAGACAAGCCACATTCTCACAGGATCGTAGTGACTTCCTAGTTATAACAGACAAGTCACATTCTCACAGGATCGTAGTGACTTCCTAGTTATAACAGACAAGTCACATTCTCACAGGATCATAGTGACTTCCTAGTTATAACAGACAAGTCACATTCTCACAGGATCATAGTGACTTCCTAGTTATATCAGACAAGTCACATTCTCACAGGATCGTAGTGACTTCCTAGTTATAACAGACAAGTCACATTCTCACAGGATCGTAGTGACTTCCTAGTTATAACAGACAAGTCACATTCTCACAGGATCGTAGTGACTTCCTAGTTATAACAGACAAGTCACATTCTCACAGGATCGTAGTGACTTCCTAGTTATAACAGACAAGTCACATTCTCACAGGATCGTAGTGACTTCCTAGTTATATCAGACAAGTCACATTCTCACAGGATCGTAGTGACTTCCTAGTTATAACAGACAAGTCACATTCTCACAGGATCGTAGTGACTTCCTAGTTATAACAGACAAGTCACATTCTCACAGGATCGTAGTGACTTCCTAGTTATATCAGACAAGTCACATTCTCACAGGATCATAGTGACTTCCTAGTTATATCAGACAAGTCACATTCTCACAGGATCGTAGTGACTTCCTAGTTATAACAGACAAGTCACATTCTCACAGGATCGTAGTGACTTCCTAGTTATAACAGACAAGTCACATTCTCACAGGATCGTAGTGACTTCCTAGTTATAACAGACAAGTCACATTCTCACAGGATCGTAGTGACTTCCTAGTTATAACAGACAAGTCACATTCTCACAGGATCGTAGTGACTTCCTA
Organism: Tegillarca granosa; assembly: GCA_029721355.1. Lineage (NCBI taxonomy): Eukaryota > Metazoa > Mollusca > Bivalvia > Arcoida > Arcidae > Tegillarca > Tegillarca granosa. The sequence continues at coordinate 2,282,616 of CM056609.1, forward strand.
GTTATATCAGACAAGTCACATTCTCACAGGATCGTAGTGACTTCCTAGTTATAACAGACAAGTCACATTCTCACAGGATCGTAGTGACTTCCTAGTTATAACAGACAAGTCACATTCTCACAGGATCATAGTGACTTCCTAGTTATAACAGACAAGTCACATTCTCACAGGATCGTAGTGACTTCCTAGTTATAACAGACAAGTCACATTCTCACAGGATCATAGTGACTTCCTAGTTATAACAGACAAGTCACATTCTCACAGGATCATAGTGACTTCCTAGTTATAACAGACAAGTCACATTCTCACAGGATCATAGTGACTTCCTAGTTATAACAGACAAGTCACATTCTCACAGGATCGTAGTGACTTCCTAGTTATAACAGACAAGTCACATTCTCACAGGATCATAGTGACTTCCTAGTTATATCAGACAAGTCACATTCTCACAGGATCATAGTGACTTCCTAGTTATAACAGACAAGTCACATTCTCACAGGATCATAGTGACTTCCTAGTTATAACAGACAAGTCACATTCTCACAGGATCGTAGTGACTTCCTAGTTATAACAGACAAGTCACATTCTCACAGGATCATAGTGACTTCCTAGTTATAACAGACAAGTCACATTCTCACAGGATCGTAGTGACTTCCTAGTTATAACAGACAAGTCACATTCTCACAGGATCGTAGTGACTTCCTAGTTATAACAGACAAGTCACATTCTCACAGGATCGTAGTGACTTCCTAGTTATAACAGTCAAGTCACATTCTCACAGGATCGTAGTGACTTCCTAGTTATAACAGACAAGTCACATTCTCACAGGATCGTAGTGACTTCCTAGTTATAACAGACAAGTCACATTCTCACAGGATCGTAGTGACTTCCTAGTTATAACAGACAAGTCACATTCTCACAGGATCGTAGTGACTTCCTAGTTATATCAGACAAGTCACATTCTCACAGGATCATAGTGACTTCCTAGTTATATCAGACAAGTCACATTCTCACAGGATCGTAGTGACTTCCTAGTTATAACAGACAAGTCACATTCTCACAGGATCGTAGTGACTTCCTAGTTATAACAGACAAGTCACATTCTCACAGGATCGTAGTGACTTCCTAGTTATAACAGACAAGTCACATTCTCACAGGATCGTAGTGACTTCCTAGTTATAACAGACAAGTCACATTCTCACAGGATCGTAGTGACTTCCTAGTTATATCAGACAAGTCACATTCTCACAGGATCGTAGTGACTTCCTAGTTATAACAGACAAGTCACATTCTCACAGGATCGTAGTGACTTCCTAGTTATAACAGACAAGTCACATTCTCACAGGATCATAGTGACTTCCTAGTTATAACAGACAAGTCACATTCTCACAGGATCGTAGTGACTTCCTAGTTATAACAGACAAGTCACATTCTCACAGGATCATAGTGACTTCCTAGTTATAACAGACAAGTCACATTCTCACAGGATCATAGTGACTTCCTAGTTATAACAGACAAGTCACATTCTCACAGGATCGTAGTGACTTCCTAGTTATAACAGACAAGTCACATTCTCACAGGATCATAGTGACTTCCTAGTTATATCAGACAAGTCACATTCTCACAGGATCATAGTGACTTCCTAGTTATAACAGACAAGTCACATTCTCACAGGATCATAGTGACTTCCTAGTTATAACAGACAAGTCACATTCTCACAGGATCGTAGTGACTTCCTAGTTATAACAGACAAGTCACATTCTCACAGGATCATAGTGACTTCCTAGTTATAACAGACAAGTCACATTCTCACAGGATCGTAGTGACTTCCTAGTTATAACAGACAAGTCACATTCTCACAGGATCGTAGTGACTTCCTAGTTATAACAGACAAGTCACATTCTCACAGGATCGTAGTGACTTCCTAGTTATAACAGTCAAGTCACATTCTCACAGGATCATAGTGACTTCCTAGTTATAACAGACAAGTCACATTCTCACAGGATCGTAGTGACTTCCTAGTTATAACAGACAAGTCACATTCTCACAGGATCGTAGTGACTTCCTAGTTATAACAGACAAGTCACATTCTCACAGGATCGTAGTGACTTCCTAGTTATAACAGACAAGTCACATTCTCACAGGATCATAGTGACTTCCTAGTTATAACAGACAAGTCACATTCTCACAGGATCGTAGTGACTTCCTAGTTATAACAGACAAGTCACATTCTCACAGGATCATAGTGACTTCCTAGTTATATCAGACAAGTCACATTCTCACAGGATCATAGTGACTTCCTAGTTATAACAGTCAAGTCACATTCTCACAGGATCATAGTGACTTCCTAGTTATAACAGACAAGTCACATTCTCACAGGATCGTAGTGACTTCCTAGTTATAACAGACAAGTCACATTCTCACAGGATCGTAGTGACTTCCTAGTTATATCAGACAAGTCACATTCTCACAGGATCGTAGTGACTTCCTAGTTATAACAGACAAGTCACATTCTCACAGGATCATAGTGACTTCCTAGTTATAACAGACAAGTCACATTCTCACAGGATCATAGTGACTTCCTAGTTATAACAGTCTTATTTGTATAGTTAGACCAGCTGTATCACCAACTTCTATAAAAAGAAAACTTTTCCATTAAAATAAGTGCTTTAAGGTTCCTTTACATCATATTTCAACAAAAAAACTATATATATATATATATATATATATATATATACATATATATATATATATATATATATATATATATATACATATATTTAAAAGCCCACCTTTCTACAGACTTCCATTTCATAACCCCCCCCCCCCCCCCCCCCCTTCTTTAAATTTTAATTTTTTCTGAAAAGGTCTAAAAATCTCAAAATCAAAACATTTTGAAAATTTGTTAAATTTTTTTTATTAAGTGGGGAAGGGATAAAGAATGTTCTGGCTAAGCACTGTACAACTATTATGAAGTCCAGGTATGATCTCCACATGGATAAACTGACACATTTATCAAAATAATGACAATGTCATCTTTTTACATGTGTAACTATGTAGTATACATGTACTAAGAATGTGTAATGTCACTATAAAATAAATCTACTCACTCAGTCTTTGTATCAGATCTCTTTCTGGCCATAGTTTATATCACTAGGAAGTTATAGAGAACATGTATGGTTTTATAATTAAGATGGTTATATAAAGCTACCAAGGTCAGTCAGATACTAAGTATATATACCGGCCAGTCACCAGCCAGACAGCATGATGTAGTATAAGTAAACTATTGCATCACTGCTTAAATTAGACTTAGTATTGGAAGTATACTCGGCATGTAACAGTAGCTGTCAGCATAAAAATTAATATGCAACAAGTTATAAACTTGATTAAAAATATTTATGGTTTTTAAAATTATGGACTTATTTTTTTTCTAATTTAAGTTTTTCTAATTCAGTACCAATAGTCTCTCAAATAACAGAATGATTGAAAATTTATACTGGTGGTCCCTCAAAATGTAGACTGATTCATAATATTTTTGTTTTTGATTTCTTAAGCTGCATTAAGTTTTTCAATTTTCTGAATTTTTTTTTTTATTTTCTAAAAATATATTTTTATAAAAATAGATATCTTCTAACCACAATCCTGTGACATTCATTTTCTAAAATTTCATTTCTTTTAGCTGTAAATAAACGGAATCCTCTGACCGGTTGGTCAGTGTTTTACGATGGTAATTATGAGCTTGGAGCATGCACACGGATTATGGAAAAACCCTAGAATCGAAGGTGAAACATGACAGATTGCATTAATTGTCCTTCATTAATATCCAGATGTATTTAAAATGGTGTTATGTATCCCTTACTAAGTCACAAATGACAAATTCAACGAAGTTCTGTGTTTAATTTATCGTATTTCACTGTTTTGAAAGTTGTGTTTAAATGACCCGGGTTTTGATGACGTAACCATGTTCTAATATTAGATCACAAATGCTGCATCTCGCTGGGTAAATGCATGTAATTTCTGTATTTATTCGAGCTTTTATCAGTTGAACCACATGTAACATTGTTCATTAGGAACATCATTAATTAGATTAGCACCGTTTTAATTTTTTCCCTAGGAAAACTTAATGCAGCTTTAAATTATGGACTTATTGATTATTCATTTTTATTTCTAGCCTTGTATTGACTGTAAATCTCTCAAATTATGATCCCATGGTAACTCTAATTATTATTTATTTTCTAAAATTAAGTACTGATTTATTATGTTTATGGCTACCAGTATGTTTCCAGACACTGACTACTAATTTCAGAATTTTTTTTCAAAAAGTAAAATATTTTTGCAAGTTGTTGAAAATATGTGATGTTGTTTAATGTTGAATAAGCAATTTTTCAGCTATTTGAGAGAAGAGCAAGGTTATTTATCTCTGTGGATTAATCTAAGAACAAGTTTGTGTATGCATGTAATGTAGGAATGTTTACATTACAAATGCATTGCCTTATTTGAATCTCTTTGGAACCATTGCGTTAATTTTTCGATGACAGCAGTGTGTCACGCGCTATGTGATAAAGCGATACGTCAGTTATATCTGCAGCCAATCCACTTTCAATGTACAGCGAATGGCGGAGGAATACATACCACCAAGGAACTACTTATTCATTCATAATTTTCTACGGGTTCATTCATAAATTTGTCCTGCGACTGTAGGGACGCTCTTTACGAGTGGTAACAAACGTAAAAATCATGTTCATAGTAATATCTTACCAAACAGATTATTGTTTAGTGAAAAAAGGAGAAATAGAATTTAAATTTCAAAAGTGTTTTACAGAACTATAATTTACGATCGCCAAGCAACGAAACAAATCAATATGGCTGTTCTCTTTACATGGTTTACAATAAGAGTTATCTAACTTTAAGTGTTTTCAACCACATTAATACACCGACTTTCGGAAAATTAACAATACCTTTTTGTGGGTAAAAATAATGTAAACATACCTCAATGACAACATTCAAAATGACATTCAATCCTTAAGTGTATGTTATGGCTTGCTGTGTCCTAGTGCAAACTCAGGGTGACTTTTTGTTAAGGTGCTAGCTCATCGAGTCAGTATGCCACAGAAAAGAATACCACTCCCCCAGTTTCGCGATTCACTTACTTTGAACATGGTCTGATGTTGTCATACCTCAATGACAACATTCAAAATGACATTCAATCCTTATGTTTACATTATTTTTACCCACGAAAAGGTATTGTTAATTTTCCGAAAGTCTGTGTATTAATGTGGTTGGAAACAGCTAAAGCGAGATAACTCTTATTGTAAACCATATTGAATGTTGTCATACCTCAATGACAACATTCAAAATGACATTCAATCCTTAAGTGTATGTTATGGCTTGCTGTGTCCTAGTGCAAACTCAGGGTGACTTTTTTGTTTAGGTGCTAGCTCACCAAGTCAGTATGCCACAGACAAGCATACCACTACCCCCTGTCACATTATCCACAGCTTTTCCAGTCCCAAGTCCATCAACCTAGCATTGGGTGAAACTCCCGTGGCAGACAATACCAATGGACTACAAAGGCGGTATTTTATTTGATTCTTGATTCTAGACCAGTGGTTCAGTTCAATTTATCACAAAGGAAAGCCAATACAAACACACTTATATCTTTATGTAAACTGTCTAAAATATTTAGTAACTATTTAATGGAAACTGGTGAGGTTGCAAATTTTTTCAGATAAGCAAAAGCCCAGGGTTTTTTGATACAGAAAATCAAAAGCTTACATTTTTTTTTTTATCAAGTCCAGTATTTGATAAATAACAGAGTCATGAAAGATTATAAATAATTTACAACACCTAGTTTCAATAACAATAATATTGAAAAAAAAAGTCAACAGCTAGACCAACCAGCAGTATACGTAGCTCAGTTGGTAGAGTGCTAGCTCCGTTATTGGGAGGTCGTGGGTTCTGCACTTTTGTCTATAGCTGGCAATGTCTCGATATAAGTGAAATATTCTTGATTTGGACGTTAAACACCATTACTCAACTCAACTCAACAGCTAGAAAACTGTTCAATAGCATTATTAAACTAATATCTAGTCTTCTACTATTTACTCTCATGTAGATAAATAAAGAACTGTTAAATGACACTAACAGTTCAACTATAATAAAGAACTGTTAAATGACACTAACAGTTCAACTATAATAAAGAACTGTTAAATGACACTAACAGTTCAACTATAATAAAGAACTGTTAAATGACACTAACAGTTCAACTATAATGAAGGACTGTTAAATGACACTAACAGTTCAACTATAATAAAGAAATGTTAAATGACACTAACAGTTCAACTATAATAAAGGACTGTTAAATGACACTAACAGTTCAACTATAATAAAGGACTGTTAAATAACACTAACAGTTCAACTATAATAAAGGACTGTTAAATGACACTAACAGTTCAACTATAATAAAGAACTGTTAAATGACACTAACAGTTCAACTATAATAAAGGACTGTTAAATGACACTAACAGTTCAACTATAATAAAGGACTGTTAAATGACACTAACAGTTCAACTATAATAAAGGACTGTTAAATGACACTAACAGTTCAACTATAATAAAGGACTGTTAAATGACACTAACAGTTCAACTATAACATCCTTCACTGTAATTCAATGCAGAACTTTGCCAATCCTGTTCTGTATGACGTGACAACCAATCAAAACTTATATTGTTAAATGTTACCATTTTGTCACCAAGAGGAAATCCAAAATGTCTTTAAACCTGAGACTTTGTATTTTACAAGAAAACCAACAATTTAGATGTGATCAATAACATCTATGCAAGTCACCATCTTAAAACAACTTGTAAATGGCTTTGATATAAACTTATACATTCTCAATTGTTAAATCAATAATCTTTTATTGTGAAATACCAACTGGCTTGAAAGACCTTTGTAAATTTCTTTAGCTATTTATGGGGACAGAAAAAAGAATTGAACCAAAATCAGGGATTTTTCTGGCCATTTTGGGAAAGGGACCTTGGGATGAAATTGGGAAAATCATTGACAAAATCGACATTATGGGAAAATTTTTCCATTAAACATTAAAAATTTTCACATTGTCAGCACATCAAATATTTTGCCTGGAATATTTACTATTTTGGTACATGCTGGTAGTCACTCATTTGTACCAAATCACGCAGACATTAACACAATATCTTCATAGACTGGCTTCAATACAAACATCTGAGAAAGTTGTTTCATGAGTTGCTCCCATTCTACCAGATCCTCATTGAGTATAAACCAAAATGTGCATAAATACAGGTTATTATAAAGATATACAAGCTACACCAAAAATATAGTTTTTTCACTTTTTCTTAAGTTTCTCAAAGCAGGATCATTTGGGAATTTTTACCTACAAAATTGGGAAAAATGTATGCTTTTTGGCATTGGGAATGGGTCCCTTTACCGGACCCTTTGAGTGGCCCAAAAAATCCCTGAAAATCCAAAACTAATAAATCGAAAATCAAATCAATTGGTCAGAATTATAGTTCATTGTAATCATAAGGAATCTTTACAATACTATAATTCTATAATGTACATGGGAACTGGTTACTGGTGTACCCACTTTACCTATTACCCATTCAAAAGGAACAGATTTAATCAATTTTTAAACTCACCCATCCTTTCTGTCTGATTTAGGAGCTGCATTAGGGCATTTCTTGCCATTTTTATTTGATATAAATCCACATTGTTTAAACGGTGCCATTTTATCCTCTAAAATGTGCTTCATACAGAACTCATATCCATCTATCCTGTTGTGCATGCATGTTCTATGAGCATAATTACAAAATAATCCTTCTATCGGCTGTTTGGGACGTTTATGCATGGGAGCCTGAACTTTATTCCTCATCATGGTCGACAGTGCTGATATTACATCTATCTATAATAGAAAACAAATTTAAATAAAATTGAGCAAGCATACTGATAATTTATTAAAACTAAATTCAGAAGCCAATGAATTCATACAATTGGATGCATATAATTTATAAAATACTTCAAATTTACCTATAAAACTGGTCAAATATATTTAACCTAGTGATGCCTAAATCTGCATATACTGTATTTTTCATATACAGTCAATTCTCTTTACAATGGCCAGATCTGTGATCCATCAAATTTGCTGCTTTAAAGAATATGCTCTTGTAATAATTTTACAATGTGTCAGAGTTATGTCTCTTGTTCAAAAGTCAAGTGGCCGGGTGTTGCATTCTGGGGAAAATTCCTTGCATGAAATATACAATAAATTCATTTAATTATTTTAAAATACTTCTTAATACATGTAGTTCTAAATACCTGCATCAGTGTTTTAGAAAATAATTATAAGAAATCAACATCACATCCAGTTTGTTGAAATGTTTAATTAAATATTGGATATTGAAATATTTTCTTATATATGTTATAAGTCCTGGGATTTTTACCGAAATCCTGTTTAAAAGTGTTTATGGAAATCTCCCTGGATCGGTTGACTCGGGAGTGCCCTTGTTACTTCTCAAACATTTTATAAAAATGCATAAAAAACATTAGAGACACTCAGTCTTTGTGTAGAAAAGTTTGAAAAACGGGTCATAATTGGCAGAAGAGTTCACTTCTGGGTCAACTTTCCCAGAAATTCCTATGACCACATTAAAAGAGGAGTTGGCTCATACATCGCAGAATAGATCAGTTGCTTGGAAATATTTAAGTCAAGAAACAGAAGAATAATAGAAAGCACAGTTATTTCGCGACCAAAGGCCGCGAAAGCAAAGCTTTCTCCATAGACAACATGTACATTTTTTAGAACAAATAAAACTACGAAATTTCTATTACCACCATATCACAATCCTATACTGATGAGTTGAAAATTTTGTGTCAATTTCCCTCAATAAGCCTCCATATTGAATCTTGAATCAAGTCACAGCCACGGGATCTAATTTTGGAAGCAAAACAAACAGCACATGGTAACACTAAAACTTGATCTCCAAGATAATATAATTAAGAACGCCTGAACTTCTATTTATCCTTTCTAAGCGACATTATTTTTCTGAAATGTTTTAAGTAAGTAGCAATAAGGCCTAAAATAAAATTAATTTTTTTTGTCGTTGACCGCCCGACCCACTTGAAATGCCCCTACCCAAAACATTTTATTGCCAACATTCCAATTTCTATTTTTTTTTTTACTTTTCATACAACATAAGAAACAGTATTAAAGGAAAGTAACCCTAGAAAGCAAGACAACCTGTGGGTTTATACAGTAGTAAGGAAATTCTGCTGTAGGGTTCTCCGTGATAGAATACACAAGGAGGAACAAAGAAGACTTAAGTTAGCAAAAAATTTGTAACACATGTTTTAAAAGAGACAATATGAAACCAATTTAACCTTTTTAAAAAGTGTAATAGATTAAATTTTCAAACATTAAAATAAAAAAATTTTCCTACCTACCTACCCACATGTGGATAGCATGGGTCGGAAAACAGCAAAGAATTTTTTAAGTTAGGCCTAAGCTCAAAGTTATACTCGTTTAAATTGTAGATTTAAAAAATATGATACATGTACTGTTATATCTGACCCCCATTATCGAAATACAGAATTATTCACCAGTCCAGTGACATGCAAGATTATGGCCCTATCCAGTACAAAAGTATACCAATAGAAACCAAACTACATCTTTTGACAGTTTTGTAAATTAGTAAAAACAGAGATAACCCCTATCAAATTAAGTTACCAGCTGCACTTTCCAAATGGTCACATCGTCAGTCATATTAAGTTTTGTTTAGAGAAAAAATAAAGTTGAGATGGTAAAAAAGGCAATACCTGCAAAAAAGGTTGAAACCTTTGGAGTAAAACCTTGTTTCTTTATGTACTGATTGATATATATATATATATATATATATATATATATATATATATATATATATATATATATATATAGGAATGTTGGATAGTACAGAAGTACAGCTGTGGCTGTGGTTGATCATGATGGACAGGTGAGCAGAAACGTCCTAAGTCCATATTTCTGTTAGTTTTTCATTTTCTTCATAAAAATTTGAAACGTGTTCAGACCCGAAAATTGACATTATTCAAAGAAAGTTTTGGTGGCAACAATTTCAATAAAAAGATGTAAGTTTGCACTATTTACTAGTCGCGCATGAAGTTTCATTTACGAAGACGACGAGTGATTTGGTCACCATTTTCTAAAAATCGCACTTTATAAAGATTAGCTTCATCTACTTACTTAGTTAACTTTCCCGATCACGACTCCGACTTGAATTATCTCGAACAATCGCGTCGATCCTTTAAAACTGTTTAGGACTGTCTTGTATAACATTAACGATTGCTCTAAAATGTACGAAGTTAGTGCTTTTCACTGGGTCTCCACTGTATCAAAATCGATCATATTTTTGATAGCGTATGAATCTATCATTCATTGAAAAACATTTGCGGGGTATTTGATGTATCCTATTTAAAAATTATATGACATTAGATCTATATTACCGATAAAACAAAATGTGGTATTTTGTATTTATTTTGTTTAAAACACGCGTAAATAATTATTAAAAAATATTAGGCTTTCATTTAAACCAATCATAACCATGCCTTGAATTTAGTAAGTGCTGAAATTTAGATATCGCGCATGCGTACAAAGATAGTTGTCTCGGTGCTGGGTTAAATGGCGGGGGACCGGTGGATATTCACTCAATCACAACTTGGAGACACCCCCAGCCGAAAATGTGGAATAGACAGCGGAAAAGAACTTATGTATAGACAGCAAGCTGCCAACCTTATCCAGGATATGGGACAACGGCTCCAAGTGTATCCTGTTTGGGGGTTAAAATGGGCAGCGAAGTGGGGTAGTCAAAGTGGTTTTCCATTTTGGTCTCTCCATTCAATTTCAGTATCTAAACACAAGAAAAATCGTTGTTTACATTTTTCGTTCGGCTCCCTAACTCAATCCTTCGAGTTCTTTAAGTAATTAAAGTAAAAGATAACACAAAATTAAGTCCGAGTATCTTGTTTATCCTTTAAAATTCACATATATTTTTCTACGACGTTACCACCGATCTGACCTGGTTTTGTAACCAGCATGACTGAAGTCACATGGTCTCAATCTAAGGGGAGTTCATTCAGTGCAAATTTCAAAAATGAATCTACATTGTCTATAGTGGTAAAAATAAAAATTTTAATTTAAAACTACAACTTTAAATAATACTGTATATTAATTTAAACTATCAAATTGATATATTCATATCCATGGTCTCGGTGGAGTATCTTGTATCTAGGCCTACTGTTCATTAGTCACTTATGTAATTTCTAATTTTGAAAGTACTTTAAAATTGTCCATAAAACTTTGTCAAATTTGGTTTGTGGAGTGTAGATTTTGTTGTAGCATTGTTCAAAGATTCTGTTGTTAATGAGATTATTCTCAGTTTTAGGAGAAAGTATTCCTTTCAGGAAAAATAAATTTGACTGTTATTCAGGCAGCCAACCAATGTGTAACAATTTCATTTAATATGAGTTCAATTATATTATGAATTATAAAGTTCTAATAATACACTCACAATATAAAGGTACAAAATAAGTCTATTCCATTCAGTATATAGAAATTTTTGTGTTTAGAATATGCATTTGGTTATAGAGTTCTTGTATAATATTTCAAATAAATAAATGTAAAATGAAGTAACAGCAATTCAGAAAAAGAAAGTGAATTCCCCATTTAAATTAAAAAGATTCACTGACAGGCACTCTAAGAAAAATTAGACCGATGCCACTCGTTGTCAAAGAAGCTGATCTGTCTCCAGACACATCCGTCTTTATGCGTCGTGGAGATTTACTGGCTGAACGGATCCATATTGAGTCATTAAATAAGTTTAATTAAGTCATGTGCTATTTTTATGTGTTAGAAACTTAATTTAAAAAACTTATTAGATATCAAAATTTAAAAAGTTTCCTTAATGACATGTTCAGTGCCCAGCTATGTATCAACACGGCCATTGTATATATGCACCGATTCTACATGTTCCATACATTCCAAAAATTCCATCGCAATGTAAGTATAAATTTGAAGGCTTATGTTTTTTTTTTTTTTTTTTTTTTTTTTTTAAATAAATAAAAAGTGTAAAATTATTTGGATTGTTTGATACCTGTTTATGTAATGGATACCATATATCTGGTGCCTGTCCAAAGTTTAAAGTTTTATAATCATTTATCTTGGTACCTGTTTATTTTGTGACAAACATGTTTTTCTGTATCACTTGGAACATGTTGCAGGTTTAGGTTCCTTAAACCCTGTTCATTCATATATACTACTATATGATATTGGAATTTTGGTGGTGGTTGTTGCCCAAAATTGAAGATTGGGAAATGTACTAATTTTCCTCTTTCGTTGGCTTGTTTGGCTACCTGATAAGAAAACATGGCTTGACAAACAGTCTTCACTTTTTAATAACAGAGGTAGAGTGTTTTAATGCAATATGAAGTTGTGCAGAACTAAAGGATTTTGATATTTGTGGAATATTCTGAAAATAGGATAAGGATACATGGCTTGTCAGAATATCTTCTACAGTTTCAGAGTTATTGCATTGAAAATTCAGATGCACCTAAAAATTACTCCATCTAACAGTTGTACACCTGTACTTAAGATTTCTGAATCTAAATATTTGTGTCAACATTCTAATTTGACTGTAGTTTAAACATTAGATACACAAAATTTGAATGAAGCTTTTATCATACTTGTATTAAATTACTGAGTTCATAACATATATATAACAATCAGTTTTTACCAGGATTTTTGTGATATTAAAATTTTTATTCTCATTACAGCAAATAGCTGCAGCTTCAATATTTTTAGCAGCCAAAGTAGAAGAACAACCAAGAAAACTAGAACATGTAATAAAAGTTATGCACATTTGTTTACACAGAGATGGCACAACGCTTGACACCAAATCAAATGTAAGTCTGTTTTCCTTTTTTTTTTTTTTCCCTTGTGTATGTAAAGGTATATAAAATTTTAAAATAGGAGTTGTACAAATTACTTAATTCTTTGTCTTTATGGGGAGGATGTAACTTTTTCATGAAAATTTGGCAACTTTCTGATAGTGGTTTTATGTGTTGTGTTGTTTTTAGTAGTTTTAATCAATGAAAGCTTAAGTTCATCAAAAAAAAAAAAAAAAAAAAAACATTGGTGAGCTTGAGAAAGTTTTAAGAATATTTAACACCAAATTTTGTTTAAATGGCTTTAAATTTTTTTTTCAATTTTAAGTTTTTTGGAATGAATGATAGACTAAAATCATAAAAACGTTTTAACGTTTAAAATAAAGCTTAACATTGATATGTAACAGGGTTAACGTTGAGATGTATTTGTGCCCGATATTTGACCCCATTCACAATTCTAAATTATAGGGGTTTTTCATTAGCAAAAAGCCAATTTTTAAAAAGCTATAAATTTTGACAGTATATGTTCAAATGTAGAATATTAAACAGAATGTCCAATATTAATCCATGAAATATGCTATATAAGATGCATAAAGCTCTCACATTGATCATCTTTGTAAAAAAACATTAACATACATGTAATTATTTCATATTTATTTGCAGGAATACCTGGATATGGCACAAGAACTCGTCATAAATGAAAACATCTTATTACAAACACTTGGTAAGAATAATCTGTATATACATTAGTATTCATAAATTTGTCCTGCAACTGTAGGGACGCTCTTTACGAGCGGTAACAAACGTAGAAATCATGTTCATAGTAATATCTTACCAAACAGATTATTGTTTAGTGAAAAAAGGAGAAATAGAATTTAATTTTCAAAAGCGTTTGACGGAACTATATTTTACGATCGCCAAGCAACGAAACAAATCGATATGGCTGTTCTCTTTATATGGTTTACAATAAGAGTTATCTCGCTTTAGGTGTTTCCAACCACAATAATACACAGACTTTCGGAAAATTAACAATAACCTTTTGCGGGTAAAAATAATGTAAACATAAGGATTGAATGTCATTTTGAATGTTGTCATTGAGGTATGACAACATCAGACCACGTTCAAAGTAAGTGAATCGCTTCGCGATTCACTTACTTTGAACGTGGTCTGATGTTGTCATACCTCAATGACAACATTCAAAATGACATTCAATCCTTAAGTGAGTGGGAAAGGATGAAGATTAATTTTAGAATCCAGAGTTCAATCCAGTATAAGACCATGTTGTATGTTGCAGAGCAAGATGTTTTAGTCTACTCTAGCTGCCAAATAAATACTAGCAGATATGCTTGAGTTAATCTTGCGATACACTCACATGTCTTATAAGGGGAGGGTATTTAAAAATGGGTGGTTCATGTCAAAAAAAATTTAGGAAGCATCAACTTATTGTATTGTCGAGCCTGGCATTGCCATAAGACAAGACTCGGGTGTTACTTTTCCAGTGTCATCGACGTGTCAAAATGAAAGTTTATGTTAAAGTAATGTTTTTTTCTACTCGATCAAAAACTAACCAGGTGAAACATTTAAATCCGTGAAATTCTTGTTTATACATAACAGGCACATTTAGCCACCAAATCAATCTCATTTCATCTTTGCCGCTTTAATACACTAATCTCTTATGGTTGGGTGGGGGGGAGTTTATACTCCTAGTTAGTTCATTTCACAAAAACTTGGGGAATGTCTTTCTATTAAGTCTGTACATAACAGATGTATTTAGATCTGAAATTATTTACACTTTGGCAGTTTTAATCAAGGGTTTACTAGATATTCACTTATTTATTTATTTATTTATTTATTTATTTATTCAGGTTTTGAAATTACTGTAGATCATCCACATACAACAGTTGTAAAGACCTGTCAGTTAGTTAGAGGTAAGTGGAGATAACTGCTGCAAGTAAATCTTATATAGTCAAATAAGATAGCAGACTCGGTTTGTGTACTATTTACATTAACAGTTACAACCACCTTGAAACCCAGCCACCTTCTACCTTCTGAGGTAGGAAGAGTTAGAGTGCTGGCTTAACAATCACATTAGTCACTCCACTCTCCTTCACATCTTGAACTGACCAATAATATTTAAGTGAAATAATCATGAGTTGGATGTTAGAAAACATTTCAGCTGATAGCATAAGGTAGAGTACAAGCATTCAAGTTCAGACAATTGATTATTCAAAGATATAAATAATGTAGTCAGTCTAGAAAGTTTTATGGCCGCTATCACAATATTGTTGATAAGTTTGTAGTCACTGTATGCAAACTTGTATTGGATATATTCCACTTACCTATAGTTCTTTGTTTCTTTCATTCTCAAAATTGACTTGCGCGTGACGGGTGTAGCTAGCTAGACTGGAGGTGCTTACCCTTCTGGAGCATCCTGCCTCACTTCCTTGATGGAAGTTCACATGTTACAACTAATTTTGCCAGTTTTCAAAGTTTTTACTTTGTTTTTGGGAATTGTGATATGGACAAGGACTGGTATGTTTGTTTTATTTGCTAGCCTGTGCAAAGTGTCCTAACTAATTCTGAATTTGCATCTGACAGTTTTGTTTCAAATTGCAAGATGTGGTTTATTGGAATGTGGAAAAAAAAAATTGTTAGAATACTGAAATATGTATTTTAAACAGTATTAAAGATGTTCCTATAGTAATGAATATATTGTATTTTCAGTTTTAAAAACCTGTTTTTAATACACAAATCATAAAATATTTAAACTGTAAACTTCTGTTATGATCTGCCAACTATATCCTGTTTTATCCCTTACTGCTTACTGTTTATTTCGCTGTTTTAAATCCTGTTATATCAAATAATAAGTTGTTGAAATTCAAATAGGACAACTGTATTAATTTTAATATGGAATGTAAATGAACTTACAATATGTATGTGCGATGATACATTGATGGTTTGATAATTGTACTTATGATAACAGGTAAGTGTTTGGTTGGTTATGTGTGGGGATTGTGTCAACATTTTGTGTATATAACTGTTATTCTGTTATGTAGAATTATCAAAATGGAATACATACTATCAATTTTCACTTGAAAATAATTTAAAAAACAAGTTAACACTAGCAGCTAAATTTTTACAAAACTCTAATATTAGTGTACCATATCATGAGCGTCCACATTGTTTCCTAACTTAAAACAATACCACATTGTTCCCTAACTTAACACTAGATGCCACATTGTTCCCTAACTTGACATAAAACACCACATTGTTGTCTAACTTGAAATAAGACACCACATTGTTCCCTTACTTAACACTAGATGCCACATTGTTCCCTAACTTAACACTAGATGCCACATTGTTCCCTAACTTAACACTTGATGCCACATTGTTCCCTTACTTAACACTTGATGCCACATTGTTTCCTTACTTAACACTAGATGCCACATTGTTCCCTAACTTAACACTAGATGCCACATTGTTCCCTAACTTAACACTAGGTGCCACATTGTTCCCTAACTTGACATAAAACACCACATTGTTGTCTAACTTGAAATAAGACACCACATTGTTCCCTTACTTAACACTAGATGCCACATTGTTCCCTAACTTGACATAAAACACCACATTGTTGTCTAACTTGAAATAAGACACCACATTGTTTCCTTACTTAACACTAGATGCCACATTGTTCCCTAACTTAACACTAGATGCCACATTGTTCCCTAACTTAACACTAGGTGCCACATTGTTCCCTAACTTGACATAAAACACCACATTGTTGTCTAACTTGAAATAAGACACCACATTGTTTCCTTACTTAACACTAGATGCCACATTGTTCCCTAACTTAACACTAGATGCCACATTGTTCCCTAACTTGACATAAAACACCACATTGTTGTCTAACTTGAAATAAGACACCACATTGTTTCCTTACTTAACACTAGGTGCCACATTGTTCCCTAACTTAACACTAGATGCCACATTGTTCCCTAACTTGACATAAAACACCACATTGTTGTCTAACTTGAAATAAGACACCACATTGTTTCCTTACTTAACACTAGGTGCCACATTGTTTCCTAACTTAACACTAGATGCCACATTGTTTCCCAACTTAACACTAGATGCCACATTGTTCCCTAACTTAACACTTGATGCCACATTGTTTCCTAACTTGACACTAGATGCCACATTGTTCCCTTACTAAACACTAGATGCCACATTGTTTCCCAACTTAACACTAGATGCCACATTGTTTCCCAACTTAACACTAGATGCCACATTGTTCCCTAACTTAACACTTGATGCCACATTGTTTCCTAACTTGACACTAGATGCCACATTGTTCCCTTACTAAACACTAGATGCCACATTGTTTCCCAACTTGACACAAGATTCCACATTGTTTCCTAACTTAACACTAGATGCCACATTATTTCCCAACTTAACACTAGATGCCACATTGTTTCCTAACTTGACACAAGATACCACATTGTTCCCTTGCTTAACACTAGATGCCACATTGTTTCCTAACTTGACACAAGATTCCACATTGTTCCCTAACTTAACACTAGATGCCACATTGTTTCCTAACTTGACACTAGATACCACATTTTTCCCTTACTTAACACTAGATGCCACATTGTTTCCTAACTTGACACAAGATACCACATTGTTCCCTTTCTTAACACTAGATGCCACATTGTTTCCTAACTTGACACAAGATACCACATTGTTCCCTTGCTTAACACTAGATGCCACATTGTTTCCCAACTTGACACAAGATTCCACATTGTTTCCTAACTTAACACTAGATGCCACATTGTTTCCCAACTTAACACTAGATGCCACATTGTTTCCTAACTTAACACTAGATGCCACATTGTTCCCTTGCTTAACACTAGATGCCACATTGTTTCCTAACTTGACACAAGATTCCACATTGTTCCCTAACTTAACACTAGATGCCACATTGTTTCCTAACTTGACACTAGATACCACATTTTTCCCTTACTTAACACTAGATGCCACATTTTTCCTAACTCGACACAAGATACCACATTGTTCCCTTTCTTAACACTAGATGCCACATTGTTTCCCAACTTAACACTAGATGCCACATTGTTTCCTAACTTAACACTAGATGCCACATTGTTCCCTTGCTTAACACTAGATGCCACATTGTTTCCTAACTTGACACAAGATTCCACATTGTTCCCTAACTTAACACTAGATGCCACATTGTTTCCTAACTTGACACTAGATACCACATTTTTCCCTTACTTAACACTAGATGCCACATTTTTCCTAACTCGACACAAGATACCACATTGTTCCCTTTCTTAACACTAGATGCCACATTGTTTCCTAACTTGACACAAGATACCACATTGTTCCCTTGCTTAACACTAGATGTCACATTGTTTCCTAACTTGACACAAGATTCAACATTGTTCCCTAACTAAACACTAGATGCCACATTGTTTCCTAACTTGACACAAGATACCACATTGTTCCCTTGCTTAACACCAGATGCCACATTGTTTCCTAACTTGACACAAGATACCACATTGTTCCCTAACTTAACACTAGATGCCACATTGTTTCCTAACTTGACACAAGATACCACATTGTTCCCTTGCTTAACACTAGATGCCACATTGTTTCCTAACTTGACACAAGATACCACATTGTTCCCTAACTTAACACTAGATGCCACATTGTTTCCTAACTTGACACAAGATACCACATTGTTCCCTTGCTTAACACTAGATGCCACATTGTTTCCTAACTTGACACAAGATACCACATTGTTCCCTAACTTAACACTAGATGCCACATTGTTTCCTAACTTGACACAAGATACCACATTGTTCCCTTGCTTAACACCAGATGCCACATTGTTTCCTAACTTGACACTAGATACCACATTGTTCCCTAACTTAACACTAGATGCCACATTGTTTCCTAACTTGACACAAGATACCACATTGTTCCCTTGCTTAACACTAGATGCCACATTGTTTCCTAACTTGACACAAGATACCACATTGTTCCCTAACTTAACACTAGATGCCACATTGTTTCCTAACTTGACACAAGATACCACATTGTTCCCTAACCTAACACTGGATGCCACATTGTTCCCTAACTTAACACTAGATACCACATTGTTTTCTAACTTGACACAAGATACCACATTGTTCCCTAACTTAACACTAGATGCCACATTGTTTCCTAACTTGACACAAGATTCCACAGTGTTCCCTAACTTAACACTAGATGCCACATTGTTTCCTAACTTGACACAAGATACCACATTGTTCCCTAACTTAACACTAGATGCCACATTGTTTCCTAACTTGACACAAGATTCCACATTGTTTCCTTACTTAACACTAGATGCCACATTGTTTTCTAACTTGACAAGATACCACATTGTTCCCTAACTTAACACTAGATGCCACATTGTTTCCTAACCTGACACAAGATTCCACATTGTTCCCTTACTTAACACTGGATGCCACATTGTTTCCTAACTTGACACAAGATTCCACATTGTTCCCTTACTTAACACTAGATGCCACATTGTTTCCTAACTTGACAAGATACCACATTGTTCCCTTACTTAACACTAGATGCCACATTGTTTCCTAAGTTGACACAAGATGCCACATTGTTCCCTTACTTAACACTAGATACCACATTGTTTCCTAACTTGACAGAAGATTCCACATTGTTCCCTAACTAAACACAAGACACCACATTGTTTCCTAACTTGACACAAGATTCCACATTGTTTCCCAACTTAACACTAGATACCACATTGTTTCCTAACTTGACACAAGATTCCACATTGTTCCCTAACTAAACACAAGACACCACATTGTTTCCTTACTTGACACAAGATTCCACATTGTTTCCCAACTTAACACTAGATGCCACATTGTTTCCCAACTTAACACTAGTTGCCACATTGTTTCCCAACTTAACACTAGATGCCACATTGTTTCCCAACTTAACACTAGATGCCACATTGTTTCCCAACTTAACACTAGATGCCACAGTGTTTCCCAACTTAACACAAGATTCCACATCGTTCCCTAACTTAACACTAGATGCCACATTGTTTCCCAACTTAACACTAGATGCCACATTGTTCCCTTACTTAACACAAGACACCACATTGTTCCCTAAATTAACACTAGACGCCACATTGCTCCCTAACTTGACAACAATAAAAAATGCTATTGTTCCCTAACTTATAAGGCTTCCACGTTTACACGTGTAAATGATAACTTGTCGGATACAGGCTGTAAACATTTACAAATTTTATAAGTTGTACACTGCATGTGACGTACTTAATTGGTGAAAATTAAATCAGGATATGTTTCCAAGACTCGCAGCTTGCACGAAAATATTAAGGGGTACCAGCGACTTCTGTGCCCTCAGAGAGTTATCTTGATAGCAGGCGGTACAGATCTTCTCTTGATTCCGACACAGTTGACAAGCTATCTTTATTAACCTTTGTTTGAAATCAAAACTTAAATTGGCTAACAAATAAATAGATCTATCTTAGAAGCATGTCGTCAAGAGAGAGCCTGTAGAGGATAATGTTTCAAGTTATCCCGATAACTTCAATTTCTACGCTTCTTACTTTACCATGTCTACCATCTGATTCATATTTAAACTTTATGTTGTTACAGAGACAGTCATTTTTGTAACAAGTTGTAAGTTAAAATTGAATATTTTCATTTATTGAAATTATTGAAATTTTGACATTTTCATTTATTGAAATTATTGAAATATTGACATTCTTTGTACATAAGTTTTTGTTAACTAGGATCAGGTTATGATTTTGAAGTTTTTGAGAAAGTCCATGGGCATGGGCGTGCATATCAATATCGTCTTGGGTAATGAAGCTATACACTTTACATGGATTGATGTTAGCGTTATTTTTTTTGTTTCAAACTATTGTTACAGAAGGATTAAAATAAATGTATTTTAATTCAATAAAATTTCATGTTCCAATTGCATGACTGACATGATATCTTTTCTTTGATACAATCAACCGCGATTTTCCGAATTATGTTGGCCGTGTAAATGGCATTGTTTACTACCTGTACACATTTACGGTTTTGTGTAAACATGGAAGCCTTACTAACTTAACACAAGAAACCACATTGTTCCCTTACTTAACACTAGATGCCACATTGTTCCCTAACTTGACACTAGATGCCACATTGTTCCCTAACTTGACACTAGATGCCACATTGTTCCCTAACTTAACACTAGATGCCACATTGTTCCCTAACTTGACATAAAACACCACATTAATGTCTAACTTAACATTAGACATCAAATTGTTCCCTAACTTAACACAAGACACCACATTGATCCCTAACTAAACACTAGATGCCGCATCGTTCCTTAACTTGACACAAGATTCCACATTGTTCCCTAACTAAACACTAGATGCCACATTGTTCCCTAACTTGACAACAACAAAAAAAGCCATTTTTCCCTAACTTAACACAAGACACCACATTCTTAGACTATTTAACACAAGACACCACATTGATCCCTAACTTGACACTAGATGCCACATCGTTCCTTAACTTGACACAAGATTACACATTGTTCCCTAACTTAAAACTAGATGCCGCATCGTTCCTTAACCTGACACAAGATTCCACATTGTTCCCAAACTTAAAACTAGATGCCGCATCGTTCCTGAACTTGACACAAGATTCCACATTGTTCCCTAACTAAACACTAGATGCCGCATCGTTCCTGAACTTGACACAAGATTCCACATTCACGAATTCGAAAACATGAAATCTCGCTTTGTCTGAAATCTCGTTTAAGTCTCGTGGGGGGGCAAAGCGAAGTTTACGATTGCAATTTTGTTTATCTAGTGTACTGCGATATCGTTAGTTTTTCGTCAGTTTTAATGAAATTTATAGTTATATATTTTTAAAAAATTGTTAAATATGACTGAAATTAATAATAAAAAATCATTTAAATGAAAAATTAATTTATATTTAAAAAAGACATGTCGGTCCGCAAGCGTTCAAAATTAGTTAAAACTTTTTTCAGTTGTATAAATGGCACTAGAGATGTGAAGGAAATTAAATTTATTAAATAATTTAAATGATTTTATAAAAATATTGCCAGATAAGGAAATGTAGATCTAAATCAATTTGAATTTACCAAAAGTATTTTTATTCCGCCAACCAGTCGGTTTTTCGATTAATAATTTCAAATTAATCTCAAATTAATTTATTTAAATTACATAATATAATTTACATTCGTTCTTCCCACACATTTTGTCAACATCTCAAAATATTTACAAACAGCATTTACTAGTTTATCTCTGTAAGGATACCTGTCAATCAATTTAGCAAATTGCAAGGTAAGATCCTGATGATTACAGGTGATGGAATGTGCCTAATAAACAGGATGTCCACCGACTTAGATTATTGATAATCTTTTAATTAGTCGCATGTTAGATTATTATGTGAATACATTCAATATAAAGAAAATATCAAAATTAAACTTTCTCATGAGAATTTTTTTCGACGAGTTGTTGCATAGATTTTGAAGATATCATTATTTCACCTATCAAAATGTTCTAATCAAAGCGATTTCTAATATGAGCACTTTTTATAATTATAATTATTATTTTTGTGTGTGAAAGACCTTAGGTTTGCAGACTTGCATCTTAACCACGTGGCCACCGCAGCCTCTAAATTTCATATTCTGAAACAAACTATCTTAATTTGTGAGACACTGTTCTTATGGGTATCAGATGTAAAAAGACAGTCCGAAAAATAAAAAAATCTTAACAAACAGTCAAATTTTCTAGAAAGATGAATAAAGAATATATCAAGCTTATAGCTACACTGTATACATTTGCAATTAAATCCATATTTTTCTAAATTTGTTTGAGATACATTCGAAATTTTGAAGGAAAACAATAGATGTTTCAGAAATAAAATTTGCAACATGATGTTTATAAATTATCCTTTCCGTGGGAAATTATTTTATAAATTATCCTTTCAGTGGAAAACTTTAAATATGATCATACATGAATAACATATCAAATTTAAGTATGAAGATTGTCAATCTTTATTAATACAAATTGAAATGTCTATTTGATGTGAACAGCCTGGAACACTACAATTTCGGTAGGTATGAAGAGTAAACGGGAGTAAACGAGAGAAATAAAAGAAAAGTTGATTAACATATTTTGCCTACAGTAGGTTCAGTAGACGCAGTTTAAAAATGAACAAATTAAAGAAATATGACTCTAGGATGATTTTTAATGAGTTTACGGCGAAAATATGTATGCATATGTACGATACTGTTCACCAATACATGTTAGACAGGAGTAAAAGGGAGAAAATATGGAGAAGTTAATTAACATATTTGCCTACGGTGGTAAATCCAGTATGAAAAAAATTAACAAAATAAAAAAAGAATTATGGCTCGATTCACTTAATTATAACTCTTCACTGATAAAGTTGGAAAGATTCGCAAAAATGTATTTTTAAGCTAAACGCTTATTTATCATTACTGTGATGTGTGGTATATTGAAATGCAAGAGAAATACATCGTGTATTAAATTACAACTAACAGAAAAATATAATTTTTTTTTTTGAATTAGTAAATATAATATTCGATTAACACGATTCTTCTTAAAACCGGGATTTACATTTTATTTTTAATTGATCTTGATACATCTTCAAATGGTCAAGTACACATCCAGTTTAAATGTATTTGGTTTTCAATAAACATCGCGGTAGACGATTTCATATTCCACCACGGCAGAAATGTTCTTTGCGGTGGACCGCAGTGGGAATTTAACTTCCTTCTAGTCGGCAACTTCAAGTCTTTTTTTCCGATTTTAGATGTGGATAATAAAAAGAATGTCCAGTATTTTTCAGCCGATTAACGTATATTTTTCTACGTGGAATGAAGAAGTTGTATTTAGATTTCAAACTCTACAAGATACACAACTGGTCACAAAACATAATAATAATAATAAATGATAATAATAATAATTAAAATAAAAATTAAATAATAATAATAATAATAAAAACCCCAACTCAAAGCCAACAAGTACATAGGCTAAATGAGATTGGATTTCGATTGCCCCCCCAGCCTCGTTTTCAATCGTAAGAGTTACTTCCCCTGTCATGTTTTCGAATTGGTCAATTGTTCCCAAACTTAAAACTAGATGCCGCATCGTTCCTGAACTTGACACAAGATTACACATTGTTCCCAAACTTAAAACTAGATGCCGCATCGTTCCTTAACTTGACACAAGATTCCACATTGTTCCCTAACTTAACACTAGATGCCGCATCGTTCCTTAACTTGATACAAGATTCCACATTGTTCCCTAACTAAACACTAGATGCCACATTGTTCCCTAACTTGACCACAAAAAAAGCCATTGTTCCCTAACTTTACACAAGACACCACATTGTTCCCTTACTTAACACTAGATGCCACATTGTTCCCTAACTTGAAATAAGACACCACATTGTTCCCTAACTTTACACTAGATGTCACATTGTTCCCTAACTTGAAATAAGACACTACATTGTTCATTAACTTAACACCAGATGCCACATTGTTCCCTAACTTAACAC
The DNA here is from genome assembly GCA_029721355.1 of Tegillarca granosa. NCBI lineage: Eukaryota > Metazoa > Mollusca > Bivalvia > Arcoida > Arcidae > Tegillarca > Tegillarca granosa. The sequence goes on from CM056609.1 coordinate 2,307,249, forward strand.
TAGATGCCACATTGTTCCCTTACTTGACACAAGATACCACATTGTTCCCTAACTCAACCCTAGATGCCACATTGTTTCCCATCTTGACACAAGATTCCACATTGTTCCCTAATTTAACACTAGATGCCACATTGTTCCCTAACTCAACACTACATGCCACATTGTTCCCTAACTTTACACAAGATACCACATTGTTCCCTAAGTTTACACAAGTTACCACATTTTCCTAAGTTTACACAAGAAACCATATTGTTCCCTTAGTTTACACAAGATACCATATTGTTCCCTAATTTAACACAAGCTGCTCATTGTGCCTTTCAATGTAACTTCACATTAGGGTCTATATTGTTCCCTAACATAAAAACTTTACATTAATGGCCTCATAAGAGAGGGGGGGGGTCATGTAGGTTAATGACAGAAATACTTTAAGGAGCCACATGTTGTCATGCCAACCTTCAAGACAATGTTTAACCCTTCTAATTGTGACATTTCATTCTGGAAATCAAGTCCCCCCCCCCCCCCCAGTAGCAAAATGTAATATCCATTTTGAAAATAATTGTTTAATTATCAGTAAATAATTTGATCATTATATGACAAGGAATCTTTTGAGAAATATAATACAAGAAATTCAGTTTGTAAGTCATCGTCATAGTGATTGGGTTAGTCAGAGAATTGGTTTTATAAGTAACATGTACAATAACTGTTGATGATATCTTTAAGGTTTATATAATTTATGATTGATAATCCATGATAAAAGTAGAAAATCTGGAGTTATTTATAAATGACCAAAAAAAAAAAAAAAAAAAAATGAGCAGCTTTTCCTTGTCATATTTTGATTAATTTTTTTTTATTGATATTTGAATCATAACAGAATAACTAGAAAAAACACTAAAAAGTGATTTGTTAAGATTTGTATTTGACAGGTTAAATCTGATATTTTTTCCACTTATTTCAGATGTTAAATCTACTTCATCAGAAGCCTCACTACTGAGACGATATTCCTTGATCTGAGGCAGGCAGCACGTAAATACTGTCCTGTATTGTAATTCACTCAACTGTAGAATAAATTTTACTTTTATCAAAAAGATTTTAAAAAATTGTCTCTAAATAAGAATTTATGTGCATTTATGATTCCTATTACATGTGTATGTTGACAAAGTATTTTATGATATAGGCAATATCTGTTGTGTCAAGGCATTTATTTATTTTTTTTTAACTGGAGGAGGTTGAAAAATTACCAATCCTGAAATTAGGAAATTTAGATCATTTTTATGTTGGTGTATCTTCCTAAAATATATAATTGATAAAATAACAAGTCTACAATTTCTAATTTATAAGATTCTAACCTGATCCAAAAAGTAAATGAATGCCATGTCACATGACTTTTAGAAATGTTAGATTTTGTATATATATTATGTGTATATATGACAGGCCTAATGTGTGTCTGTTTTTCTTTCCCATGTTCTGTTGCCTGTTTGTCTGAAACCTGTGATTGTCTGGGAATCTTCTGAATTGTGTTGGCGATGTGTGATATTCAGCACCCAAGGATCTGGCCCAGACTTCATACTTCCTGGCAACAAACAGGTGCTGATTGGTTCCTTTAAATCACATGATCATATATATATATATATATCATAAGTACAACACTTATTGGTCTTATTAATCACATGATCATAATTACAAAAATATGATTGGTTCTTATTAATCACATGATCATAAGTACAAATATGATTGGTTCTTATTAATCACAAGATCATAAGTACAAATATGATTGGTTCTAAACAGTAATGTCCTACAATATTACTAATTAGTCAATTTTAGACAGAAATACTGTTCAAATACTAGTATAATTATTGATACTTATGTTCAGTAAAGAATGCAATTTTTCAATATTTTTAATATTGTCAATTTTGAAATTTTGCTTGTTTACAATTTATACAATCATGTTAATTTTGAAAGTAATGAATTCGAAATTCTAATATGTAAAATCTGTTTCAAAAATCATTATTCTTTGAAGTTATATATGTTTAAAATTTGGACATTGAAGCGATATATATTTAATATTTGGATATTGAAGTGTTTTCATAGTTGGACAGAAATAATTTGGTTTCCATAATATGAGCAAACAAATTATTATTGTCTGACCCTCTAAATTAGTCTTTGTCTTGTGTCTTTATCTGGCCCCTTTATTGGACTTAATCAGGTCACTATAATGGTCTATATCTAATCCCATATATTCATTTCTGGCCATTTTGATCATTATTGGGCCATCTTAATGGTTTGTATCTGGCCACCTTTATTAGTCTATATTTGACCCCTGTATTGATCTATATCTGACCCCCTTTATAAGCTCATATTTGACCCCTGTATTGATCTATATCTGACCCCCTTTATAAGCTCATATTTGATCCCTGTATTGATCTATATCTGACCCCCTTTATTAACTTATATCTGACCCCTGTATTGATCTATATCTGACCCCCTTTATTAACTCATATTTGACCCCTGTATTGATCTATATCTGACCCCCTTTATAAGCTCATATTTGATCCCTGTATTGATCTATATCTGACCACCTTTATAAGCTCATATTTGACCCCTGTATTGATCTATATCTGACCCCCTTTATTAACTTATATTTGACCCCTGTATTGATCTATATCTGACCCCCTTTATTAACTTATATTTGGCCTGTGTTTTGATCTATATCTGGTCCCCATTATTAACTTATATTTGGCGCGTGTTTTGATCTATATCTTGTCCCCTTTATTTGCTTAATTTTGGCCCCTATATTGGTTTTTATCTGGTTTCCCTTCTTTTAATTTATTTTAGCCATAGTCTATGAATCTTTGCTCATCCGAACAAAATCCAAGGAGCTATTGTCACAGCAGCATTGGTACCTGTCCCAAACTTTATAGAGCAACCTTTATTAAATGACATATATTTACAGGTGGGGATTTGGTCACCTGGTTATTTATTTCTGGATAATTTTACCACTTTAAACTCTATTATTTTCTCATTATTTAAATTTGTAAGTGGTTTCAATCAACTTGAATATTTAGTTCCTTTGAAGATATGATTTTGTTTATTGTTTAGGTAGATGTTATTAATGACTTTGTATCGAAAAGATAGTCTCTGTGTCGATAGATACTAGTATTTGCTGTGTGTTTGATTCACTCTTAAGTTCAACATTTCTGTTAGCCCTGTGACCTACTTTTTTTATCAACCTGTACAGATATATCTTCAGCATGCACAGAGATATAATATGACTTCATTTTGTTGCTTCTAAAAAGACAAACTTTTAAAAACTTTACTGGGATAGGAGATTACCACTTATAGAGTTCCATAGTCACCACTTATAGGGTTCCACAGTCAACACTGACAAGGGTTCCACAGTCATCACTAACAAGGGTTCCACAGTCACCACTGATAGGGTTCCACATTCAACATTGACATGGATTCCACAGTCAACACTGACAAGGGTTCCACAGTCATCACTGACAAGGGTTCCACAGTCACCACTGATAGGGTTCCACAGTCAACACTGATAGGGTTCCACAGTCAACATTGACATGGATTCCACAGTCAACACTGACAAGGGTTCCACAGTCATCACTGACAAGGGTTCCACAGTCATCACTGATAGGGTTCCACAGTCAACACTGATAGGGTTCCACATTCAACATTGACATGGATTCCACAGTCAACACTGACAAGGGTTCCACAGTCATCACTGACAAGGGTTCCACAGTCATCACTGATAGGGTTCCACAGTCACCACTGATAGGGTTCCACAGTCAACATTGACATGGATTCCACAGTCAACACTGACATGGATTCCACAGTCACCACTGACAAGGGTTTCAGTCACCACTGATAGGGTTCCACAGTCAACACTGACATGGATTCCACAGTCACCACTGACAAGGGTTTCAGTCACCACTGATAGGGTTCCACAGTCAACACTGACATGGATTCCACAGTCACCACTGACAAGGGTTTCAGTCACCACTGATAGGGTTCCACAGTCAACATTGACATGGATTCCACAGTCAACACTGACATGGATTCCACAGTCACCACCGACAAGGGTTTCAGTCACCACTGATAGGGTTCCACAGTCAACATTGACATGGATTCCACAGTCAACACTGACATGGATTCCACAGTCACCACTGACAAGGGTTTCAGTCACCACTGATAGGGTTCCACAGTCAACACTGATAGGGTTCCACAGTCATCACTAACAAGGGTTCCACAGTCACCACTGATAGGGTTCCACAGTCAACATTGACATGGATTCCACAGTCACCACTGACAAGGGTTTCAGTCACCACTGATAGGGTTCCACAGTCAACACTGACATGGATTCCACAGTCAACACTGACATGGATTCCACAGTCACCACCGACAAGGGTTTCAGTCACCACTGATAGGGTTCCACAGTCAACATTGACATGGATTCCACAGTCAACACTGACATGGATTCCACAGTCACCACCGACAAGGGTTTCAGTCACCACTGATAGGGTTCCACAGTCAAAATTGACATGGATTCCACAGTCAACACTGACATGGATTCCACAGTCACCACTGACAAGGGTTTCAGTCACCACTGATAGGGTTCCACAGTCAACACTGATAGGGTTCCACAGTCATCACTAACAAGGGTTCCACAGTCACCACTGATAGGGTTCCACAGTCAACATTGACATGGATTCCACAGTCACCACTGACAAGGGTTTCAGTCATCACTGACAAGGGTTCCACAGTCAACATTGACATGGATTCCACAGTCACCACTGACAAGGGTTTCAGTCACCACTGATAGGGTTCCACAGTCACCACTGATAGGGTTCCACAGTCATCACTAACAAGGGTTCCACAGTCACCACTGATAGGGTTCCACAGTCAACATTGACATGGATTCCACAGTCACCACTGACAAGGGTTTCAGTCACCACTGATAGGGTTCCACAGTCAACACTGACATGGATTCCACAGTCACCACTGACAAGGGTTTCAGTCACCACTGATAGGGTTCCACAGTCAACACTGACATGGATTCCACAGTCACCACTGACAAGGGTTTCAGTCACCACTGATAGGGTTCCACAGTCAACATTGACATGGATTCCACAGTCAACACTGACATGGATTCCACAGTCACCACCGACAAGGGTTTCAGTCACCACTGATAGGGTTCCACAGTCAACATTGACATGGATTCCACAGTCAACACTGACATGGATTCCACAGTCACCGCTGACAAGGGTTTCAGTCACCACTGATAGGGTTCCACAGTCAACATTGACATGGATTCCACAGTCAACACTGACATGGATTCCACAGTCACCACTGACAAGGGTTTCAGTCACCACTGATAGGGTTCCACAGTCAACATTGACATGGATTCCACAGTCAACACTGACATGGATTCCACAGTCACCACTGACAAGGGTTTCAGTCACCACTGATAGGGTTCCACAGTCAACATTGACATGGATTCCACAGTCAACACTGACATGGATTCCACAGTCACCACCAACAAGGGTTTCAGTCACCACTGATAGGGTTTTAGTGACTTGCAGCAAGTTTCTTTGGTTTTGTAAAGCCATTAAAGATGTTACTTCTCTTTTTCTTTAGATAAACAAATATAACTTCATTTTTACATCAACAGTATGTTTTTGTTTGTTGAAGTTTTATTTTACACACAATATATCAAACATGATTGTGTAAATTTTGTTTTCAGCTTCTCATTGAATACAGTCTATAAAATGGAGAACGTGCTATGACAAACTGAACATTTTGTTCACTTTCTGGAGATTTTATCACATAATTTTGGTATTTTCAGTTTCATATTTGTCACCTTTATTTAATTAATTTTCTGTTGATGTTTTCAGCTTACACCTGACAACCTTGTGTTTACAGTTTAAACCTACTCAAGTAGCCTGCGTGTGTATTCATCTAGCTTGTAAATGGGCCAGCTGGGAGGTAAGGTCACTTTGTTTGTTGGTAATGATTTTTTATGTCTCATAAGCAATTTTTCAGCTGTTTGAAATGAGAGCAAGGTTATAAATCTTTAAGTATTAATGTAAAAACAATTGTATATTCCTAAGATGTGCAAGTGTGTATTTGGTCCGCCTTGTATCAGCATGCACATTAGAGCTGCAACGATATACCAGTATATCAGTATTACCAGCTTGGATAAGAAAAAAACGATTATGGCGATACAGTTTACACATACCGGTTTTTGACGATACAAGAAAAAAATAATAATAATGAGTCGAACAACATTAATTACGATCCCCAGGGCGTTTGTAAATAAAGTGCGATCAATGAAAAAGGTTCCGAATGTGGATAGGATCTTATGCATGCTTGTTGTTACCCATTACAAAAGCAATGTGTAGTTTTATCTGAATGATAATGATGGCCGGGATCGGGAAACACATTTTGGAAGATGAAGAATTCTATTTTTATTAAATTCCCAATACGTATCATTACGTATTGCAATATGGAAGTGAAATATTGCAATATATCGCAATACAATTTAACCCATATTGTTGCAGCTCTAATGCACATAGGACAACTTTTGGTTAAGATGCTACCTCACCAAGTCGGTATGCTGCAGAGAAGCAAACCAATTCTCCAGTTACAACCTGGTAGTGGGTGAACCAGTCAGCTTTCTGTACTAATGCCTGCCAGACAAGGAAGTATATTGAATTTTAAAGTTTTATTTACGGCCCCGCTGAGTGACTTGGGATCATGATATGAGACTATCAGATGTATACAGAGATAATATAATATAAAATCATATGATTGGATTACTTATTATTTTAATAATGAATATTTTAGATACCTCGCTCTAGTGAAGGTAAAGACTGGTATTGGTATGTAGACAAGAGTGTTACCATGGAATTATTAGAAGGTAGGTTTGATCTGCCTATTGATGTCACAATGCCTTTTTATCACAATTAAAAAACTGTTGGAGAAGAATTTTAAAAATATGGTAGTGACTTTAACCACACTTTAACATTAAAGACTAAGATTTGAGATTGAAGCCAATTACTTCTGTATAGAACTTACAATTCCAAAGACATCTGAAATTGATCACTTGCCATAGGTTATTATATCAACAAATAGTTCCTGTAGCACCCTGTAGCACCAAAACATAACATTGGACGTTAACCTTTAATTTTCTGTATCTTGTAACAAAATGATATTAGTAAATATGCTCTGACTGTTATTTAAAGTTACATCACATTGTTATTTTTGTAGTAATGTTTATGTAACATATTTTTACTTTATGTGTTTTCAGGACTAACTCAGTATTTTCTGAATATTCTTGACAAATGTCCTAGCAAATTGAAAAAGAAAATTATGGCACCCAAGGTATGTGTTCGTTTTATTATGAGCTAATCACTGTTATCTGTAGATTGTCTTGAGAGATATTGGTTATAATCAGGTCATGGACTTTATCAAAGAGGTTCCACAGGGGATGTTGATTAAGACTACAACATGCATTGTACGGTCTTGGCAAACTGTTTAGTTAAAAATAAATGATCTTATAAAGTCTAAATACCATCAAAGGGGTCCCAAAATGAGGTTTAATGAATAAGAACAGCGTTTACTGATAATAAGCTTGGAATAGGCAGTAAAAAATTAAAGTGAAATTTCTTGTAGTCAAACCTTGGGTGTTCAATGCCAACAGCATGAAAATCAACGTCATGTTATGTTTAAATTTTTTTTTTTTTTTTTTTTTTTTGCTTTCACAGCATCAACGGTACTGTTCTTCTTTAAAAATTCAAAAAATGTCTGACACCCCGAAAAAATTTTCAGGAGCCCTGGGTATTGACTGAGATATTGTTTTCTATAAAACAACAATTTTCTATTGAAAAATGCATGAAATATAAAAATCAAGTGCATATCATAGGTTGAAAATGTATTAATTTCATTTTATGTCATGGATGTTTGATCTGTTATATTTCATGATTTCCTAATGATATTTTCAATTATTGGTAAAATTATTTATTCGCATTTATTCATATAAAAATATCTGCAATTTTCTGTCGTACAACATCAGGAAAAGTGTGGTTTACACATGTCCAAGAAACTATTTGTGTAGTCTATGATTTAACCATTTAATTTACTTGGGGGGGATACTGTAAATTTTGATAATTTCAGTCTTAAATTTCACAAAAAATAGATTGTGTCAATTTAAAAAATTTATGTAATTTACTTGAATTTGCACTTGTTAAAGTTAGGGGCCATACTAGTCAAATTGTTTAAAGTGTTAGCTTTAAGATAACAGGGCTGATCACAATCTAGGATTGAAATTTGCCTGGGAAAGTCCTTGGGCAAGTAAGTTTGTCAGTCTGCTTGTCAAAGGTCTGGTTTTCTCCGAGTTCTGTTTGTAAAACCAATAGAGATAAGTATTTTTATTGTTTGTTATATTTTATTTTTAGTCTGCTAAAGACGGAGGAAAAGATGAATTTGAATCTTTAGAGAAAAAGTTAAAGACTGATTCTTCAGCTGCTGGTAGCTCTTCATCACAGCCCACAGGAGGGGCAAAATCCACGACACACCACCATCATCACCACCACCATCACCACCACACACATACAAATCATGACCGGAAATCAGAAAAACAAAATGATGTGTCTAATGTGAAATCAGAACCTTCTGAAACAACATCTGCTGTGAAACAATCAGAGACAAGTGCTGGACAACCAGCAACATCTAGTGTTAGTTCTAGTAAAGGTCAGTCAGCTGCTCCAGGTAGTAGCAGTAGTGGCCAGGATGTGACCCCCAAGAAACCAGAAACTGGAAGTTCTACTATAACAACTACTTACAAAGAATACAAAGAGCGTAAGGAACGTGAACGGTTAGCAGCCTTGGCTAAAAGTTCCTCCCAAGACATCGATAGTGAACCAGTTAAGTCTGAACCTGGTACTCCAGATATGTCTGTAAAGACAGAAAGTAGTACTCCTAAAATTCACATTAAGCTAGAACCAGGAACAAATAGAAATGACAATTCTGGAAAATACAGCAGTAAGGAATCACATTCTAGAAATATATCTAGTGGTCAGGTGAAATTAGAAACTGCTCTTCATATCAAACAGGAACCTGGAGTTCATGTTAAAACTGAACCTGGTGTTCATGTCAAATCTGAAACTATGCCGCAACATATATCAGGAGAAAATGTTTCTAGTAGTAGTAGTAAAAAATCTCATAAACACAGTGCTGAATTGGTTCGTGGTTCTGAAACAAAAATACATATAAAGAAAGAACCAAGTTCTTCTCAGGAATTAAAATCTGAAGCACCTTCACCTCTGAAACTTAAAATTAAGACTTCACATTTACCCAAGGAAAAAATACATGGTGACAAGCATTCTAGTTCTGGGATGTTGAGATCAGAACAAACGCCACATGGTATTAAATTGTCAAAAGAATCAACAGGAAAAGAGAAATCTCGTTCACATGGCGATGGTCACAGAGAGAAGTCTCATAAAAGTTCAAAACATGATAAAAATGTTAATAACAGCGCAAGCAGCCATTTTAGTGGGACCAATGGTAAATCAGATCTTAAGCTGCATATAAATATGGCAGCCTTGCAACAACATCACAAATCGCATAAAAATGCAGATGGAAAATCGTCCGAGGGGCATTCAAAGAGTCGTGATAAACATTCACATTCTAAACAAGACCAAGGTGCTAAGAAAAGTTCTTCTCAGGAGCGACATGCTCCATGGACAATGTCCGAACTGACTTCATCTTCTACATCTACCTCCAATGTAGCTTCATCAGCTACGGGATCAAAGAAGCGTCCACTTAGTCCTAACACAGGAATGACCAATGATTTACAAGGTGTTCAGAAAAACAAAATTTCAAAAACTGAATCAAATTCTTTACGAAGGAACTCTTCTAATCTGTCTGTAGTTAGTATGGATCTATGTTCAGATTCTGGATCAGTGACTGCTGGTGAAATAAGTGTATACAACATGCCGGATCCAGTAATGGGAATGGAATCTAACGGACGTCATTCTGGATCTGGATATATGGGAAATCAGGTGCCAAGTAAACTTCAGATTGAACCATATTTTCAAAATCTACAGAGAGCTATTGAAATTCATAAAGGACAACTTATGGCACAGCCAGAACCCCCTCCCCCACCCCCATCTCCTCCTCCCCCTCCACCCCCTCCACCTCATGTTGGTGGTGACATGAATTATAGTAATGAGCCTTCTCTATTTGACATAGATTTTTTTGACCATGTACCTCCACTTCCTGATGATCAACCACCCCGCCCACCCACACCTCCATTAGAACCAAAAATGCGTCCAAATCCACCATTTTGACTTAAGCTTTATATTAGGAATTTTTTTTTTTAATTTTAATTCATATCCATGTATAAATGAATCAATTTTCTTAGCTCAAATTTAAAGTGTAAATGCTAAATTTAAATGCCTCATATATTTTTGTTACTTGATGCTTAAATTGAGGGATAAATTTTCATTTTTCCTTTTTTTTAAAAAATAGTTGTATGTCCATTGAGATAATTGGCAAGCTGTGTTTATCATGATTATTTAAATGTTTGAGAGTGATTGCCAGAAAGTTTTTACTGGCTCTAGGTGGTTTTTTTTTCTAATTTTAATAATCATCATTTATAAATGCGCGATTGAACAACAGACATTGTGCACTCACACACATACACACACAAAAAGATATAAATGTGATGTTTTTTGTTACATTGGCTGTAATATACTATTTGAATATATAAAAAACATTTTAAAAATTGTAGTAGTAGACTTGTTATTATTTAGTTTGAGACTTGATAGTTTGGATCATTGTACATTACAATGAGACATCATCAACTTAGGTAATATTGTAGAGATTTTACCTGGCTGTGAGAACAAAGGTGATGGGTGTTCTAGAATAATGCTCTATGACCAAGTCAGGATTATTTCACTCCTAAAAGACAGTCTATCTGAGATGTTGGAGTAAACCCGAGTACCTAAAAGAAAACCACTGACCTTCAGTACTCTTATGCAAAATAAATTCTTCAACTAGAATATGCCCAGTAGTGATTGAGACTAAATGATGGGAAGCTAACATTTTATACCATTTAGCTCCAGACAGAGTGGTTTTCCTTTTGTTTTATTTCTTATAAGAAATTTTTCGATATGCTTGATCATCAAACTGATTAGTCTTTAGAATTAATGGAAGAAAATAGTGTGAATGTGGTACATGAAATGATAATGTACTTTTGTTCTGGGTTTCATTGTTACTTTTAGAATAGTGGTATTCTGTAAGGATTTGCAAAGTTGCACATTTTTAACTTCAGAATTAGTGATCCAGTGAGATAGAACCCTGACTTGGGTAATCTATGACCAAAGCCTAAGATTGAAAATTTGGTTGACTGACTTTCCATGCCACATTAACCTATACAAGTAAAAGTATAAACCTCTTTATTAAGCAAAAGGCTTAAAAGCTTAAAACTTCATTTGTTATATCGGGGATAGACACTGAAGTTTCAGAAGCTGACCTTGACCTCCATTTAAGGTCACAATGACCCAAAGTATTCATGAACCCAAGTTGTAGAAGCTTAAAACTGTATATGTAGCGTTATAGCATGAAAATCTTAGAAGTCTTTATAGATGATTGACATTGACAAACATGCAAGGTCGCAGTGGCCTGAATTATAAAACTTCCATATTTACCTTGGCCAACATTCAAGGTTTTAGTGATCTAAGACAAAATTCCCATTATTTTTTCCAATAACCAAAATGCTTAGAAACTTAAAATGTTGTTTTGAGGAAAAAAAAAATTTATCGAGTTTGAGTTGGGATTTCCCCGCAAGGTGGAATTTTTTTTTTAGCGGGAAGTAAGAAACTTGTCTTTTTTTATGATGTGATATGGTCGATTTTTTCGACTTTCTTAAAACAGATGGAACTCGGGTAAAAAGTGTTGTAATAAAGTTGTTTCACCATAAGGAAATATTTAAAAGTAAATAAGTTCTAGATAATTTTATGAAATTGCCCAGAAAACAAATATCCGGGGGGGGGGGGGGGGGTACCCGTCCCCGAGTACCTGTGGATGAAACAGTTCTATTAAATGCGAGAAAGACTTTGTTAGCTAGTCTGGGCAAATTCACCAGGATGAGTTACTAGTTTAAGGGTAATTCTTAAATGCATCAACACTCGACTTAAATGTGAGGTCCTAAAAATGGAATTTGAGACTAATACTACAATATGTCGTAAAACGTTAGCTGAATTTTGTTATTCATCGCTTCGACGATTTTATAGTGAGTTATCTTGATGATTAATCTTACAAGTTCACGTGGTGTATGAATTTCGTGCAAATGTATGTAGTGCTAGAGCACTTGATCGCAATGACATCGAATAATTATTTGAGACTTACCCCAAACATCTTGGCTTTCTTAATTTTAAATTTGTATGTTTGTTAGTTTTGTTAATCAGTTAGTATTGACTTAACCAATAATGTAAATTGTGTTTGAGCAATAAAACTAATATTATTATTATTTGATCATATTTTCTCTCAAGACAAAATACTTGTAACAAATTTAATATTTTAGAAAATGAAAAAGTTTTTTATTATTTTGTCAAATAAATTTGTCAAATATCGCAGACCTCTCGCCCAATTACACTGGTAGCCTTTCAAGTCAACCAGTAAAGAGCCACAAGAAAACAACATTGAAAAGAATATCCCATCTGTATATAGGGTTAGGGTGAGACCTTAAAAACCTATGTCCCGTTTCACGGCAGGCGTGGCACATTAAAGAACCCTCCCTGCACTGCAAACTGGTCACAATTTCTGCAGGTGACGTCTCGATATAAGTGATATATTCTTGACGAGACGTAAAATCCTATTAAATCAACTGTGTATAAGTTAACATATTGAACACATGAATGAGAAGGCTATGCTTTCATGTTTCACAGATCCCAAACAAGTTACATTCCCATAAAAAAAGTGCAACATTAAAAAAAAACTATTCCTTTTTGAATTTATTTTTTTTATTTGTGTCACAACGAGTTGCTCGTGGTCAATTGACCCACATCTTGGTGTGAGCTTTGGAATGTCAACTTTTATAACGGTACAGTTCAGGACAATCGGAATCACCGTGTTATTGACAGTGAATATTATGTATAACAGTGTTTTCACGAAAAATAAAATAAACTACAGTAATTCAATGTCGAAATAAAAAAGTCAGATGCGTATCCACGATTATCATAAAGAAAAGTTGGATTTTTGTATATATATATATATATATATTAAAAAAAAAAAAAAAAAAAAAAAAAAAAAAAAAAAAAAATAAGGCAAGGTTTTTTATATTTTTATTATTTTACAGATCGAACTGCACGAGGACAAATCGCAAAATTAAGCGAGTGTTCTCGCCATAGTTTCGTCGAGCAGGCGATACGAATGGATTTCTGCCAAACTTGGGACAAATGTGTACATACATAACCTACCAAATTTAAGTCGGAAATAACGAATTCGACGATGTTGTGGAACTTTCTATTTGTCATCCATGGCTGCTCTAGTTCAAATTATAAAATACAAGTAGCGACAACATCATCAGTTTATTTATCGCAGATGTATTCTACAGTAGTGACAGTGCGGATATGCAAAGCAGTTTCATATTACGATTGGGCTCAAATAAGTGATTATATGCCAAATTAGTTGATATATTGGATTGTCTGTGGAGCATAATTCACTTCCACAAACACTTGGACTCCGATACATATAGCATGAAACGATGACAATATATAACTGAAATACAATTAGTAGATGATTTTATAGTAGAACGCCAAACCGGAAAATCCTACCACGTTTTCTGTTCGCGCTAATACATACCTTAGGCTTACATCCACATTGCTCTGCAAGAAAGAGACAGACGGCTCTTGCATTGTTATAAGGTAATCATCTTTGCACTTGATAACTGGACTCTTAGACAGGTAATTTTAAACCATGAATGAAAAGGAAACCCCATGTTGGACAGCTATTGTAAACCAGACTCTTTGTAATTCGGATTTCGCTAAGATTTTAACACAAAACGCCATCAGAGTTAGAGGTACGTATGCATCGCTGTTTTTGAGAAATATTTTGTATGCTCTTGGTGATAAAGCTGTTTCATATTATAAATAAATTTGTCGAAAACGTTCTTGTTTGTTCCTGTTAACGCAGGTGTAAAATATTTAAGTATGAAATAAGATTGCATAGTGAGGTTAAGCTTATTAAACAGGTAGGAGGATCGAACCCGGGACCTCCCGCTCTTAGGCGAGTGCTCTACCAACTCAGCTACCCAGACCGCTACATTGTTCCCCTGATATTCTTGAGTTTCTCATGGTGCTATTGGAAATCTTACCCTAAATTTCCACAGGTGGACTTTATATGCCCACAGTATCCAGTCAACCACTTCCCGAGGGCCAAACTGGCCACCAAATTGCAACAGTATGCAGAAAAATGCAGGGTCAGACTGGGAATGAACCTGAGACCTCCTGCCCCAACTGAGCTACCCAGACTGCTACACTTATATAAGTTGTATTGATTTGTTTCTGTGCACCATTTTATCCAGTGATTCAAAGTCCTCTGCCAAACCTATCACCTTGCAGGGTTAACCTGGCCACTCTGAGGGGAAGTAGATGTCCCTTTTGTCACATATAGAACGAAGAAACAAGAAAGCATATTAGTTGTATGTAAACAGTCCACCACTTGAAGCATTTAAGAATAGTCTAGGAATGAAACTACATTTTGCATGTAAATACAGCCCTCTCAGTAGATTTTGAAGTAGCAGACAGTGTTGAAAAAGTAGCCAGCATGAGGGTCCATCTTCGCGCAAAGCACGAGGCACTGTGTGAGGGGGAGGTGCGGAGGGGGATGCGTCCCCCTCTGGCGGTGGGGGTCCTCCCCCGGAAAATTTTTAAATTTTACATTGAAAATGGTGCATTCCACTGCATTTTTTGCATTAACATAGTAGAAAAATTTACCAATCATTTTTTCAAAAATTCAATGAACTCTTTTTGGTGAAAAAATAATCCATATATAGCGGGGGATGTCGCCGATTCTGTAGTATAAAATAAAAAATCAAACAAACAAAAACAACAGAAACAAAAACTCGTGTAACAGATAAATGTTTTTATTCAGTAAATTTTTAAGGATCCAATAAACGTCAACTCTACCGGCTCCCACTCGCATCTTCACCCATCCCGACTGTTCATAACGTTAAGTGTAATCAAGCATTTTTAGAGGGGTGTTTGGTAATAATTATGTACCATCACTGTCTTTACTTCTTTTCCCCCAAAAGTCTAGTAACGTTGCCCGCCGTTTCATCATTCATAAATGAGACGATGTGTAGTCTAGAATGTGTAGACGTCAAAACAGGAACTAACCCGCAATTCCAATACTATAGCTTCCATTTACGCTACACTTTTTATGCATTACCAAGGACCAACATCTCGATCTTTAAAACGCACATTTAAGAGCATTTTTATTATTACAGTTAAACGTCTAAATGATCATTTCAAGTAACGCATGGGAACCGATTTGGATAGTAAAGTAAAGAGGGTTAAACACTTAGTCTTTCTACCGTAACTAAAGTGAAAGTAGCCGACATGTACTGCTCAAAACTGACAAAGTAGCCAACGCTTTTCGTCGGCCGTCGGCTTCTATTGAAACCGCTGAAATATAGAACAAAGTTTGACAGTTTAGTGGTTTTGGTAGAGTACTTATTAGGTCCAACCCTGCATTTTTCTCTACCCTGTTACAGTTAAGCTGTTTTGGAAGAATACTTATAAGGTTCAAATATGCATTTTCTCTACCCTTTTACAGTTTAATTACCATTTTAGTCTAATGAAGTGGTGGTATTGACAATAGTGGCTACTATACTATGGAAAATGGAAACATGTTATTTTGGTTTCAATTCTTAATACAATCTAGCACTACAACTATCAGAATACAACACTCCCAGCTTCAGATACATTCTAAACACATGTACTGTCATCACTGGTCCGAATTTCCTCTGACCTTAACACACTTTATGTGTAGATTTCTACACACAGCCATCGAGCATAAAGACTGGGGTAGTGGCCTTGCTGCCACTGTCTGGTTTAGTAGTGTTGCTGCCACTTTCTGGTGTAATAGTGTTGCTGTCACTGTCTGGTGTAGTAGTGTTGTTGCCACTGTCTGGTGTTGTAGTGTTGCTGCCACTGTCTGGTGTAGTAGTGTTGCTGCCACTGTCTGGTGTAGTAGTTTGGCTGCCATTGTCTGGTATAGTAGTGTAGCTGCCACTGTCTGGTGTAGTAGTGTTGCTGCCATCTGGTATAGTAGTGTAGCTGCCACTGTCTGGTGTAGTAGTGTTGTTGCCACTGTCTGGTGTAGTAGTGTTGCTGCCACTGTCTGGTGTAGTAGTGTTGCTGCCACTGTCTAGTGTAGTAGTGTTGTTGCCACTGTCTGGTGTTGTAGTGTTGCTGCCACTGTCTGGTGTAGTAGTTTGGCTGCCATTGTCTGGTATAGTAGTGTAGCTGCCACTGTCTGGTGTAGTAGTGTTGCTGTCACTGTCTGGTGTAGTAGTGTTGTTGCCACTGTCTGGTGTTGTAGTGTTGCTGCCACTGTCTGGTGTAGTAGTGTTGCTGCCACTGTCTGGTGTAGTAGTTTGGCTGCCATTGTCTGGTATAGTAGTGTAGCTGCCACTGTCTGGTGTAGTAGTGTAGCTGCCACTGTCTGGTGTAGTAGTATTTCTGCCACTGTCTGGAGTAGTAGTGTTGTTGCCACTGTCTGGTGTAGTAGTGTTGCTGCAGTTGTCTAGTGTAGTAGTGTTGCTGTCATTGTCTGATGTAATAGAGTTGCTGCCACTGTCTGGTGTAGTAGTGTTGCTGCCACTTTCTGGTGTAAAAGTGTTGCTGTCACTGTCTGGTGTAGTAGTGTTGTTGCCACTGTCTGGTGTTGTAGTGTTGTTGCCATAGTCTGGTGTAGTAGTGTTGTTGCCACTGCCTGGTGTAGTAGTGTTGTTGCCACTGTCTGGTGTTGTAGTGTTGCTGTCACTGTCTGGTGTAGTAATGTTGTTGCCACTGTCTGGTGTAGTAGTGTTGTTGCCACTGCCTGGTGTAGTAGTGTTTGTGCCATTGTCTGGTGTAGTAGTTTTGTTGCCACTGCCAGGTGTAGTAGTGTTGTTGCCACTGCCAGGTGTAGTAGTGTTGTTGCCACTGCCAGGTGTAGTAGTGTTGTTGCCATTGTCTGGTGTAGTAGTGTTGCTGCCACTGTCTGGTGTAGTAGTGTTGTTGCCACTGTCTGGTGTAGTAGTGTTGCTGCCACTGTCTGGTGTAGTAGTGTTGTTGCTACTGTCTGGTGTAGTGGTTTTGTTGCCACTGTCTGATGTAGTAGTGTTGCTGCCACTGTCTGGTGTAGTGGTTTTGTTGACACTGTCTGGTGTAGTAGTGTTGTTGCCACTGTCTGGTGTAGTAGTGTTGTTGCCACTGTCTGATGTAGTAGTGTTGCTGCCACTGTCTGGTGTAGTAGTGTTGCTGTCACTGTCTGGTGTAGTAGTGTTGTTGCCACTGTCTGGTGTTGTAGTGTTGCTGCCACTGTCTGGTGTAGTAGTGTTGCTGCCACTGTCTGGTGTAGTAGTTTGGCTGCCATTGTCTGGTATAGTAGTGCAGCTGCCACTGTCTGGTGTAGTAGTGTAGCTGTCACTGTCTGGTGTAGTAGTGTTTCTGCCACTGTCTGGAGTAGTAGTGTTGTTGCCACTGTCTGGTGTAGTAGTGTTGCTGCAGTTGTCTAGTGTAGTAGTGTTGCTGTCATTGTCTGATGTAATAGAGTTGCTGCCACTGTCTGGTGTAGTAGTGTTGCTGCCACTTTCTGGTGTAATAGTGTTGCTGTCACTGTCTGGTGTAGTAGTGTTGTTGCCACTGTCTGGTGTTGTAGTGTTGTTGCCATAGTCTGGTGTAGTAGTTTTGTTGCCACTGCCTGGTGTAGTAGTGTTGTTGCCACTGTCTGGTGTTGTAGTGTTGCTGTCACTGTCTGGTGTAGTAATGTTGTTGCCACTGTCTGGTGTAGTAGTGTTGTTGCCACTGCCAGGTGTAGTAGTGTTGTTGCCACTGTCTGGTGTAGTAGTTTTGTTGCCACTGCCAGGTGTAGTAGTGTTGTTGCCACTGCCAGGTGTAGTAGTGTTGTTGCCACTGCCAGGTGTAGTAGTGTTGTTGCCACTGCCAGGTGTAGTAGTGTTGTTGCCATTGTCTGGTGTAGTAGTGTTGCTGCCACTGTCTGGTGTAGTAGTGTTGTTGCCACTGTCTGGTGTAGTAGTGTTGCTACCACTGTCTGGTGTAGTAGTGTTGTTGCTACTGTCTGGTGTAGTGGTTTTGTTGCCACTGTCTGATGTAGTAGTGTTGCTGCCACTGTCTGGTGTAGTAGTTTTGTTGACACTGTCTGGTGTAGTAGTGTTGTTGCCACTGTCTGGTGTAGTAGTGTTGTTGCCACTGTCTGATGTAGTAGTGTTGCTGCCACTGTTTGGTGTAGTAGTGTTGTTGCCACTGTCTGGTGTAGTAGTGTTGTTGCCACTTTCTGGTGTAATAGTGTTGCTGTCATTGTCTAGTGTAATAGTGTTGCTGCCACTGTCTGGTGTAGTAGTGTTGCTGCCATTGTCTAGTGTACTAGCATTATTTTGTACTTGTCTTTTCTGTTTTAACAGCAATGTAAGTGTCCTATTTAATTTTCAGTGTCGGCCAGCACTATACCTCACAGTATAATTCTACCAGCATCTGGTGTAGCATTTTATATACTTTTATTACATAGTGTAAAAAAAATTGCAAATGAGAGAAATGATATTGTGGAGAAAGAACTAATGGCACAGTAAGTAAATCACATTCTATATATCTAAAATAATTTACTGACACAGTTGGTGAATCACATTCTGTCCAAAGAATTTAACCATATGGATATAAACTTTTTTTCTTTTTTTCTCGGAAGTATACTACTAATATTACTTTAATTTCAGTTAAAATATTTATTACTACTCCAGTTTTCTAAATTAAACCCACTGGTCAGTCACCTCCCAAAATGTAACAGAAAAGGAAAAAATGCAACAGCCAAACCGGGACTTAAACTTGTGACTTGAACTAGGGACCTTCTCAATACTAGCGGGATGCTCTACTGACTGAGCTACTCGGCCACCTATCAAACCCAGTCCCCTACATACATATAACTCTGTTTCAGTCTAATTATATTAGCAATATTTAGCATCGATTATTTGACTTGCTTTTTTTTACTCCTGCATGTGTACCTGTGACATCATTTATTGGGTGTTCCAGTGAGTAGACCAAAATGTCATGTTTTATATTTCTCTCAGGTATAAAAATAAACAAACAAAATAAGAAATTTTAATAAATGCCAAATATAAATATATTCTTTTAACATTCTAGAAATGACATTTGCGTCACTTTAACTCCAATTTCTTTGGTAAACAAACTAACCACATTGTACTAGCAAGCATTTGCTATGGATGTTATAGGACTCTTATTGCCATTTCTAGACAGTTCAATAGTTAACTTTTTTTATTATTCATGCAAAGTATCAATATCACATACATTATAAACCTGCTATTGAGTTCACCTCTATATAAAGACCACCTGTCTAAACAGTATAGTCTGCTATAGTGACCATCTCTATAAAAAGACCACCTGTCTAAACAGTATAGCCTGCTATAGTGACCATCTCTATATAAAGACCACCTGTCTACTCAGTAAAACCAGCTATAGTGACCATCTCTATATAAAGACCACCTGTCTAAACAGCATAGCCTGCTATAGTGACCATCTCTATATAAAGACCACCTGTCTAAACAGTATAGTCTGCTATAGTGACCATCTCTATATAAAGACCACCTGTCTAAACAGTATAGCCTGCTATAGTGACCATCTCTATATAAAGACCACCTGTCTACTCAGTTAAACCAGCTATAGAGTCCACCTCTATATAAAGACCACCTGTCTAAACAGCACAGCCTGCTATAGTGTCCACCTCTATATAAAGATCACCTGTCTAAACAGCATAGCCTGCTATAGTGTCCACCTCTATATAAAGACCGCCTGTCTCAACAGTATAGCCTGCTATAGTGACAATCTCTATATAAAGACCACCTGTCTAAACAGCATAGCCTGCTATAGTGACCATCTCTTTATAAAGACCATCTGTCTAAACAGCATAGCCTGCTATAGTGTCCACCTCTATATAAAGACCACCTGTCTCAACAGTATAGCCTGCTATTATGACCATCTCTATATAAAGACCACCTGTCTAAACAGTATAGCCTGCTATAGTGACCATCTCTGTATAAAGTCCACCTGTCTAAACAGTATAACCTGCTGTAGAGTCCACCTTTATATAAAGACCACCTGTCTAAACAGTAAAGCCTGCTATAGTGACCATCTCTATATAAAGTCCACCTGTCTAAACAGCATAGCCTGCTATAGTGTCCACCTCTATATAAAGACCACCTGTCTACTCAGTAAAACCAGCTTTAGAGTCCACCTTTATTTAAAGACCACCTGTCTACTCAGTAAAACCAGCTATAGAGTCCACCTTTATTTAAAGACCACCTGTCTACTCAGTAAAACCTGCTATAGAGTCCACCTCTATATAAAGACCACCTGTCTAAACAGTATAGCCTGCTATAGTGACCATCTCTGTATAAAGTCCACCTGTCTAAACAGTATAACCTGCTGTAGAGTCCACCTTTATATAAAGACCACCTGTCTAAACAGTATAGCCTGCTATAGTGACCATCACTATATAAAGACCACCTGTCTAAACAGTATAGCCTGCTATAGTGACCATCACTATATAAAGACCACCTGTCTAAACAGTATAGCCTGCTTTAGAGTCCATCTCTATATAAAGACCACCTGTCTAAACAGTATAGTCTGCTATAGTGACCATCTCTATATAAAGACCACCTGTCTAAACAGCATAGCCTGCTATAGTGACCATCTCTATATAAAGACCACCTGTCTACTCAGTTAAACCAGCTATAGAGTCCACCTCTATATAAAGACCACCTGTCTAAACAGCACAGCCTGCTATAGTGACCATCTCTATATAAAGACCACCTGTCTAAACAGCATAGCCTGCTATAGTGTCCACCTCTATATAAAGACCGCCTGTCTCAACAGTATAGCCTGCTATAGTGACCATCTCTATATAAAGACCACCTGTCTAAACAGCATAGCCTGCTATAGTGACCATCTCTATATAAAGACCACATGTCTAAACAGCATAGCCTGCTATAGTGTCCACCTCTAAATAAAGACCGCCTGTCTCAACAGTATAGCCTGCTATAGTGACCATCTCTATATAAAGACCACCTGTCTAAACAGCATAGCCTGCTATAGTGACCATCTCTATATAAAGACCACCTGTCTAAACAGCATAGCCTGCTATAGTGTCCACCTCTGTATAAAGACCACCTGTCTCAACAGTATAGCCTGCTATTATGACAATCTCTATATAAAGACCACCTGTCTAAACAGTATAGCCTGCTATAGTGACCATCTCTGTATAAAGTCCACCTGTCTAAACAGTATAACCTGCTGTAGAGTCCACCTTTATATAAAGACCACCTGTCTAAACAGTATAGCCTGCTATAGTGACCATCTCTATATAAAGTCCACCTGTCTAAACAGCATAGCCTGCTATAGTGTCCACCTCTATATAAAGACCACCTGTCTACTCAGTAAAACCAGCTATAGAGTCCACCTTTATTTAAAGACCACCTGTCTACTCAGTTAAACCTGCTATAGAGTCCACCACTATATAAAGACCACCTGTCTAAACAGTATAGCCTGCTATAGTGACCATCTCTGTATAAAGTCCACCTGTCTAAACAGTATAACCTGCTGTAGAGTCCACCTTTATATAAAGACCACCTGTCTAAACAGTAAAGCCTGCTATAGTGACCATCTCTATATAAAGTCCACCTGTCTAAACAGCATAGCCTGCTATAGTGTCCACCTCTATATAAAGACCACCTGTCTACTCAGTAAAACCAGCTATAGAGTCCACCTTTATTTAAAGACCACCTGTCTACTCAGTAAAACCAGCTATAGAGTCCACCTTTATTTAAAGACCACCTGTCTACTCAGTAAAACCTGCTATAGAGTCCACCTCTATATAAAGACCACCTGTCTAAACAGTATAGCCTGCTTTAGTGACCATCTCTGTATAAAGTCCACCTGTCTAAACAGTATAACCTGCTGTAGAGTCCACCTTTATATAAAGACCACCTGTCTAAACAGTATAGCCTGCTATAGTGACCATCACTATATAAAGACCACCTGTCTAAACAGTATAGCCTGCTATAGTGACCATCTCTGTATAAAGTCCACCTGTCTAAACAGTATAGCCTGCTCTAGAGTCCACCTTTATAAAAAGACCACCTGTCTAAACAGTATAGTCTGCTATAGTGACCATCTCTATATAAAGTCCACCTGTCTAAACAGTATAGTCTGCCATAGTGACCATCTATATATAAAGACCACCTGTCTAAACAGTATAGCCTGCTATAGTGACCATCTCTATATAAAGTCCACCTGTCTAAACAGTATAACCTGCTGTAGAGTCCACCTTTATATAAAGACCACCTGTCTAAACAGCACAGCCTGCTATAGTGACCATCTCTATATAAAGACCACATGTCTAAACAGCATAGCCTGCTATAGTGTCCACCTCTATATAAAGACCGCCTGTCTCAACAGTATAGCCTGCTATAGTGACCATCTCTATATAAAGACCACCTGTCTAAACAGCATAGCCTGCTATAGTGACCATCTCTATATAAAGACCACCTGTCTAAACAGCATAGCCTGCTATAGTGTCCACCTCTATATAAAGACCACCTGTCTAAACAGTATAGCCTGCTATAGTGACCATCTCTATATAAAGTCCACCTGTCTAAACAGCATAGCCTGCTATAGTGTCCACCTCTATATAAAGACCACCTGTCTACTCAATAAAACCAGCTATAGAGTCCACTTTTATTTAAAGACCACCTGTCTACTCAGTTAAACCTGCTATAGAGTCCACCTCTATATAAAGACCACCTGTCTAAACAGTACAGCCTGCTATAGTGACCATCACTATATAAAGACCACCTGTCTAAACAGTATAACCTGCTGTAGAGTCCACCTTTATATAAAGACCACCTGTCTAAACAGTATAGCCTGCTATAGTGACCATCTCTATATAAAGACCACCTGTCTACTCAGAAAACCTGCTATAGAGTCCACCTTTATATAAAGACCACCTGTCTAAACAGTACAGCCTGCTATAGTGACCATCTCTATATAAAGTCCACCTGTCTCAACAGTGTAACCTGCTGTAGAGTCCACCTTTATATAAAGACCACCTGTCTAAAACAGTATAGCCTGCTATAGTGACCATCTCTGTATAAAGTCCACCTGTCTAAACAGTATAGCCTGCTGTAGAGTCCATCTCTGTATAAAGTCCACCTGTCTAAACAGTATAGCCTGCTTTAGAGTCCATCTCTATATAAAGACCACCTGTCTAAACAGTATAGTCTGCTATAGTGACCATCTCTATATAAAGACCACCTGTCTAAACAGCATAGCCTGCTATAGTGACCATCTCTATATAAAGACCACCTGTCTACTCAGTTAAACCAGCTATAGAGTCCACCTCTATATAAAGACCACCTGTCTAAACAGCACAGCCTGCTATAGTGACCATCTCTATATAAAGACCACCTGTCTAAACAGCATAGCCTGCTATAGTGTCCACCTCTATATAAAGACCGCCTGTCTCAACAGTATAGCCTGCTATAGTGACCATCTCTATATAAAGACCACCTGTCTAAACAGCATAGCCTGCTATAGTGACCATCTCTATATAAAGACCACCTGTCTAAACAGCATAGCCTGCTATAGTGTCCACCTCTATATAAAGACCACCTGTCTCAACAGTATAGCCTGCTATTATGACAATCTCTATATAAAGACCACCTGTCTAAACAGTATAGCCTGCTATAGTGACCATCTCTGTATAAAGTCCACCTGTCTAAACAGTATAACCTGCTGTAGAGTCCACCTTTATATAAAGACCACCTGTCTAAACAGTATAGCCTGCTATAGTGACCATCTCTATATAAAGTCCACCTGTCTAAACAGCATAGCCTGCTATAGTGTCCACCTCTATATAAAGACCACCTGTCTACTCAGTAAAACCAGCTATAGAGTCCACCTTTATTTAAAGACCACCTGTCTACTCAGTTAAACCTGCTATAGAGTCCACCACTATATAAAGACCACCTGTCTAAACAGTATAGCCTGCTATAGTGACCATCTCTGTATAAAGTCCACCTGTCTAAACAGTATAACCTGCTGTAGAGTCCACCTTTATAAAAAGACCACCTGTCTAAACAGTACAGCCTGCTATAATGACCATCACTATATAAAGACCACCTGTCTAAACAGTATAGCCTGCTATAGTGACCATCTCTGTATAAAGTCCACCTGTCTAAACAGTATAACCTGCTGTAGAGTCCACCTTTATATAAAGACCACCTGTCTAAACAGTATAGCCTGCTATAGTGACCATCTCTATATAAAGTCCACCTGTCTTAACAGTGTAACCTGCTAAAAGGATCACCTCTATATAAAGACCACCTGTCTAACAAGTATAGCCTGCTATGGAGACCACCTCTATATAAAGTCCACCTGTCTATTCAACTTTTGATGAGTCCCTTGGGTGGTCATTATGCATAGGTTATCACATATATTAAACTTACTATATGCTGTAGAATTATTGTCATGGTAATTTCATGTTTTTGTAATTTAGATAAGAATTGTTTTATTGTTGGGAGAAAACTATAAAGTGGAAATCAATTTTGTTGGGGGTTTGGAAGTATTTGTTCACATTAAATTTTGTGGCAATATGAAGAAGATTTTAGGTTTGATAGTAATTACTGCCGATTTTAATTTTTTTTTATAGATTGAAGAGGTTTACAAAGACACATGCACATTGTTATGTTTTAGCATTAGCACCTCTTCACGGTCAAGATGAACAGAAAATTTACTCAGACATACAAATGAGGTAATTTGTAAGTATAAATTCAAGGAGGGTGGGTGGGTTTGTACTGAACCAGCTGAGCTAATTTTACATCCGATGAGCTATTTTAATCATCATCATCATCATCATCATCATCATTTAAAGACTATCTATGCCTTTGATTATTCCTTTTACAATGGTGAGGCCTGGCTATCCAGTCAAGAAGTCTCCTCCTTCATGCTCAACGATCCAGTGGGTTAGTACTACTCATTCTAAGGGACTTATGGTCTTGTTTCACTTAGTCATTTCAGTTCAGTTTTGGTCTTCCCGAGGCCTGATAACTAGTGACATTCAGTGTACGGATCCTAGATATCCATCCTGTATTGCACTCTGTACAACAATTTTTCAGCAAGCATTGTGTATATGCTGTTTTCATTTGGATCTTTTCCTCCAAAACTATGGAGATATTTGGATGGTCATCATGATTATATAATTTAATTAGGTTTGTCAAAAGATATTGTTATAAACAACAACAAAGTGTACAATTATTTTAGATTGACAGTGTATTGTTTACATCATATTTGGTGGTCGAGTGATGCACAATGGTTAAGATCTGATAATGTGATTAGGATTAAAATAGAGTTGAGTTGAGTTGAGTAATGGTGTTTAATGTCCCAGTCAAGAATATTTCACTTCTGTATATCATATTCTACTCATATTGAGACATCATCAGCTATAAGTGCAGAAATTTTGCCTGTGATGATGGCATAATACAGCAAGGTTCTTTATCATGTCATGCCTGCCGTGACAAGGGACCTCATTTATTTTAAGTTTTCATCCAAAAAAACTGACTTTCATTTCATAATGCTGAGTGCTTGGCGAAAGAACAGTCACTACCCACTTTCAAGTCTTGGGTTAGACCTGGTCGGGATGGATTGAGATAGAGGTATCTAGGAAAACAAGCAGTTAATGTAAATAATGTTTTGTAATTGTTGTTTCAGGTTTCTGGATACAAAGCTAAATATGATTCCAATACACAATGCCAGTGAGGGTGTAAGGGCCATAATAAGTATAGGAAAGGTATACATGTATACATTTATAGTTTTTTTTTAAATTAAAAATCTCTATACCTAAAACTTTTCCATCATGTTAATCCAAAAAATCAATTCATTTTTTTAAAAGTTGCAAGTAGCAGAGATGATTCTGATCTCTGATGAAGTTAGTAGATTGGTCCATTGTTGATTTTTTTGTGTTTGAAAGCTCACAATTAGACATAAAGCTATTAAATTGCAAGCAACGCATACAAATACACATGTAATATAAATCATTATTTTTGTTTATTTTAGCTTTTGTGTAAGCCTACAAGTGATTTAATGTTTAAAAGACTAAAAAAGATAGTTCAGGAGAAAACTTCATGTGATATAGTGACACCAATACTTAACCAGTTAGGCTTATCTGATCATCATATCCTTTCATAGATATTAAAATGACATTCAACAGTGTGCTTGCACTTGTTTTACATGATATAGTGACACCAATACTTAACCAGTTAGGCTTATCTGATCATCATATCTTTTTATAGATTTCAGAAAGACGTTCGACAGTGTGTATGCACTTGTTTTACACAATAATGTGACTGCAACACTACAAGTAACATTTATGTCATTCTTTTTTTGTTGTATGTCTTTTTATCCATTTACCAACAAGGGTCTCAGTATCTGAATGGTCTAGTGTGCATTTACAGATTACAGGGCTGTTTTACCCCTGGTTCATATACCACTTGGGACAGATACTTGTGTGTGAGACTATCTGTCAGTTCATTTGTTATTACCCCTGGTTCATATACCACTTGGGACAGATACTTGTGTATTAGACTATCTGTCAGTTCATTTGTTATTACCCCTGGTTCATATACCACTTGGGACAGATACTTGTGTGTGAGACTATCTGTCAGTTCATTTGTTATTACCCCTGGTTCATATACCACTTGGGACAGATACTTGTGTGTGAGACTATCTGTCAATTCATTTGTTATTACCCCTTGTTCATATACCACTTGGGACAGATACTTGTGTATTAGACTATCTGTCAGTTCATTTGTTATTACCCCTGGTTCATATACCACATGGGACAGATACTTGTGTGTGAGACTATCTGTCAATTCATTTGTTATTACCCCTTGTTCATATACCACTTGGAACAGATACTGGTGTGTTAGACTATCTGTCAATTCATTTGTTATTACCCCTGGTTCATATACCACTTGGGACAAATACTTGTGTGTGAGACTATCTGTCAGTTCATTTGTTATTACCCCTGGTTCATATACCACTTGGGACAAATACTTGTGTGTTAGACTATCTGTCAATTCATTTGTTATTACCCCTGGTTCATATACCACTTGGGACAAATACTTGTGTGTGAGACTATCTGTCACTTCATTTGTTATTACCCCTGGTTCATATACCACTTGGGACAGATACTTGTGTGTGAGACTATCTGTCAATTCATTTGTTATTACCCCTGGTTCATATACCACATGGGACAGATACTTGTGTGTGAGACTATCTGTCAGTTCATTTGTAATTACCCCTGGTTCATATACCACTTGGGACAGATACTTGTGTGTGAGACTATCTGTCAATTCATTTGTTATTACCCCTGGTTCATATACCACTTGGGACAGTTACTTGTGTGTGAGACTATCTGTCAATTCATTTGTTATTACCCCTGGTTCATATACCACATGGGACAAATACTTGTGTGTTAGACTATCTGTCAATTCATTTGTTA
This sequence comes from Tegillarca granosa, assembly GCA_029721355.1. Taxonomy (NCBI): domain Eukaryota; kingdom Metazoa; phylum Mollusca; class Bivalvia; order Arcoida; family Arcidae; genus Tegillarca; species Tegillarca granosa. The sequence goes on from CM056609.1 coordinate 2,335,113, forward strand.
TTACCCCTGGTTCATATACCACTTGGGACAGATACTTGTGTGTGAGACTATCTGTCAGTTCATTTGTTATTACCCCTGGTTCATATACCACTTGGGACAGATACTTGTGTGTGAGACTATCTGTCAATTCATTTGTTATTACCCCTGGTTCATATACCACTTGGGACAGATACTTGTGTGTGAGACTATCTGTCAGTTCATTTGTTATTACCCCTGGTTCATATACCACTTGGGACAGATACTTGTGTGTTAGACTATCTGTCAATTCATTTGTTAATACCCCTGGTTCATATACCACATGGGACAGATACTTGTTTGTGAGACTATCTGTCAATTCATTTGTTATTACCCCTGGTTCATATACCACATGGGACAAATACTTGTGTGTGAGACTATCTGTCAGTTCATTTGTAATTACCCCTGGTTCATATACCACTTGGGACAGATACTTGTGTGTGAGATTATCTGTCAATTCATTTGTTATTACCCCTGGTTCATATACCACTTGGGACAGTTACTTCTGTGTGAGACTATCTGTCAATTCATTTGTTATTACCCCTTGTTCATATACCACATGGGACAGATACTTCTGTGTGAGACTATCTGTCAGTTCATTTGTTATTACCCCTGGTTCATATACCACATGGGACAGATACTTGTGTGTGAGACTATCTGTCAGTTCATTTGTTATTACCCCTGGTTCATATACCACTTGGGACAGATACTTTTGTGTTAGACTATCTGTCAATTCATTTGTTATTACCCCTGGTTCATATACCACTTGGGACAGATACTTGTTTGTGAGACTATCTATCTGTCAATTCATTTGTTATTACCCCTGGTTCATATACCACTTGGGACAGATACTTGTGTGTTAGACTATCTTTCAATTCATTTGTTATTACCCCTGGTTCATATACCACTTTGGACAGATACTTGTGTGTGAGACTATCTGTCAGTTCATTTGTTATTACCCCTGGTTCATATACCACTTGGGACAGATACTTGTGTGTGAGACTATCTGTCACTTCATTTGTAATTACCCTTGGTTCATATACCACTTGGGACAGATACTTGTGTGTGAGACTATCTGTCAATTCATTTGTTATTACCCCTGGTTCATATACCACTTGGGACAGATACTTGTGTGTGAGACTATCTGTCACTTCATTTGTTATTACCCCTGGTTCATATACCACTTGGGACAGATACTTGTTTGTGAGACTATCTATCTGTCAATTCATTTGTTATTACCCCTGGTTCATATACCACTTGGGATAGATACTTGTGTGTGAGACTATCTGTCAGTTCATTTGTTATTACCCCTGGTTCATATACCACTTGGGACAGATACTTGTGTGTTAGACTATCTGTCAATTCATTTGTTAAGCCTGGTAGTTTTCTCTAGGCCCTCTGGTTATCTCCACCATCCCAGAACTGATCATCTCAGTATAAGTGAAATAATCTTGACTGGAGTGTAAAACACCATTATTGAAATCTTGCTTACATTGATTTAACAAAGACATTTGACTCTGTGTTTTTAACATAAAAAAATGTTTGATTTTGTTGACTCCAAACACCTAACCAGTAAGTTTTTCCTGATCATAACCTTTAATAGATGTCACGAAGACATTTGACCCCGTGGTTGTGTATGGTAACAATCAAGTAAACATACTGCTTAGGTTGCCATGGAGAAGGTTTTGGCTTACAGGTTTTCACTCTATCTACTCCAAACTTTATCACAAATTTTTTTTTGCAGAGATACATTTTTACAACTTTTTCATTCATCTTACATTTCAAAAATGACAGCTGGGATAGCATTTTTATTTATTTTTTTTTTCTGCATTTCCTTAACTATGGTCTCAAAGATTCAAGTTATACAAGATGGATTAGGTTCCCTGTCTAGGTTAGCTTCAGCAGAGAAAGAAGATCTTCTGGATTGCAGTCTTGATAAGGACACAGTTACCAAAATCTTACAATTCTTCAGTGGAATGGATAACAAAGACTGACATGACAGCTTTACAGAAATGTGTTAGAAATCTTTAAAGAATTGTTACAATACTGAGCTAAATAATTCCTACAATTTTTCAGTGGAATGAATGACAAAAAGATTGACAGCTTTGAAATAAAACCTGGAATTGATACACTTTGGTCTCTGGTCCAAAACCATATTTTCCACTTGGACTTGTCAATTTTGCCTTCTACAGGACCAGAAAAAATATTTTGTCCATATTGTAAGTTTTTTCAGGAACAAAATATTGACAGGAGATCAACTTGCCATGGACCACCGGATTTCTGTCTTAGGACCATTTATATTTTCACATTGCTTTTCAGAAAAACAGTGAGGCAAAATATAGATTATTTTGAGTCTCACAGTACCAAATATTGTCCAAAAAGTTAAGAGCAGGTGGACAGAACTGGCAGTTTGGTATCAAGATAAAAGAATTCATGATATTCTATCAAAAAAAGACAAAAACATTCCATTCAAAAAATTAGTAACTTTATTTTGATATAAAGTATGGGTTTATCCCAATACAATATGGTAAACATGTTACATATGTATAAATAATGAAAATGACAGGAAAAAAATAAATACAAAATTTAAACAAGCAGGTACAATGCTGTATGCAGTATGATGAGTGATGTATACAATGTTACAGTATAAAAAAAACAAAATATGTATCAATTGTTAAGTTACAAATTTAAAAAAAAATATATACATGCATTGTTACAGATTTAAAAAATAAAATAGTGAAATGTATTGTTAAATGATTCTTGTTGCTTGCGTTTATATGGACAAATTTAAACTTTGTAGTTATAAAGTTACATAAGTATTATGAGTTGTCTCCCTTTATATAAAGTTAGCTGGTAATTATGCTTGGTTTAACTAAAATAAAAATAAACTAATGCTCTCTCTCTCTCTCTCTCTCACACACACAGATTCTCTCTCTCACACCTCTCTCTCTCTCTCTCTCTCACACACACACACACACACACACACACACCAGAAACAAAGCAATACAAAATGGCACAAAAACTAGTTTGATTTCAAACATATTTACACAAGACAAAAAAGGGATTTTCCCCAAAAAGTTTTAACCAGCACTTTAAATAATACTTTATAGTAGATTACTTTTGGAATGTTGAAGGTTTTGCCTTATTTAGGGGTCATATAAAATATGTCAAAAAGAAGACTGTAAAATATCTATACCATTCTATATGTATTTGTGGTGGTTGATTTTCTGCAGTTAGTAAAGATTTGATTGTAACAGTGACAGCACAATGTTAATTATCAGGTGTTTCATGTTGTTATTCTTTAATAGATACCAGCTGATTAAAACTTGCCATCACTCAGAAAAATTCCTACATTTCTTACAGTTAAATTACAACACTTAATAAAAATCAAATTGAAACCAGTCAGTCTGACTGATCTCATCTTAAATAACAGACAAATTTTACCAATTAGGACGGTTAATTGATGGTTATCACCTTGTCTGTATGTTTTAATGCAAAAATTAAATCAAGAAAAAGTAACATCGATGTCTTGCCTGTCGGTTTTCTTCTAGATGAGATAAAAACTGTGAAAAATCTGTAATGTCATGCTGTTAGGTTATCAAGTCACATGATAAAACTGTTAGATCACATGACTGTCTATTTTTATCACATTAACATCACTAATAACACTGTTGTAAATAATAAAATGTATGAATACATTAATCCACTGGTTCCAGCTCTGATCTCGGACACTGCCCAATCAATCTGTATAGAATGACCACCTGGAATATAAAAATAAAACACATTTATAGAAAAGAAAAATATTAACAAAACCTGTTTTTAACGGGACCATCTTTCATGTCATTGTCAAAATTTGAGAAATATTTTAACTTTGGTTATGGTAAAATTATACTTAAGTATGGATCATGCATTTTAATTAACAATGTAGATCTGTGGCCAAGTGGTTAATTCCATGGACTACAGATTCAAAAATGAACTTGAATAAAGTTTGATGTTGTTCTCTTACTCGAGACAGGATGAAAATGAAAATTACTATAAAATATCCTTTTTATCTCTGTAGAAAGTACAATGCTATTGGGGTGTTAACAAGAATCCCATGGAATTAAATGTCTCGCCTGGTTAGTTTTTGACTTTAACATAAACTTTCACATTTTGACACGCCGCCACCACTGACACCGGAAAAGTAACACCTAAGTTTTGCCTTATGGCAATGCCAGGCTCGACAAAAATGACGGGGTTTACAATGAAAGTGATACTCTTTTATCTCTCTTCAATGAAATTGAATACATCTTGACTGGGGTCTAAAACACCATTACTCCTTAGTGACTGCAATGTATTGTGTTGTGCAAAAGAATTATTCATTTGTATGTTATTGTAAAATCTCCATTTTATGAACATTGGATGGTATTATCCGCAAAAGACCAGTATGTCAGGTTTTACTGTATAGACAGGTAGACTTCATAAAAAAGTGGTTGTTATAGCAGGTTTGCATTTTATATCATGTTATTATCAGATAAAGAAGTACGGTATTTACCTAGAGTAAAATAAACAGTTGGGGATTTCTTTCCATCACCTCCATCGCTAAATCCAGCAATTCTGACAGCATACACCTTGCCACCCTCTATACCATCAACAACAAAATCTGTCTCAAACTTCTCTGTTTCTATAACTCTGGCTAATCTGTAGTGCTCATTGGCTGGCCATAAATAAATCTACAATAAATAATGTCAAGGTTATCCCAACACACATTGTATAAAATCACAAATCATTGTATAAAATCACAAATATATACGGGCAAGTATACAGGAAATTCATTGTCTTGCATGAAAAATAGCCAAACTCGTGTTAATGACTTATTGTTAGTAAATACTAATATTTTGGACCTTTGTGACTGACGGGCTTATAGCACCTGTTTCTAAATTAAAACTGGCTAAAATTCTACTCAGGATAGGCCCTAATGTGAGTAAGTGAAGTAATAAAGTTAAACCCTCTAGTCAACATTCTGTCACAGATACCAAGACACTGTTTTGGGATGTTTCATTGGAGTATTTGTTGTTTAACCAACCCACCCAACCCCCACTCCCAAGTCTAGATTCTTTTACTTACACTGACATCCATAAATAACTATACAAGTTTACCTTGTCGTTAGTTTGTATGATAATCATCATGTCAAATTTCATTCATAGAAATGGAATATTGAAGATTTTTTGCAGTATTTGAAAGTGATTTCTTAACTTAATGATATAAATGTATGCTGTAAACTCGTTTTTCTTGATAACAGTTTATTTTTGAAATATTTAAAATTTTGGGGGAAAATATAAAAATGCAGGGAAAAAATATTGTTCAAGATAAAACCACTTTTTTAAGGCAATGGCCCTCAGCTTTAGCAGGATGAAGTTTCAATTATTTAGCTTTGTGAAAAATTTTCAGTCTGTAATGATATAACCAGCTGGAAACATGTCTAATAATTTATGGATGACAGTGTATATCATTCAGCATTCCAGAACCAACTGCTTGATATGACTGAAAAAAAACTTAACTAAGGCATAAAATCTCTATTACTCCAGCCAATTTAACATTCCTGATTTTAAGTGAATGTCAATGATATTTTTGGCCTCTATGGCCAAGTGGTCCAAGTTTATAGACCACAGCAACTCTAAACCATTTAGGTTCAAATCCAACTTGGGACAGATCCTAGTGTGTGACCATCTGTCAGTTCACTCGTCAATGGTTGGTGGCTTTCTCCAGGCACTCCACCAACATCAAGAAAACTGACAGCCACCATATAAGTGAAAAAGTCTGAGCTGGTTCGTAAAATTCCATTACCACATGCATATAAATTATATATTTCTCACCAAATGAACAGATAGTTCATTTTATTGTCAAAATGAAGCAATAATTATCCTAAATTAATATAAAGGCTATATTTTTTCTTCCTGGTAGCCAAAATCCCTATTGGCTATTAATTTCTATGAAATTCCTTCAAATCTGTGTAAAAACAGTGGCAGCATGTTCTATTTTCCCTTATTTTTGGAAATTTGGCTACAGTAATCCCCCTCTCGGGTGTCCACTCACTTGAATGACCATGCCTTTGTTCTGGCCAAATTTCTCTTGCATTATCTTGTTTTTGAACAAATTTACCCTTTTGGAAGGCCACCCCTTAAACGCAACAAGTGGACAATTGTATTTTTCCCCCTCCAGAATGACCACAATTTTTTTATTGTTAACATTTTTCTCCATAAAGTCAATAAACCATAAGTTCTTGTTTTGACCCTGAAGTGTGTTCACGAAATATAATCATGGTGACTCTGAAAAGAAAGGTATCAACCATGGAAAGAAGTTAAATAATTTTAAATTTGTGAAAACTTTGTACATGTATAAGTTATGTGTAGTTAATTCAGTAATTAATCGTTTTGACAATGAACAGGGAGTGGAGTTGAGTGGAGTGAAGTGGAGTGGAGTGGAGTGGAGTAATGATGTTTAAAGCCCCAGTCAAGATTCTTTCACTTATTTCAAGGCGGTCAGTTCTGGGATGGTGGAGGAAACCGGAGTGCTCGGAGAAAACCACCAACCTTCAGCAAGCAAACTGACAAACTTTGTCACACTAAGATCTGTCCCAAGTGGGATTCGAACCCAGGCGGTGAGAGGCGCTGTGATCCGTAAGCGCGCGCTTTTGACCACTTGGCCACCAAGGCCCTACAATGAACAAGGAGGTCTAATATCAATCATTTTCAATGATGTATGTTATATTTTTCAGTCTTACCTTATAACCAGTGATAACTGCCTCAACAACAGCTGTTGATATACCTCTCCATGTCAGTCTGACGCTGTTTGGTCCATGTGAGTGTACTTTAACTTCCTGTGGATAAAGCTGGGGTTCTGTAATAAAGTAAAAAAAAAATTGATTGATCAAATATATCTACAGTAAGACCTGTATATAAAGGCCACAGAAAAGGAACTTAGAAATATAGATTTATAAACAGGTGGTCTTTAGAGTTTTTTTGGTAATTTTTTTTTTTGTTTACCAACCAATAAAAGATTTTTGTAAATTTTTGAAACATTATTTTTTACATACATAAAATGACTTGTACCTTTCATGTTTAGGTTTTTTCAGTCAAAAAAAAAAAAACAATTTAAATGGAGGGTAGATATATGCATGATGTTATAGCAGGTTTTACTGTATAAACAGGTGGTCTTTAAATGGAGGTAGAATAGCATGTTTTAATGTACATACAAGTGTTCTTTATATAGAAGTGAAATCTTGAGCAGGCTGTACTGTATTTACGAGTGGTCTTTATAAAGAGGTGAAAACTTAAGCATGTTTTAATGTACATCAGAGGTGAAAACTTGAGCAGATTTTATTGTACGAACATTGAAGTTATCTCACCTAAATGCAGCGTTTCTTGGATAAATCTCTGACTAAGTGGTCCTAGTCCAGCTGAATTAAATACTTGTACTTCAAACCAGAAATTGGAGTCATCAAACAGTCCAATAACGATGGCCTCACTTAACTGTCCACTATATCGGATATACTGTTTGTATATTGGATCTTCGTCTTCACTGTACCAGTAATTTATCTAAAATACAAGAATTCCATGGATTCAAATGTCTCGCCTGGTTAGTTTTTTGATTGAGTAAAAAAAAAATTACTTTAACATAAACTTTCACATTCTGACATGCCGCCACCTACGACGACACCGGAAAAGTAATGCATAAGTCTCGCCTTATGGCAATGCCAGGCTCGACAAAAAACCAGAAAGTAGAATCATCAAACAGTCCATTTACTGCTCTTAAATCTTATATATTGTTTAGATATTGAGTTCTCTTTTTGTTGCTGGCAGTTTATATAAAATGAATAGTAAAAATTGTCAGCACCCGAATAACATACATTCCTCAGTGGAAATATAAACATTTTGTGTTTTTAGAATGTGTTTTTAATAACACTTTAAAATTATTATGGAAAAAGATCCCGCTGCGAGTTTTTTTTTTCCTGATTAAATTAATTAATTAATTTCCTTTTTGTTTTCTAGTCATCACACTATCAGACATCCAATGATACAGTAAAACTCCAATTTACTGCCTCCTGTTCAGTCGGGTTTCACTATTATAACAAAAGGCCTATGGGCCTTGACGCTCACCTGAGGATATGTCCAAAATTGTTTGCAAAGTGCGATAGACAATATATTCAGTACAGAAACTTTACAAGTTTTCTCAAGTTAAGAACTGCCACAAAACTTAATCAGAAATATATCCAGTAACATTTCATTTATAAGTAGCTTATATAATATGCATGAAGTAACTGTAGTGCAATGAATAATTTCCAAATCATTCACCAATTTCAGTATACTTATGCAACTATGTCCTTGACCTTTGAACATATATGACCTTGAACCATATATGATCATGTCAATACCTACAATATTCTAATATACATTGCCTATACAAAAAGTTAATAGTTTTCAAGATAATTAGCAATTTAAGTCTTCTTTTGCAACTGTGACCTTGACCTTTCAACATATGACCTTGAACCATATATCAAAATGATTGCCATGTCAATACCTACAATATTCTCATAAACATGCCTATTCAAAAAGTTAATAGTTTTCAAGATAATTAGCAATTTAAGTCTTCTTTTGCAGCTGTGACCTTGACCTTTCAACATATGACCTTGAACCATATATCAAAATGATTGCCATGTCAATACCTACAATATTCTACTATACATGCCTATACAAAAAGTTAATAGTTTTCGAGATAAATAGCAATTTAAGTCTTCTTTTGCAGCTGTGACATTGACCTTCAACATATGACCTTGAACCATATATCAAAATGATCATCATATCAATACCTACAATATTCTAATATACATGCCTATACAAAAAGTTAATAGTTTTCAAGATAATTAGCAATTTCAGTCTTCTTTTGCAGCTGTGACCTTGACCTTTCAATATATGACCTTGAACCATATATCAAAATGATCATTGTTGCAATACCTACAATATTCTAATATACATGCCTATACAAAAAGTTTTCAAGATAAAGTGACAAATAATCATTTTTAGCAATTTCCCCACTCAGTATCTTACCATTTCCGCATTTTGAGCCCCATGGTTACCATTTGTGCAAATCTGAAACTACATGACCTAAGGATGTTATAAATGAAATAACTAAGGTATATCTCTTGTACATTCAGAGCAGTATTTCCCCCCTCATGGGGCCCAAGGGGACATAACTCTTTCATTTGTGCAAATCTGAAAGGGCTTCACCCAGGCATGATGGTTATCAAGTTTCATTAAATTTGGCCCAGTGGTTTTGGAGAAGAAGATTAAAATGTAAAAAGTTTACGCACAACAGACGACGCAAGATGGTTAGCAATAGCTCATCTGAGCTTTCAGCTCAGGTGAGCTAACAATGATTGGTGAAAAGTTACGCGAAAAAAGCTCGCAGAAAAAAACTTACTAGGGACTTCAAGATACTGTGACAATAAGTTATATGTAAATGCTATCAAAAAGAATTATAACAAAGATTTATTTAAATTTGATATAAATACATAATTCCACCATTTTGTTTGTATTTCTTATAACCAAGAAAAACTTATTAAGACAAGAGTATCAGTTTTAAAGTAATGAAACTAAGCTCTTTTGTTTTGTTTTATTTTTTTTTTGAAAAGTCCCCCTTAAAAACAATCTTTTCTCAGATGTTCTATATTGTATGGAGTATTAAAAACTTCACTTTCTCCAGTGTGGTTCAAAGCTCCTTTGACCTTCAAAAGCAAGTAACAGTACAATTCTCCATGCCTGTATGGTTACCAGATAACCTCTGACCCAACTGTAACCTTTTGACCTACACTTATGATCATTAACCCAACAGTAATCTTAACTGCTTACCTGATAACCTTAGACCCTGACCTTCATAATTTGGAACATGTTACAGGTTTGCATGTAACAACCATAGCTGTAACACTGTAAGCATCACAGTAAATATCAACTCTAACCTTGACCTTGATGACTTACCTGATAACCTCTGACCCTGCCCTTCATGACCTCTCTAGTATCTGGTACAGGTTCCCATGTGACAACCATAGCTGTAGCATTATAAGCATCACAATACAGGTTTGCAGGTACACCTAGAGGCACTATAATAAACATATATTACAAATTATAAGTGATCTCACACAAATAATCATAGTGGCAAAAACAGAAATGTATATACATATCAAGGAATACTGGAATATTCAGAAAATATTAAATAAATTTCCAACATAAATATGTCTAAACTACAATTGATTTAGGCAAGACAATCTGACTTACTTCCTTCAGCGGAGTAGACCAGAGACACGGAAGAATTAGGTCCTCGTCCAAAGTCGTTGAATGCCTGTACTTTCACTTCGTATTGTAGGTAAAAGTTGTCTATACCAACTAATGTAACATACTCCTCTGTCTCCCAATCATCAAACTTTTTCTGAAAGAAATAAACAAAAACATAAGTGTAGTAGAACTTTGGTCACTCATAAATGATTTACTTATATATAACTGCAAAGTTTAGAAGAAGCCTCAGATGCAAAGTTTAGAAGAAGCCTCACATGCAAAGTTTAGAAAAAAAGCCTCAGATGGAAAGTTTAGAAAAGAAAGCCTCAGATGCAAAGTTTAGAAAAGAAACCTCAGATGCAAAATTTAGAAAAGAAGCCTCAGATGCAAAGTTTAGAAAAAAAGCCTCAGATGCAAAGTTTAGAAAAGAAACCTCAGATGCAAAGTTTAGAAAAGAAGCCTCGGATGCAAAGTTTAGAAAAGATAGCCTCAGATGCAAAGTTTAGAAAAGAAGCCTCAGATGCAAAGTTTAGAAAAGAAACCTCAGATGCAAAGTTTAGAAAAGAAACCTCAGATGCAAAGTTTAGAAAAGAAGCCTCAGATGCAAAGTATAGAAAAGAAACCTCAGATGCAAAGTATAGAAAAGAAACCTCAGATGCAAAGTTTAGAAAAGAAGCCTCAGATGCAAAGTTTAGAAAGAAACCTCAGATGCAAAGTTTAGAAAAGAAGCCTCAGATGCAAAGTTTAGAAAAGAAGCCTCAGATGCAAAGTTTAGAAAAGATAGCCTCAGATGCAAAGTTTAGAAAAGAAACCTCAGATGCAAAGTTTAGAAAAGAAGCCTCAGATGCAAAGTTAAGAAAAGAAGCCTCAGATGCAAAGTTTAGAAAAGAAGCCTCAGAAGCAAAGTTTAGAAAAGAAAGCCTCAGATGCAAAGTTTAGAAAAGAAGCCTCAGATGCAAAGTTTAGAAAAGAAAAGAAACCTCAGATGCAAAGTTTAGAAAAAGAAGCCTTAGACGCAAAGTTTAGAAAAGAAGCCTCAGATGCAAAGTTTAGAAAAGAAGCGTCAGATGCAAAGTTTAGAAAAGAAGCCTCAGATGCAAAGTTTAGAAAAGAAGACCATCTTTATGAAAGTGAAAAAATTGGTGGCTGAGTGAAAGTTCTTAACCTATTACTGGGGCCTGGGTGGTCAAAGTGGTCTTAAGGTCACACTTAACAGAATAACAGTGCCGCTGACAGATCCTAGTGTGGAAACCACTGTCAGTTTGCTTGCCTAACATTGTTATTTGTCTCCAGGCACTCTGTTTTTTTATCAACTGACTAAAATGACTGAATGACTGCCTCAGTATAAGTGAAAAATTCTTGACTGGGGTGTTAAATACCATTACTTAACTTAATTCTAACTCTGTACTATCTACTTACATATTCCCATTTTCCGTCCATTGTTTTTTCTTTATATTCTCTCCAGTATAAAACATAACCAAGTCCAGATCCACCATGGTCATATTTAGGAAGTTTCTGAAATAAAAATTTAAATACATTACAGCATTACATGGTATAATTTTAGTTTGTCCTTTCGAATGAGGGCTTTTCTCATAAAAAAGTTATCACTTACAAGCAACCAATAGGGAGTGGGGGGGGGGGTCTATATACAGTAAAATAAATTCCATATAATATTTATTCAGAATGCTATGGAAATTGTTAAAAATTATATATAATCCATAAATAATCCAAATGTGTAATGTCCATATAATTTTAAAATGTCACAGAATCATAATCCATGAAAACATATATCCTCGAGGCATGGGTTTTCGAGGTATTAGCGTTACTTATCGATTTAATTGGTTCAAGTTATTAAAATCCTATCACAGACACTGATTAAATCAAATTTATATATAATCCAAAAGTAATCCAAATGTGTAATGTCCATATAATTCTAAAATGTCACAGAATCATAATCCATCAAAACATATATATAATCCAAAAGTAATCCAAATGTGTTATGTCAATTTAATAAACAAAATCCCAAACAAAATTTGATATAATCAGTGTCTGTGATAGGATTTTAATAACTTGAACCAATTAACTCTCCAGTTCTTTAACAATTATTATTTGTTAACCATTTGGATTCATAAACTGATACTCCTGAATGACTCCTCCTGAATAACCCAAAATTCATATTAAAAGATAAAGTACATAAGAGTTTTCAAAGTCTGCATGTATATTTTTTTATAAAAACAAATAATAATTTCTGGGATTTTGATTTTCATTGATATATAATGTAATCCATTTTGAAACATCTTGCTGCATCAAACACAATCAGGAATCCCTCAGATCTGATTTGAATTGTTATTGATAATCCATTTTTGCAAAAATATCATCATACCAGGATAATCCAGAAATCTTAATTTAAAACGTCACAAATTTATAATCCACCAAGAACCAATACAGTAATCCATAATTGTATTATATATATATGTTTCCAATCACTTTAAATGTTGTAAATAATTTGATTCAAACATCATCTGAACATTTGTTAACAGGAAATACACAATTCCACTTTGTATTTATCTAGTAAATTGTTTATGTTTGAATGAAGTTCACAAGCCTAATACTTGGTACACACGTACTCCATAATATTTGTGACAAATGATTTACCATATAATCCGATAATTTAAAATTATTCTATAAATGTAAGATTAACACATTCCTTATCCACTGGAAACAGAAGTTCTGCAAGGCATTATGGGATATTGCGTGATCAGTGTCCTTAATTACACAGAAATTCCAAACCAATCCCATATTTCAGTATTTTTGTTAGGAACATTTAAAAGAATTTACAAAAAAAAAAAAAGAAAAAAAACAGGTCCAAGTGAAAGTTACAGATCTCAGTTTGTCCTACCAGCATAATTTTTTTTTTTTTTTTTGGGGGGGGGGGGGGGGGGCCTTATAAGAGTTAGTTGCATTGTCTGGTACTTACAGGTACTTACTCTTAATAAGTGCAAGATTTTCAAAATTTGGAAAATAAATTGTTTTATTATGTTTATATAAACTTACATCCCAGACCATGGTCAAATCTCCTACTTTTCCTCCTCCTCCTCGGACATTAGCTGGGGCAACAACAGGTTCTTTTGACAAAGTCTGGTAATAATCTGAAATAGATATTAAAAATGCATTGAAAATAGACTTACAGAGACAAATATTCATAGTGTGTGTGTGTGTGTGTGTGTGTGTGTGTGTGTGAGAGAGAGAGAGAGAGAGAGAGAGAGAGAGAGAGAGAGAGAGAGAGAGAGAGAGAGAGAGAGAGAGAGAGAGAGAGAGAGGGGGGCTTTCGTTCTGACTTTGTTAATGATTCTGTAATTATTATTGTACATGTGTATTAAAATGTAACTGTATCAAATCAATTATAAAACCAATACCAAATAGTGAAAAATGCTTATTGAATTTCATATGCATATCAAATATAATTACACATTGTCAATTATCAGGCCTCAAACCAAACCCTCAACCACATAAGAGGGAGAATTTAGAAAAAATTCTCAGTTCCCTGAGAACAACTTACCTGATGGTAAACTAGGTACACTATACCCCAGTTCATTAACAGCAGTAACTCTAAATCTGTAACCATTTCCAGGCTTCAAACCCTCGACCACATATGTTCTCATATCCCTGGTATCCCCATCAACTTTAGTGGTAAGCTGAGGTATGCCTAAAAATAGGTATATATTTGTAATGCAGTAAAATCTGCTTTAATCTCTTTCTTTACTGTAAAAATCAGGAAATGTTTTTATGGTTGATTTTGTAAGAAGCAACATTTCGGGTTTTTGGATACTATTATATCATTCAAAAGGACTTGGTAAATAATCAGAAACTTTTAATTTTTGGGGAATTCTAGAACCCTACCCATATCTACCCCTTTTAACAAGGTGAAATGGTTGTCATAGCAATATCATAAACAGTGGAAGGCGGACAATGACAATTAAGTAAAGTAAACATCAGTGCATCTTTCTTCTTTCAAAAATTTGACAGTATAAACATTTACAATGACATCAAGGATGGGCTGATGATTTACCTGCACTAGAACTGGTTAATCGGATAAACCCGTAAACATGGAAACGAATTTCCATGATTTTACATTTATTGGTTACTAGTATTCCACTTGAACAAAATTATTCACTTTGCATATCATTTTCACACTTCTTTTCATAATATTTTTAAAGAGATTATATTTGTGTTATAATTGACCAAAAAAAAAACATCTTGGGATATTTATTTCGTGCAAATACTTGTAACTTACTTCCTGATTTCGTTTCCCAGTTTCCTTTGTCATATTCTATCTCTGCCTCTATCATGTAAAAATCTACACCTCTGCCGTGTTCAGCCCCAGGGAACCAGAAGATACGTATTGAGTGATGGGTTACCGTTCCTGCCTGCCCAAACACCCCACTGGGCTCACCTGGAGGACCTGTTTAAAGTAAAAATAAATAAAAATAATAATTAACATTATCACATCTATAACTGCAATTTTTTAAGACACTGCATGTATTTTACCATATATTTTGTTTCATAAATTCAACGATCTTTCTGCAAAGCAGGGAGATAATTAGGGTAGTTTTGCAACCTAAAGCCTGTAGTATTTGAATCAGTCTGTAATATATTTTGAATTCTCTTCTTTTTTCTTGCAATAAAATTTAAGATTTGGACACACTAGGATTTCAGCCTAATTTTTGAAACTGATGTGTGTTTCATAAAATTCAACAACCTTCATGCTGTGTGTGCAGTGATACCTTAAGTGTGTGTGTGTGTGTGTGTGTGTGTGTGTGTGTGTGTGTGTGTGTGTGTGCAGATGCACCAAAGACCTACCTATGACAGTTAATTGACCTTTAGCTGTGAGCTGACTGAGTGGTGTCTTGGCAACACATTCATATATTCCTTCATGTTTAAACTGTGGTCTGCTTATGTATAAACCAGTGATCAGTGTAGAAACTTCCTGAAAACAAAAAAATTACATCAGTTATAAAGCTCAATAAAAAACCATAAATAAGAATTCCACAGATTTATATGTCTCGCCTGGTTAGTTTTTGATCAAGTAGAAAATAAATTACTTTAACATAAACTTTCACATTTTGACACGCTGTTGCCACTGCTGCTGCCACCAACACCAGAAAAGTAAACCTAAGTCTCGCCTTATGGCGATGCCAGGCTCAACAAAAACAAAAAGTAACACCTAAGTCTCGCCTTATGGCGATGCCAGGCTCAACAAAAACAAAAAGTAACACCTAAGTCTCGCCTTATGGCGATGCCAGGCTCAACAAAAACAAAAAGTAACACCTAAGTCTTGCCTTATGGCAATGCCAGGCTCAACAAAAACGAAAAGTAACACCTAAGTCTCGCCTTATGGCAATGCCAGGCTCAACAAAACAGTCAGAAGGATAGTGAAGCTTACATGTACTTCAAGTCCACATATAACTACACTACAGTGTACTTTCAAATTGTCCAAATATATATATATATCACATATAATTTTAAATCATGAAGGCTTTGCGATAAACCGAGTTTGACTGTATATATATTAACGAAATTCATTATTTTGGATTTATTATCTACATTGTAAGTTTCATTGAAAAATATCTTCAACAAAATGAATTGTGAATTAACTTTGTTCTAATTGGAAATCACTTCCATTTTATAATTATCTATATTACATTTCCAATCATAACAATAATATTATCCAATGATGCTTAACAAGTTAAGTGCAAATATATTTTATCTCACCATTTTGTAAGAATTGTCCGTTTCTAG
This sequence comes from Tegillarca granosa, assembly GCA_029721355.1. Classification (NCBI taxonomy): domain Eukaryota; kingdom Metazoa; phylum Mollusca; class Bivalvia; order Arcoida; family Arcidae; genus Tegillarca; species Tegillarca granosa. The sequence goes on from CM056609.1 coordinate 2,351,234, forward strand.
GTCAATATCTATTCCATTCAATTTCCAGATATATATCAAATCTAGATGAGGATCATATGAAGCCTGACATGGCAGAAACGCTGTTACATTGATCATGGTTTCGGTTACAGTTTTAGGACTTCTAACAATTGATATTTGTGCTGAAAATAAATAAATTATATCAGAATGATGATGAGTTAGAATTATGTACATTATTGTAATACATTCTATTAAAATGCCAAACACTATAGACACAAAGACAATTTTTTCTGTTGTAAATCCCTGTGAAAATCACCTCTAAATGTCTCAACATGAAAACAAATTATATATATATCAATGAGAAACATTTACTGCATACCTGTCATGTCACACACATTGTGCATGTGTCACACACATTTTGGATGTAAATCATGCTCGCACACTAAACTTTCACAAACACACGCATAATCAAACTATCCAGGAAATAAAAACTGACAACATAGATATGTTATTATAAGTTTGGTTACATTTTCAGCCACCGATACTGAACTCGTAGATCCAGTATTACATGTATATACCTATCAGGTAATATTATGGTTTCTTGATGCATGTTTTGAAGATTTCGCCCCTGTTGTAGATGTCTCAAATTGCAGGTGCATGTATGATTTTACACCATTTTTTTTCATTTTTTTCTGGGGGATGCTTCAGTTTTCGGGTTGTCACATGCTTAACTTTGAAAACCCTTGACAGCTATGTTGCTGTTCAACCAGGATTTCACAATCCCGAAATAATGTATTACAATGTACCGTAAATCACTTTGATTTCTTGGCAACTTTTTTCGTGATTCCAGTGATGAAAACAATTTTGCGACATAAAATTTTCGTATTATCCCATGTGAAACCCCAAAATTTAAAGTTTATATTATGACAAATATTTTGTATTAAAGTACAATACATAAAATTCATTGTTTACTTTCAGATTGATAATATGAAACAGCTTGGTTGAGCAATCTATACCATTGCAGTTTATAAAATGATACTTGGCTTTTACCCAACTCATGGATTTTTATTTTCATGTACTTTATTTTTGCGATTCTTGACAGATTGCAAATATCACAAAAATAAAGTGATTTACCGTACATGAACATTGATATTCATTTACAGGCTGAATTTATTTTCACAGCTTTATCAGTGACTGGGAATATTTTTACTGGAATAGTTGCAATTATAACATGAGCTATTCAGCGCTTCAAACAATATAATTATCATATTTTGACCAATACAAATAGTATTTCATAAGTTAAATGTATCATAAATTATTATTTACTTTTGACTTCAAGTGTTCCATAGCTTTCTGCCTTGCCAAGTTCGTTTGTGGCTACACAAATATAGACACCAGAATCCCCATAGTTCAGATTTGACAAAAACAAATTCCCGTTGGACAATTTATGGATTCTTCCTGTATCTCCGACAGCTAAGTTGCCTCTGTCTTTCTTCCACGTTATTTCTGCTTTAGGAGCTGCCTCGGGGTTACACACAATAGTAATGTTTCCATTCAGAGCACCCACCATTTTGGTTTCCAATGGATACTTTAAGAAGTTTGGTTGAAAATCTAAAAAAAATAAGTAAGATTCCAAAATTTTTTTTGAATATTTTTCAAACTCTATTAATTTGAAATAAATAATAGAAATGAAATTATCTGATGCGATATAAAACTATAGCCCTTTCATCTGCGGGACTGTTGGTTGTATTTGAATATGCCATCATGACTTAGCAAGATTCTTTTACTTATGTTGAGGCAGCCAGTTCTGGAGTGGTGGAGGAAACCAGAGTGCCAACAACCTTCAGCAATCAAACTTATAAAAGAAAATGTCAATGAGTTGTTTACGAAAACTAATTAAAAAAGTCCCGATACTGTTTCAGACCAATTGCTTCACTTTTATCATATTTAATGTTCAAATTTATCATAGTTTAGAAGTAAAAAAAAAAACATTAGTAAAAATAAAAATTGATAATGCTTTATATGTCATATAATAACTTACACAATACTCGTAGCTGAGCTCCGCTTAAGGTCGTTCCATGATCATTTTTGGCACTACACTGATACATCCCATCATGCAATTTTGCATCCAGATTCTGTATGACTAACTGGTTACCAGTCACAATTACACCATTTGATGAAGTAAGAACTTCGCCATTTTTATACCAGGTATAGACAGGTTTTGGGTAAGCGGTTGCTTCACAACGCCATGTAATCTGACTCCCCTTGTCAACATGTTGGTCCCTTAACGGCACAATAAAATAAGGTGCCGCTGTTTGACAAAATATAGATTTGTTATAAAATATAATTCAATTTAAAAAGATGATTTAAATTTGTTATAAACTTTAATTCAATCAAAACTAATTAAACTGGAATATTTTGATGTGAAATTGCATCAATTTGAAACAAGAATTCCACAGATATAAATGTCTCACCTGGTTAGTTTTTGAACAAATAAAAAAAAAACATTACATTAACATAAACTTTCATATTTTGACATGCCGCCGTCGATACCACCACCTCCTATGACAATACCGAAAAAGTAACACCTAAGTCTTGCCTTATGGAAATGTCAGAATCAACAAAAAGCAGTTTCACAAAAGACAAAGAGATTATTTGATGAGTTATGTTATGCAAATATAACCTGCATGTGTTGTCCAATCAAACTGCTGTTATACATCAAAATTAAAATAATATTATAATAATCATAAAAGTGTCTTTAACCATTTAATATTTTCGAAAATTTAGAGAGAAAGTTTGCTTAATGCCTTATAGAATTACAAACATATTTTTTATGGACCAGAATTTGATGAACCACTTCTGTCCAAAATTAGCAGTTTACAGATTAAAATTTAAAGTAAGCAAAACAGTTAATTTCCATGCAGTAAGCAGAGTGAGGTGAATTTGAATCTCTCTCTCTCTCTCTCTCTCTCTCTCTCTCTCTCTCTCTCTCTCTCTCTCTCTCTCTCTCTCTCACTCACTCTCACTGTATATATAAGTACATGTTTCATCTACCTTCAAGCTGTAAACTGTAGGATTTAGAATCTCCAACACTTCCTCGTTTTACATGACAAGTGTAAACACCCTGATCCTCCAAACGAGCATTACGAATCGTCAACACACGATTGAAATCAGTTATGTTAATGTTTTCTGGTAATGGTTTCCCCTCTCTACTCCAACTGTATTTCCACATAGCTCGATAGTTATTTGCACTAAAAAATAACAGAGATAAAGGAATAATCACTAAGTATCTTAAAAATTAAAGATCAAAAGTCTCAGGAGTAAAGTGTTCTTACTATGTCCCGGAAATAAAACAAGAGTTCCGCATGGCAGAGCATGATACCCCCGTCAAATCTGCAAGTCATTTATGTGGATATTTTGTTTATTATGAACTGTAAAGGGACTTATACAGTTCATATGAGCTGTTCATAATCAATAAGTCAATTCAATTATTCATCACAATGATACAAAATGCAGTGCACAAGTCAACAAGTACAATAAAAAACAATAGTAATTATTGAGATTTTGGTATTATTTTCAGTAACAAAATAGACTTATCCACCAGCCACACCATTTATATAATTTTACCATCATGTTCTTGTAACCTTCATCACAAAATTGAGGTAATCTCTAGTATACTGGGTTGTTTCAAAGACAGCAAGTTCTTCAGCCTACAACTCTATGTGTATCTGCTCCCTGGTAGAATAAATTAAGGAAGCTAGAGTTACGGTTCCTGAGCATTGCACTTCGGATCATCCTGGTAAGTAAGCATACCAAGTTTCAAGTCATTCTGACCATAGATGTCAGAGTTATGGGCCAGACAAACCCGCCGCGTACTCTGGCAGCACACAAAGGGGAATAACTCAAAAATAAAGGAAGCTAGAGTTACGGTTCCTGTGCACTGCACTTGGCATCATCGTGGTAAGTAAGCATACCAAGTTTTAAGTCATTCTGACCATAGATGTCAAAGTTATGATCCGGACAAACATGCTAACAGCATTCAAAGGGGAATAACTCAAAAATTAAGGAAGCTAGAGTTACGGTTCCTAAGCACTGAACTTTGCATCATCGTGGTCAGTAAGCATACCAAGTTTCAAGTCATTCTGACCATAGATGTCAGAGTTATGGGCTGGGCAAACCCGCCACCAGTACGCCCGCCGGGCCCATCCGCCTGCCCGGACGCCCGCCTGCCCGCCCGCCCGCCCGCCAAGGGTGATTCCATAATACGCCCTGTCTTTGACGGGCATATAATAAACCAAATAAACCTCATCCAAAAATTACAGCAACATCGTAACTACACCCATCGCTAATTTTGAAGACTTAAATATATCAGACAAGCTATCTCAGAGAAATGTTCCAGGGTTAAATTGAAAATAAGACCACAATAACAACGTTATCATCATTGTCATCACCATTGTCATCATCATCATTAACATTGGTGAAGTCTATCATAATTGAAATTAGAATACAGTGTATAACAAAATTTCCGGGAATAATCATGTATTACATTTGAACAGAAAACACTTACGAGCCATAGGCGAAACATTCTAATCTGATGTTCTGTCCTTTAAGAGGTGGATTTGGAAATACTGCTATGAAGTCATCCTGGATCTCTGGACCCCAGTTTGTTTTAGCAGCTGTATTGAAAATAAAATGAATTAAGATAAATATAAAAAAAAAACTTAATTACCTTATTTTCAAGTAAATCAATTTTTTTTTAAATTAATTGAACTTAAATCTGACATAACAAATTGTGGCTATAAATCAAGGTATTACTGTGAGCACAATTTTTTAAAAATAAAAAACATTAATTAAGCTACCGTAAAATAATTGGTTACAGGGCTCTCACTTGGCTTGATATGGGGCCACAATTCGGCCCCATTTTCAATGCAAAAAAGGCTGCTTTTTCCCAAATGAAACCTAGATTTTTCCCAATTAAAAAAAAAAAAAAAAAATTTCCCAATTCCACTTTTGACATCTTCAAAAGAAACAATTCACATACTCCAGAATAACATAAAAGAACTACTACAATTGTAACAGGAAAGGGAAAAATGTAGCAAGCAAACCAGGACTCCAACCCAAGACCTTCTTAATACTAGCCATACCTCTCCTGGCAGTCCAACATGGCCACATATATCAAGCCTGATCCACCACATTTGTCCCTTTCTGTTTTTCGGGTTCTCACCTTCCTGACACTAATATGTTGGTCAAACACTTCTTAGGGTCAGACTAGCACCCAAATGTAAAATTGAAAAGGATGCTATACAAACTAAGCTACCTGGTCACCTATCATGCCAAGTTTGCTACATAATATTACAGTATATGGCTCAGGAATAATTCCAGTAATGAAAACATTTGTAAGAATTTTTCCTGTGCAGGTTGATCTTGTATCCAAGAACCTGCTAACAATGATCACATGATTCTTATCATAAACAAAGAATAATTACCTTGATCCAAGACTGTGAGCTGTATACCTCGACTAGTTTTACTTGGAGGTTGAAATGATCCAATTGCTGACCCTGACAACCCAGTCAAGGTCACCTGACAATAATACTCATCCTCATCTACCGAAGTTACTTCAGAAAAGTAAAGTCGTCCATTGTTAGAGATGAAAATATATGGAGTTGTTTCCGGATAGATATACTGAAATGTAATTCCTCTCTGCCAATTGTAAACAACAGCTGGAATGAAGAATGTAAAACAATTATATTTACATATTGTAACATCAATTTTCTGATTCCTGCCCAGGCAAAATGATTTTAAGGTGTGCTAATATGCAAGTTATATTTCTGCCTTAGAGCTATGCTCAAATGACTGTCAAATTTATGGAAAAATTGATGGTTACTTAGTAACACTTTTGCAAATAAACTAGAGAAATCTTTGGCAAATAAACTAGAGAAATCTTTGTCAAATAAACTAGAGAAATCTTTGAGAAATAAGCTAGAGAAATCTTTGACAAATAAGCTAGAGAAATCTTTGGCAAATAAGCTAGAAAATCTTTGACAAATAAGCTAGAGAAATCTTTGAAAAATAAGCTAGAAAATCTTTGAAAAATAAGCTAGAAGAAATCTTTGAAAAATAAGCTAGAGAAATCTTTGACAAATAAGCTAGAGAAATCTTGGACAAATAAGCAAGAGAAATCTTTGGCAAATAAGCTAGAGAAATCTTGGGCAAATAAGCAAGAGAAATCTTGGGCAAATAAACTAGAGAAATCTTTGGCAATTAAGCTAGAGAAATCTTGGGCAAATAAGCTAGAGAAATCTTTGATAAATAAGCTAGAGAAATCTTTGGCAAATAAACTAGAGAAATCTTTGGCAAATAAGCTAGAAGAAATCTTTGGCAAATAAACTAGAGAAGTCTTTGGCAAATAAGCTAGAGAAATCTTTGAAAAATAAGCTAGAGAAATCTTTGACAAATAAGCTAGAGAAATCATTGACAAATAAGCTAGAGAAAACTCTTTGAAAAATAAGCTAGAGAAATCTTTGGCAAATAAGCTAGAGAAATCTTTGGCAAATAAGCTAGAGAAATCTTTGGCAAATAAACTAGAGAAATCTTGGGCAAATAAGCTAGAGAAATTTGGCAAATAAGCTAGAGAAATTTGGCAAATAAGCTAGAGAAATTTGGCAAATAAGCTAGAGAAATCTTTGGCAAATAAACTAGAGAAATCTTTGGCAAACAAGCTAGAAGAAATCTTTGGCAAATAAACTAGAGAAATTTTGCAAATAAGCTGGAATCTTTGGCAAAAAAGCTAGAGAAATCTTTGGCAAATAAACTAGAGAAATCTTTGGCAAATAAGTTAGAGAAATCTTGGGCAAATAAGCTAGAGAAATCTTTGATAAATAAGCTAGAGAAATCTTTGGCAAATAAGCTAGAGAAATCTTTGGCAAATAAACTAGAGAAATCTTTGGCAAATAAGCTAGAAAACACTTGCAAGTAAGCTAGATATCACTGATAAATAAACTGTGGTTTTCAAATGGCTAAACACTCCAAGTCTATTATTTCTCGGGTTTATTTGGTTGTTTACTATTTATTGTACATAAAAATTGTTCAGATAAATCTATATCAGCAAAAATCCATATATTGAAAACACTATACAAACAAGACAATTCACACTATACCTGGTTTAAAGTTTATTTTACTACACTCCACTACAGCACCTTCATAAGCCAAGGAGACAACTGGTGCATCTTTAACATTAGAAAACTCATCCAAAACTAAAAATTCAAAAAGAAATTCTTATGATTATTCACTATTCTTACTGTCAAGTAAAACTTCGGGCATGTAAAAATTCTGGTCAAGTAAACTTTTGGTCAAGTAAACTTTGGGTCAAGTAAAATTTGGGTCAAGTAAAATTTCAGGTCAAGTAAAACTTCTGTCAAGTAAAACTTGGGGTTAAGTAAAACTTTAGTCAAGTAAAATTTCAGGTCAAGAAAAACTTCAGTCAAGTAAAATTTCAGGACAAGTAAAATGTTGGTCAAGTAAAACTTCTATAACAGAATCTGTTTGTTTAGCACTCACAAATATATTCATTTTTTCAACTTCATTGTTATGAACTTCATGTACATAACAATGTAACCATGAGATGTCCCATACTGTTTGTTTCAAACTATTATTTCCATTAGATATAGAATCCCCTTTGTTGTAGTTTTCATATGTTGTGTGTGACATTATCCTTGTCAATTCCCACAACAATTACAGGATATTAGTCACATGGTTCACATACAACCCCATAAAAAAGAAAGCAGTTTAATAAACCACTGATATCCTTAAATGGAATAATTTTGTCTGAAGATAATGTCTAAAGTGTTGCAGATTTTCTAGATGTGTAATAATATATAATACTAGATACGTTTCTTTGAAACAGATGTGTCGCCTGACACTGCATAGTACAGTCGGGTCCCGATTTCGAGGGATTCAATTTTGAGAGGTATTTTTCAGGTCCCAACAATATTTGTTCTTAACTCTATATTAAAAAGGTTTCAATTTTTGGAGGTCCTATTTTGAGAAGTATTTGATTTTGCAAACAAATTTGCAGGTCCCAAAAGCCAATAATCAACTGATTTGGGACTCGATGGTAAAAGGTATTGTCTCACCTATTGTTGTAAGCAGACATTGTATCAAATCACACCTTACATTTACTCAGGCATCCAAGTGTGTTAAGGTGTTTTTAATATAGAAGTGATTAATAAATGTCAAACTGAAGTTAACAATATAAAATGTATAAGTTAATTAAGTTCTGCTATAATCACTCTGTCAGCAAAACACAAAACTGATATCATATGTCGCATTCCCTGCATACGGTTGTAATTTTGTTCTGGGACCCAGTCTACCTAGGGGGATAACTGGATCAGGACAGGTATGCATGTTTCTGGCAATGACATTAAGTGCAGTGACTGTAGTTGACAAAGTTATGCTCCGGACAAGAAATCGTGTATAAAAGTCAATCAAAGGGGAATAATTCAAAAACGGAACAAGATAGAGTTGTAGTTCTTGTGCACTGTACTTCGAGTCATTGCCAGAAACATGTACACCAAGTTTGGAGTCATTTGAACATACTACACCAAAGTTATGCTCCGGACAAGAAATGCTCTATAAAAATCAATCAAAGGGAAATAATTCAAAAATGGAAAAAGAAAGAGTTGCAGTTCTTGTGCACTGCACTTCGAGTCATTGCCAGAAACATGCACACCAAGTTTGGAGTCATTTGAACGTACAACACCAATGTTATGCTCCGGACAAGGAAATCCGGACGCCGCCACCGCCGCCGCCGATGAAAGTAATCCCTATATGTCGCCTAGTCAGGCGACACAATAATGACAAACATGAACAGTGTTGGCCTTAAAACAGTATCTCTCTCTCTCTCTCTTTTTCTTTTTTTTTGGGGAGGGGTAAGAAGGTTAGGGGCAAAATTATTTTAGATGTAAAGGCTGAAGAGTGTCTTCTATATTCAACATTAGAACTGATGCAGATTTTATATTGTAAATTTTTTGTTATTGCGATTTACGATTATAAACTTACGTCCAAATGATATTGTAACTGGACTGCTGATAATTTTTCCATATTTGTTTTCTACCATACACCTGTATGTACCAGCATCTTTGGATTCTTCTGGATTTTGTATTGTGAACTTTCCGTTTGTTATTGTATAACGTTTTTCATTAACCATGACCTACAATACATAGCATCAATTTTACTCATTTTTTTCATGGATTAATACATCTTGAATATATCTTATATATCAAACAATATGAAATATATTTTTCCCCTGAAAATTCTGGAAAAAAATCCCTTATAGTTTATGAAAAAACTTTACTTTCAAAAATCCAGAAAATCCTGTTCTTGTTCTAAATAACAATTGTCTTGTTTTATTATTTATTCATCCAAGAGCTGCCCTGACAGTGGGAGGTCATGGGCGTGAATTCCAAATAGGTCTCACATAGGACTTTAAAATTTGAGATACTGCTTTCTTGTCTGATGCTCAGCATAATGAAGATTGAGTATCAACTGGTTTCAAGGATAATGGATTGAGGGATTGATTTGCTTTTCTGCAGCATACCGACTTGGTGAGCTAGCATCTTATATGCATACATACATACATATAATGTAATCTGATTTAAGTGTGGACGTTAAACACCATTACTCAAATCAGTGTAATATTAACCAGTTCTTAATTTTATTTACCCGCTCTAATTTTGATTCATTCTTGCCAAAAAACCAGCTGTATTTTGGAAGTGGATTTCCTGATGCTCGACATTCCAGTACTGCCTTGGGTGCCCTAGAGACAACTAGAACATTCTCTGGATGTAGTGTGAATGCTGGACCTCTCTCAATTTCTGTTTTATCCATCCATCCCATACCATAATCTGAAAATAAAACATATATCTGTTGTATAGGGTTAAAAAAAGAAAAAATTTTAAGGTAACACCTTCATGAAATGCTCGATCTTTGCCAACAACAATGAAGTGGTTTTTCACTTTTTGACATCTGATGTGAGTCACTTGTGTTTCTATTTGTGTGGGATAAATCTCTTTTAGAATGCCTGATCTAGGTCACATTAAGAAAAATTTTGAAAATAAATACAAAATTTTCTGACTTGGACAAACACATCTGAATTAAAGATGCCAAGGCTTGCAATTGTTATTGTCAAATTTTCACTCTCAGACACAACTCAAAAACCAAAAAGGATCTAAATCAATGAAAAAAAAACAAAAAAACTGCTTACTCCTAGCATCTAAAATTAAAATTTTACAGACATTAAATACTAATAATACTGAAACAGGAAAAGGAAACCCAGTCACTCTATAGACTGAGCCACTGGGCTAACTATCAAGCCCTATCTGCCACAATACTTACCAAAGTCTCTATCAAGCCCTATCTGCCACAATACTTACCAAAGTCTCTATCAAGCCCTATCTGCCACAATACTTACCAAAGTCTCTATCAAGCCCTATCTGCCACAATACTTACCAAAGTCACTATCAAGCCCTATCTGCCACAATACTTACCGGTACCAAAGTCTCTATCAAGCCCTATCTGTCACAATACTTACCGGTACCAAAGTCTCTATCAAGCCCTATCTGCCACAATACTTACCAAAGTCTCTATCAAGCCCTATCTGCCACAATACTTACCAAAGTCTCTATCAAGCCCTATCTGCCACAATACTTACCAAAGTCTCTATCAAGCCCTATCTGCCACAATACTTACCAAAGTCTCTATCAAGCCCTATCTGCCACAATACTTACCAAAGTCTCTATCAAGCCCTATCTGCCACAATACTTACCAAAGTCTCTATCAAGCCTATCTGCCACAATACTTACCAAAGTCTCTATCAAGCCCTATCTGCCACAATACTTACCAAAGTCTCTATCAAGCCCTATCTGCCACAATACTTACCAAAGTCTCTATCAAGCCCTATCTGCCACAATACTTACCAAAGTCTCTATCAAGCCCTATCTGCCACAATACTTACCAAAGTCTCTATCAAGCCCTATCTGCCACAATACTTACCAAAGTCTCTATCAAGCCCTATCTGCCACAATACTTACCAAAGTCTCTATCAAGCCCTATCTGCCACAATACTTACCAAAGTCTCTATCAAGCCCTATCTGCCACAATACTTACCAAAGTCTCTATCAAGCCCTATCTGCCACAATACTTACCAAAGTCTCTATCAAGTCCTATCTGCCACAATACTTACCAAAGTCTCTATCAAGCCCTATCTGCCACAATACTTACCAAAGTCTCTATCAGCCCTATCTGCCACAATACTTACCAAAGTCTCTATCAAGCCCTATCTGCCACAATACTTACCAAAGTCTCTATCAAGCCCTATCTGCCACAATACTTACCAAAGTCTCTATCAAGCCCTATCTGCCACAATACTTACCAAAGTCTCTATCAAGTCCTATCTGCCACAATACTTACCAAAGTCTCTATCAAGTCCTATCTGCCACAATACTTACCAAAGTCTCTATCAAGCCCTATCTGCCACAATACTTACCAAAGTCTCTATCAAGCCCTATCTGCCACAATACTTACCAAAGTCTCTATCAAGCCCTATCTGCCACAATACTTACCAAAGTCTCTATCAAGCCCTATCTGCCACAATACTTACCAAAGTCTCTATCAAGCCCTATCTGCCACAATACTTACAAAGTCTCTATCAAGTCCTATCTGCCACAATACTTACCAAAGTCTCTATCAAGCCCTATCTGCCACAATACTTACCAAAGTCTCTATCAGTCCTATCTGCCACCATACTTACCAAAGTCTCTATCAAGCCCTATCTGCCACAATACTTACCAAAGTCTCTATCAAGCCCTATCTGCCACAATACTTACCAAAGTCTCTATCAAGCCCTATCTGCCACAATACTTACCAAAGTCTCTATCAAGCCTATCTGCCACAATACTTACCAAAGTCTCTATCAAGTCCTATCTGCCACAATACTTACCAAAGTCTCTATCAAGCCTATCTGCCACAATACTTACCAAAGTCTCTATCAAGCCCTATCTGCCACAATACTTACCAAAGTCTCTATCAAGTCCTATCTGCCACAATACTTACTAAAGTCTCTATCAAGCCCTATCTGCCACAATACTTACCGGTACCAAAGTCTCTATCAAGCCCTATCTGCCACAATACTTACCAAAGTCTCTATCAAGCCCTATCTGCCACAATACTTACCAAAGTCTCTATCAAGTCCTATCTGCCACAATACTTACTAAAGTCTCTATCAAGTCCTATCTGCCACAATACTTACTAAAGTCTCTATCAAGTCCTATCTGCCACAATACTTACCAAAGTCTCTATCAAGCCCTATCTGCCACAATACTTACCAAAGTCTCTATCAAGCCCTATCTGCCACAATACTTACCAAAGTCTCTATCAAGCCCTATCTGCCACAATACTTACCAAAGTCTCTATCAAGCCCTATCTGCCACAATACTTACCAAAGTCTCTATCAAGCCCTATCTGCCACAATACGTACCAAAATCTCTATCAAGTCCTATCTGCCACAATACTTACCAAAGTCTCTATCAAGCCCTATCTGCCACAATACTTACCAAAGTCTCTATCAAGCCCTATCTGCCACAATACTTACCAAAGTCTCTATCAAGCCCTATCTGCCACAATACTTACCAAAGTCTCTATCAAGCCCTATCTGCCACAATACTTACCAAAGTCTCTATCAAGTCCTATCTGCCACAATACTTACCAAAGTCTCTATCAAGTCCTATCTGCCACAATACTTACCAAAGTCTCTATCAAGCCCTATCTGCCACAATACTTACCGGTACCAAAATCTCTATCAAGCCCTATCTGCCACAATACGTACCAAAGTCTCTATCAAGCCCTATCTGCCACAATACTTACCAAAGTCTCTATCAAGTCCTATCTGCCACAATACTTACCAAAGTCTCTATCAAGCCCTATCTGCCACAATACTTACCAAAGTCTCTATCAAGTCCTATCTGCCACAATACTTACTAAAGTCTCTATCAAGTCCTATCTGCCACAATACTTACTAAAGTCTCTATCAAGTCCTATCTGCCACAATACTTACCAAAGTCTCTATCAAGCCCTATCTGCCACAATACTTACCAAAGTCTCTATCAAGTCCTATCTGCCACAATACTTACCAAAGTCTCTATCAAGCCCTATCTGCCACAATACTTACCAAAGTCTCTATCAAGCCCTATCTGCCACAATACTTACCAAAGTCTCTATCAAGCCCTATCTGCCACAATACTTACCAAAGTCTCTATCAAGCCCTATCTGCCACAATACTTACCAAAGTCTCTATCAAGTCCTATCTGCCACAATACTTACCAAAGTCTCTATCAAGTCCTATCTGCCACAATACTTACCAAAGTCTCTATCAAGCCCTATCTGCCACAATACTTACCGGTACCAAAATCTCTATCAAGCCCTATCTGCCACAATACGTACCAAAGTCTCTATCAAGCCCTATCTGCCACAATACTTACCAAAGTCTCTATCAAGCCCTATCTGCCACAATACTTACTAAAGTCTCTATCAAGCCCTATCTGCCACAATACTTACCAAAGTCTCTATCAAGCCCTATCTGCCACAATACTTACCAAAGTCTCTATCAAGCCCTATCTGCCACAATACTTACCGGTACCAAAGTCTCTATCAAGCCCTATCTGCCACAATACTTACCAAAGTCTCTATCAAGCCCTATCTGCCACAATACTTACCGGTACCAAAGTCTCTATCAAGCCCTATCTGCCACAATACTTACCAAAGTCTCTATCAAGCCCTATCTGCCACAATACTTACCAAAGTCTCTATCAAGCCCTATCTGCCACAATACTTACCAAAGTCTCTATCAAGCCCTATCTGCCACAATACTTACTAAAGTCTCTATCAAGCCCTATCTGCCACAATACTTACCAAAGTCTCTATCAAGCCCTATCTGCCACAATACTTACCAAAGTCTCTATCAAGCCCTATCTGCCACAATACGTACCAAAATCTCTATCAAGCCCTATCTGCCACAATACTTACCAAAGTCTCTATCAAGCCCTATCTGCCACAATACTTACCAAAGTCTCTATCAAGCCCTATCTGCCACAATACTTACCAAAGTCTCTATCAAGCCCTATCTGCCACAATACTTACCAAAGTCTCTATCAAGCCCTATCTGCCACAATACTTACCAAAGTCTCTATCAAGCCCTATCTGCCACAATACTTACCAAAGTCTCTATCAAGCCCTATCTGCCACAATACTTACCAAAGTCTCTATCAAGCCCTATCTGCCACAATACTTACCAAAGTCTCTATCAAGCCCTATCTGCCACAATACTTACCAAAGTCTCTATCAAGCCCTATCTGCCACAATACTTACCAAAATCTCTATCAAGCCCTATCTGCCACAATACTTACCAAAGTCTCTATCAAGCCCTATCTGCCACAATACTTACCAAAGTCTCTATCATCTTGTGTTAGTCTGTAAGCCTCTGCCTGGCTTATTTCACAAACATACGGTAATTGACTGGAAGTGTATGTTCTAGTCCAACCATATACAGTTCCTATAAACAGAAATTAGATTGTAAAATTTTCCAAGTGAAATTTACTTGCTAGCAATGTACTTTCTAAAACCCAGGAGGTTGGTCCCATTCTGGCTAAGGCCTTGAGACCACTATGGCAAAGATTTTAAAAACAGGGCTCAACATTACAACAAACATTAATCAATTTTACTTATAAATAGTCAGTTTTGTAGTTTGTAATTCAAACAATAACAATACTATCATCTTTTAAAAGGGTGACTAGGTGGCTGAGAGGTCTAAAGTGCATGCTTATGGATCACAGCGCCTCTCACCGCCTGGGTTCGAATCCCACTCGGGACAGATTTTAGTGTGGGAAAGTTTGTCAGTTTGCTTGCCAAGGGTCGGTGGTTTTCTCCAGGCATTCCGGTTTCCTCCACCATCCCAGAACTGACCACCTCAAATTAAGTGAAAAATTCTTGACTGGGGCGTAAAACACCATTACTCCACTCCACTCATCTTTTAAAAACTGTAAAGTTTAACTCAAAAAAGATGTCAACATATGC